>CM046729.1:16246414-16846414 GCA_025584915.1 Monochamus saltuarius
CTCTATTACGAAAGTCCACCTCCTTTGTAGTCATTATGTCAACTAACATTTTATTCACTACCTCCCATCCCCGCTTGCTTTCTACTAGATATTCCACCAAATTCTCTTTGTAACGCTCCTGCCTAACATTCTCTAAGCCAACGATCTTTGTCTTGTCCATCTTTCACACGAAATTATAGTATGTTCTGGCGTATCTCTAAGCCCACAGTATATACAATCATCCGACTCCGTTTTACCGATTCCGTGAAGGTAGGACATAAAGTTCCCGTGACCCGATAACACCTGCGTTAGATGGTAATTACACTCCCCGTGCTTTCTCCGCACCCACACCTTCACATTGGGAATTAGCTCGTATGTCCACCTACCCTTTAACGCCATGTCCCATCTTCTTTGCCAAACCTGCATGGATTGCTCTCTAGCTCTGCACCTAGCCAACACCTTATCCTCCTCATAAATTATTTTTCTTTCCTCGGCCTGTAAATCCAGCGGTACCATCGCCGCTAATACTAGTGCTGCCTCAGTAGATACTGTCCTGTATGCTCTTGCAACCCGGAGGGCAACTTTCCTCTGCATACTGTTCCGAATTCTTTTCACCCTTAACCTTGCGGACCAAATTGGACAAGCGTATAACATTATAGAATTACCCACTTCTGCCAGGAGTTTCCTCTTCACTAGGGCCACCTATGTTTGGCATGATTCTGGCTAAGGCTGTCATTGCTCTCAGCCTGCCCACAGCGACTCAGAATATGTGGTCCAAAACCCAGACTTTGGTCTATTATCAGTCCCAAGTACTTAACTTGCGTCCCCACACTTATGTCGTGATCCCCCAGCCGGAATTGGATATTTCCCGGTCTTCTTCTTCCCGATAACACCATGGCCTCCGTTTTCTCTGGGACCAGAGTGAGGTGGTTATGTCTCATCCAAGAGTCAATCCTATATAGGAGATTATTGGTTTTGTATCTAAGGTCAGGTAACTTTTTCTCCCTCACCACAAGTGCTACGTCATCCGCGTATGCAATGATGTTTTCTCCCACTCCCAAATCCATTCTTAGCAAGTCGTCATACAGAACGTTCCATAACGTAGGGCCCAAAATAGAGCCCTGCGGAACCCCCATGTATGTCTCCATAACCTGCTCTCTCCCCACCACCACTCTTCGATCACTCAGGTAAGCTGCAATCAATTTTACCAGATGCCCATTTACCCCTTTCCTCAACAGAGCCGTAATTATCAAGTCCCACGCTGCCGAATTGAAGGCATTCTTCACGTCCAGCAAAACCACCGCACACCACTCCCCGTATCTTTGGGCCTGCCTGATAGCTTCCATCATTTTCCCAATTGCACCTACCGTAGATCTTCCCTGCCTAAAGCCAAATTGGTTCTCACTAAGCCCTCCATGGACCTCCAGTTCTATATTAAATCTTTCTACGACTACGTGTTCCATCAACTTGGCTAGCGCGTCTATTAGGCATATTGGTCTGAAATCAGAACTGTTGTCTCCCGAACGTCCAGGCTTCTTGCATAAGATTAACGCACAGGTCTTCCAGTCTCTCGGAAAGCTAGCCCTTTCATATAAACCTCCGATTATGTCCCGGGTGTACTCTGCTTTTTCCTTAGCCAGCAGCATTACTAGTTCCGCTGGAATTCCATCAGGGCCCGCCGCCTTCCCACTTTTCAGCTTATTTGCAGCGCTCTTAATTTCATCGACAGTTATCGGTTCTACCACACCAGGAGGGAATTGAAACCGTCGAGTACATCGGTCTTGCAATGGAAACAGCGCCCTCGCAATTTCTACCTGTTCGCCTAGTGTCCTGTCTATTCGCGGATATTTGATGCCCAGAGCGTTCTTAGCTATTTTGTATCCATCACCCCAGACATCCTGTTCAACACTCTCTATAATTTGTCTCCAGCATTTATCCTTTTCTTTTTTAACAAGGACCTTGAATTGCTTTTTGGTATCTTTAAATTCTTGCTCCAGTACTGTGATCCTGGTCTCCGGTCCATGTCTACTTCTTTCCCTGGTTAATTTTCTTCTAATCTGAGTGAGTTTACTTCTGAGCACCGAAAGTTCACAAGTCCACCAGTAAACCGCATTCGAGTTTCCATAAATCCAAGGTGTGGCAACCTTCTTGATATATTTTAAGCGCTGAGTGCAATGCACATAATCCACGTTATCACAACTGAGTGCTAAAATCTCCTCAGTGGCCTTAACTAGGTCCAATTTCGCTGGTATGCGTTTGTGAGGACGCTCTCTCCTTTGCCCGCAAATCTCAAAGTAAATATATTTATGGAGGCTTAATGTCTCATCATCAAGTATCTGCCAATTTCCAATCAATCTGGCCATCTTCCTGGTTGATAGCGTGATATCTATATGTGACACAGAACTGCCCCTAACGAATGTAGGCTGCGTCCCCCTGTTATGAATCATCAAGTCCATACTCATAATAAACTCCACGAGCATCCTCCCTCGATTGTCTTCACGTGGGGCACCCCACATGGGGGACTTTGCATTTAGGTCACCTGCTATCAGTATGCAGTCATCTTTACTCTGCATGTCTCTGCCAAGATCGTGTAGAAAATTCTTATATCCTTCACAACTGATGTTAGGTGACACATAACAGGCGTACACATAGCCGACATCGCTTACTGATACCCAAACAAAACCTTTCCCACATCCCCATTTCGTGATTTGCATACCCTGCTTGCAACTAATAATTCCTAGCCTTTATTCTTAGCTACTACTTCTACTCTCCCTAAGTGTTCTCGCCTTGTCGCGGGGGCTTGTGTGCTTCTATGAATCTGAGGGCTATGCCGGCGGTAGCGTAGCTACCAGCAGGACCACCCATGCCGGACAGGTCTCGGAGGAGAAGCCAGACCAAGAAGAACACAGTACGCAGCGTCTGACCTGGAGCGGGCGGACTATGCTCATAGCCGAAGAGAAGGCAGATAGTCTAGGAAGGAACCCGATCAAACCGACAAAATTACAACAATGAAATGTGTGATAAAAACGAAAATGTACCCCAGGTGGGTTGAAGTCCCACCACTGATTCCGATCGGGTGAAAGCCCCGGTGGTCGGTGTCGGTCCTATGGATTCTGGGAGGGCCAGTTGCACAGTTATAACTAACTAAACTAAAGCAGTCCAGGCCCAATGGGTGGTGGATAACAACATAGATGTGGCTATTAACATACAAAACAAAAACCTTAAAGTAATTCAAACAGGAAGACATCCAGGAATTGTATGGATAGAAACAAAAACACTGGTAATATACGGATGTTACATATCCCCAAACATAGACACGGGAGAATTCACTGATTTCATTACCACGTTGAGAACAGACATGAAAAAACACGAAAAGGAAATATTAATAGGGGGCGATTTTAACGCTAATTCATATATATGGGGCTCCAAAACCGAGGATAAAATGGGAGAAATACTGACGGAATGGATGATGGAAGAGGATTTAGTGGTTCACAATAAAGGAGACGTGCCTACCTTTGTGAGAGGAGACAGTAAATCGTATATCGACATAACCTTTAGCACCAACAAGATAGCTAAACAGGTAGTAAACTGGAAAGTCATAGAAGAAGAAAATCTAAGCCTACACCATCACATATGCTATGATATTGAAGATACAAAACTAGGTCAAGAGATAAATAAAAGCAATCGACAGGGATGGGTGATAAAAACAACATATGGGGAAAATGAATGCAGAAGTTGGAAGACAAATTGAATTAAAAATGGGATAAAGAAAGCTAAAGAATTGACAGAAATAGTGACTAAAGCGCGTGACAACGCGTTTACACGAAAAATAACAGACAAAATAAAAAACCGGTGTACTGGTGGTCAGAAGAGATAGCGGAAAAGATGAAAAATGTTTATCATTAAAAAAACTGTGTCAAGAATAAACAAAAAAACGAAGAACATCAAAAAGAATATATAAAGATAGGTACAAAGAAGCTAGAACCGAACTAAAAAGCAATTATTGAGGCAAAAAGAAGGCATGGGAGGGAGTCATAGAAGAGGTAGAAAGCGATATCTGGGGAAGAGGGTATCAGATTGTCATGGAGAAATTGAAGACCAAACCAGTGATTACACTGTCAGATGAGAAACAGGTAGAAATAGCAAATACACTTTTCCCAGTGCACCCCGTCACTAAGTGGCCAAAAATACCGATGAATGGTACTGCTGTCCCAATGTTTACAAAAGAAGAAGTGTTAGAGGCCAATGACAGTATCAAAGCGAAGAAAGCCCCAGGACCTGATGCGATTCCAGCAGAAGTACTTAAAGAAGTAGTTAAAACACATACGGAGACCTATATTAAAATACTGAATCAATTACTAACTGAGGGAAAATTTCCAAAAGAATGGAAAGTGGCAAAATTAATGCTCTTGGAAAAAAATAAACCTGGAATAGAAAAGGCCTATCGACCAATATGCCTTCTTAATACAATTGGGAAGTTATTTGAGCATCTGATACTAATTAGACTGAAAAGAGAAATAGAGAGGAGAGGCGGATTATCGGTGTATCAATATGGATTCAGGGAAGGAAAGTCAAAAATAGACGCGCTGGAAAAATCCAAGAAATAGCAGAAGAAGCAAAAGAAAGAGGATCAAGGGACAGATGCATCCTGATATCCCTAGACGTACAAAATGCATTTAACTAAGTACCATGGGAAGGAATACTTACTGAGATGAGAAGAAGAGGAATGGCGCCATATCTATATAACATCGTGGCCAGCTACCTACAAGATCGGACCTTAATAATCGGTGAAAATAGCAGAATGGAGATGACATGTGGCGTCCCACAGGGATCGGTATTGGGCCCTACATTATGGAACCTGTACTATGACGGCGTCCTAAGTATTCCTGTTCCTAGAGGCGTTAAACTTATTGCATATGCGGACGACCTTGGCATAATAGTCACTGCAAAACAAGCAAACCAGATGGAGGAAACAGCGAACGAGTGATTGAAGAAGTGACTGAATGGATGACCGATAAAAAACTAAAACTTGCCCCACAGAAAACGGAAGCAGTACTTCTCGTCGGTGGAAGAAAACAAAAAGCGCTACAGTTAACAAACAGGGAATACGAATAACCACACAAGAATCAATCAAATATCTGGGAGTATTCCTGAATAGAAATATGACGATGGGAAGCCATATTAGAAAGGTGGTTGAAAAAGCTAGCAAGGCGCTAGGGAACGTAAATAGAATTATGCCCAAAATAGGAGGACCCAAAGAAAATAATAGAAGAGTTATGTACTAGGTGGTACAGTCGATTGTGATGTATGGAGCCACTATATGGGAAACAGCTACAAAAAAGGCCATATACAGGAATATGCTCCTGAAATTACAAAGAAAAGCAGCCATTAGCATAACAAGCGCATATCGTACAACATCAACAAAAGCCTTGTTGGTGATTGCCAGAACGCCACCCATGCACATACTAGCAGAGGAAAAGTGATGCTACGCCAGGGAATAACAAGAAATGACGCACGACAACGAACAACGGAAAAATGGCAGGAGAGCTGGGAAAAGAGGAAGGAGTTGGGGAATGGACAAAAGACTTATACCGGACCTGACACCATGGGTAAATAGAAAATATGGAGAAGTGGATTTCTACATGACATAAATTTTGACAGGGCATGGAAAGTTTATATCATACCTACACAGATTTAAGCTGTGCGATACTGAAGAATGTCTATGCGATAATGCTGATACGGTGGAGCATACATTCTTTCACTGCGTCCGATGGGATGAAACCAGGAAAATAATGGAAGACAGAATAGGGAGAGTAACACCGGAAAATGTTGTAAATAAAATGATGGAGAAGAAGGAAAACTGGGAAGTGGTAAAGAGGACCGCTACGATAATATTAAGAACAAAAGAACAAGAGATGAAAAGGGGCAATGAACAAGGCGTGACAAGAACTGTAGACTAGGCTGACAAAAACTGGAAAAGACACTTCTAAGTAATACCGGAAGGTAGTTCCGAAGCGTGTCTACTACTAACAACTACTACTAACAAAAAAACACTACTAAAAAAACTACCACTACCACTACCACTACCACTACTACTACTACTACTATTCATTTTCAATATATGCTTTTTTTCCTTCGTATCGAAGCTGTGACAAAGTTCCTCATTTCTTTATTAAACATCCACTTGGCTTCTGTTTGATCTCTAGAAACATTCAAATTTTTAAAGATTTACGATACTCAGAAAGAGCGTTATCACGTAAGCGCATCATGCGTTTAATGTTAGATGTACCCAAGGATTAAATTTTTTTGACTGATTTTTTTATAGAGGCATGAATATTAAATAAAGTTAAAATTCCATTTTCTAAATACTGAACTTTCCTATCAATGTCGTTATCGGTAAACACGAGGTTCCAGTTAATTCTCCGTGCAGATGTTTCGAATTTGAATATATTTATATTTTTACTGTCTCTGCAGCAAATAGACTGCCGCGGTTGTTTTCTACATAGAGGTAAATTTATTAAACAATATACCAATCGCTGGTCACTATTAAATTGGGGCAACTTTATAACATCACAATTTATAACTAAATCGGAAGTATTTGTCCATATATGATCTAACAAGGTTTCGCTATGAGATGTTACTCTGGTAGGCTTTGATATAATTTGATTTAAATTAAAAGAATTAGAAAAACTGAATATATAAAAATGTGCTCTGGGCTATTTACATCAAAATAATTTAGATTGAGGTCACCAAGACAAAAATTATATCTGAAGAAATTACACAATCTGCTATGATATCATCCAATGTGTGCAGTGCTTTAAAGTTTGAACATGTAGGATTATAGATACATCCAATACTTACAATTCTTTCATTAATCTTCATAGACAACCATATGCTATCAATGTCACTGACGGATCCTTTTGAAATAAATTTAATTTGCTTTATATAACTGCATTTCCTTACATATACCGCAACACCTCCACCTCTTTTTGCCTATCCTGTCTGAAAATAGTGTAACCCGGAATATATACATCAAAATCTTTTATATCATCAGATAACCAAGTCTCTGAATAAAGTAAATATATCAAAATTATTATCTAAGACATATTCTTTTAAAATTTCAAATTTGTTATAAAGAGATCTTATGTTAAAATGCGATAGAATGAGATTTCCTAACATATTTTCCTCATTGTCGGCAATTATGTCGTATTCATTTAAATAATCCACCAATTTATAATATAATGTGCAGATCCCATAAATATATACTTTTATTATCATTATTATTGTTTTTACATATACCCTTTTAACTAATCAACAAACAAAATATAAGTGTAGTAGTATACAGTAATAATATAAATAAAAATATTTTTAATTCTAAGTTAACAGAAATATGCCTCTTTCATGTAGAAAGTATTATTAAAAATTAGATAACTAAGAGCGATAAATTAAGCCGATTATAAAAACTACTGATAAGAAAACTATAATAAGGATATTTTGAACGTTTGTAGTTATAGCTCTACCATGCCAATTAATAAGAAATTTACATGTTAGTATTTGTAATTAAAATTTTAGACTTATTGGAAATAGCAAATATTTTCCCATCTTGGCTCCAAACATTGGAAAAACCATATTTCTCAATTGCCTGCTTCATTAGATCCATATTGGATTTTGTTAAATCTGCTTTAACGGAAAACCAGTTTTATTCAATAATTTTTATTTTTATAGAGAGCTGATTTGGTTTTTAAGGATAAGAAACGAATTAAAATTGGCCTAGTTTTCCCTTGATACTTTCCAATTCTATAACATGCCATCATTTCAGAAGCTGCAACTGTTATATTAAGCTTATTTTGAAATAAACGAATTATTTTCCTTCGACATTTTCAGAAGTTTCATTTTCGGTTTCACAAATACCATAAACTATTAGATTGTTCCGTTTATTAGTCTGTTCCAATTTATCAATTTTTCATTTATGTGTTGTATATTTTTAGTATTTGATTTTATTTCATTTACCATAAACTTAACTGTTTCTTCTATCTTACTAAATTTCTCTTCTATTTGTTTACCAATTAGTTCCGATTGTTGTTTGCATATTTTCAAAATTAATTCTTCACTTATAGTAGAGTAAAATTTGGAAGCAAAGTCGCTTAGTTTTCGAGAAAAAACCGGCGTAGAACCAAACCAGACTTGGTGGGATTCTTTAATAAATTAATCGTGTACACGAAATCATTTTTACGACATTTTTTGGTGGTCGAGAACTTTTTATTTCGGAAAAAGTCAAAAATCGATTTCTTATTGAAACATGTTTTTAACGCCTCCACCGCTATATCTCTGAAAGTACTTGTGTTATCAAACTTTTTTTTTGTTTAGATTATATAGATTGCATTGGGATTGTACAGTCTGTTGGTTCCTACTTTCGACATTCTACTCAACGCACTGCTTTGTTGAAAGAAAAAATTCAAGAGCTACTACCCGTCGGTAACCAAAAAAGCTTGCTCTCAATGTGTGAAACACGGTGGGTCCACAAACATGAAGCTATTATAAGATTCAGGGAAATCTATTCAGCGATTATGAATGCTCTCGAAGAACTCCAATTTAATCACAATAAGGAAACATCGCAACAAGCCGCCCAATTGCTAAGTACGCTTCGATCTTCGGATTTTGTGATGTGTTTAGTGATTATTCAAAAAGTTATAAGCTATTCATTTTCGCTTTCAAAACAATTACAAACAATTGACATCGATCTCATCACGGCATTCAAACATGTAGATGATGTTATTAATGTCTTACAACTCCTGAGAAACAACACTGACGTCGAATATCTTCATCTCTATGAAGACGCAAAGGTTTTACTGGAAGAAAATGGTGGTATACTGCGAATGCCACGCGTCGTCGGAAGACAATTAAATAGACCAAACATTCCTGCATTGGATGTATGCACGTATTACAAAATTAATTTGTTCATTCCATTTCTTGATCATACAATTCAACAATTGGTTGACAGGTTTACCAAACATCGTAAAGTAGTATCAGCATTAACATCGTAAAGTAGTATCAGCATTATCTGGTGTGCTACCTTCAAATTTTACTGCCAGTTCTGAAATTGAAGAAGCAATTTTCATGTACTCGTCACTGCTTCCCGAAAGCAACATATCAGTGGTTAAAGCAGAACTTGAAGTATGGAAAACAGTGATGACAAGTATCTCGCCTACCCCAAAATCTAGTTTGGAATGCCTAGATATGTGCGATAAAAACCTTTATCCTAATATTTACACATTACTACAAATCTTGGCTACCATTCCTGTATCCACTGCTACCCCAGAAAGGTCTTTCTCCAGCCTAAGGAGACTGAAAAACTATCTACGAAACACTACAAGTGAAAACAGACTTAATGGTTTGGCTCTCATGAACATTCACTATGGAACAGAAATTCATGAAGATGAAGTAGCGGATATATTTAAAAGAAAAAGCCAAAGATTTCTTCTTTAATGGTTTTAGATTTAGCGCAGAGGAACGAAATTAATTTAACCATTTCATTTAAAGTTAAGAACTTTCTTTATAAATACCTATGTCGTAATTTTTCCGATGAATATATAGATATCAAATTTCATGTAAATATATTTTTGTTGTCTTATTTACTTCAAACCACCCCCCCCCCCTAAAACTAAATCCTGGCTCCGCCCGTGGTTTAACAGACATTTGTAATTGAATAAAAATAAAAACGTAAGCATAAATTGGGTTTTATTGTTCAAATGAATTTCGTAGTTGGATAGATACAAATATGACATTAGCTGCTACTAGATGTAGCTATTTAGGCGCTACATTAATAGCGTTCTAATTCGTAAATTTCGTCCGTATTTGCCTCGAAATATTTAATAATGTTATTACAGGAACGACATTTACATTCGGAACAACATTTTAGGCCTTCTTTAACACAAGTACATTTTCGATTATCACATTTTTTATCTGAACAATAAATACTTAATGATTTTCGAACAAAATCAGGAATTGGCTTATCATCTGAAAATACTGAAGACCATACGTCGTCAGTTAAATTCCATCCTGAACCATCTGTATTTACAATTGGTGTTGGTATATCGCTACTGTACCATATTCTAAGTTGATATATACACCTGCAGAAAAATAAAGCATATTAGATAAGAAAGTATATTACAATTTAAATATACGTTTACCTTAAGAAGTGCTGGTAAAAGCACCTTCAGTTGGAGGAAGCTCCGATGATGGTTTATTGGTTGTTGTTGCTAATTTGATCCTTAGGTCGTTTAATTTCTGGACTTGTGTGTCTTTGTTTTTGTATAGTAGAAGAACCAATTTTGTAACAATTTCTAAATCATTTTCATTAGACATCAATGGCAAATCAGACAATTTTGAAGGACGATAACATTTTTTTAAAACGTCAAATGCAGATTTCTTCCCTATTTTAAAAAACCCACTAGTGGTATCACAACCTGTAAAACAATGAGGTACCAAAAGACAAGAAGAAATTGTAGTTCCTAAATTTTTCGCTATTTTATTTATTGATAAAAATCGTTTGGTAGACCCGTGTCCAAGTTGCATAAATAAATTATGTACGTCACAGTTCGAGTAAAAAAGTGAATAAGTAAAATTAATACCTCTGTATCAACTGATTTCAGCAATATTTCTTTGCTAAATTTTGTTTCGTGTATTGCATGCAAAACCATCCTGGTATCTGCCTCTTCCTGACTACTAAATAGATCTTTAAGACTTTCTGAAGTGAAACTACTTTTTTGTTAATTTAAATCCTCCAGCAATTATTAATGTTTCGTTCTCGTTTAAGTGACAGAACTTCTTTTGCGATATTGCTTTGTCTTTTTTCAGCACTTGATAATAATGATAACAAACCTTGTATTTTAGGTCTTTGTATCACAGATTTGTCACCATCATACACAATTTTCTTACAAATAATGCACTCCATTGTTTTAAAAAGCTAATAAGTACTCTAACCGTCACTACGTTTCTCAACCGCCACTATTAAGACTACACGATACGCGACCAATGCTGCATGTGAGGTATATCGCGCTGATAAAAATCGCTAATGGCAAACCATACCCTTTAGGAAAAAAATTATTATATCAAAAACTTTTGTGATTATTAGGCTTTATTTTCTTCGCTGCATGTATGTATATATTTTCAAAAATAAAAAAGTTTATCGATTGGTATAAATTTCAATACATAAAATATATATTTTTGTTTATCTAATTTTTAGACAAATGAAAGTGCTAATTGTGCCCAACCCGTTTATATTGGTAAAAGCGCTATAGTGTGTGCTTTAATTTGATAAAAAATTACTGTACGTTTAATAGTTTTAAAGATGTGGCGGTGGGAACGAAAAAGACAATATTACTAAATTAATTTTTTTCACTTTTTATTGATTTAAAAGTTTGAGACCACATAAAAATGTCGTAAAATATGATTTCATATGCCTGGTGATATGCTCAAAGGACCTAACATGTTTGCCCTGGTTCTACGTCAAAAAAATTAACGACACGATAGACTCACAAAATCGCTGCTTTATTATATGAGACTCAGATTGTACTTGTTGCCTTGTTTTTGACATCTTTATTGCTCTGGTACAACGAGATTGTAGATTTTATGTTAGCAACAAATTCCTTGTCAAATATTTAATTATTATTTCACTTTTATTTGCACCAACAACCGGTTATCACTTTTTGTCAACTTCAAGTCCAAATATAGATAAACTATATACTCATTTATTACTTAAAAGTAAGTTTTCTGGGACCTGGCACAAACGTGACTACTCGCTGGCAGTATACATACTCTACTCTGATGATATTGAGGAGATAATGATGTGATAATAATGAGGCCTAAAAAGATAAATGTATATAAGTAGGTTCCATAATAGAGTACAGATATGGCAATGAAATATGGAAAATAACTCAAAACCTTATCTAGGTTGTAGGGCGGCCTCGTGGTGAGCTAATATCTATTTTACGTCAGATTTATGGGCATAAATCCAACCAAGAAGGTCGATACTGGGACTACCAGAATTAACAAATATATCAAACTAAATTTGCCCACAAAAGTAGCCAGATCCGCAAATAATTTTGCGATAATTTCGTGGTGCCTAGAGCACACGCTGCTAAAAATGAAATCGACATCAGTAGCTTCGATGGGCTGTTTCACGTAACATATCCTCAAATTACCAATATTAACGTTTCCATCGGGAGTATATAAAAATCCAATTGTATGAGGTATGTAAGGTTCGTTAAAATCACGATGATGATGATGAAGAGAGCTACGTCCGAATTTATCGAGACTCATCGTGTAGAATGACTGGAAATCGTTTGATACACAACTTTATAGTATTTGATCTAAGTAGGATATGTGTGACATAAACGTGACATAAATGTGACATCGTGACATAAACGTGACATAAATGTGACATCGTGACATAAATGTGACATAAATAAGGATAACGACGACGTAAATGTGACATCATGACATAAACGTGACATAAATGTGACAGAAATGTGACATCGTGACGTAAAACGTAACATAAATGTGACATAAAACGGGTAACTGCCACGTAAATGTGGCATAAACGGAAAGATGTTCTATGCTCAAATCACATTCTTCGATGTAATATCGTAGCTCGTTTACTAGTATATCAGGATCTTCAAAGTCATCATCGTTTACCGTGACGTAAATAAGGGTAACGACGATGTAAATAATGGCAACGACGACGTAAATAAGGGTAACTGTAACATAAAAACGGATAACGACGACGTAAATAAGGGTAACTGTAACATTAAAATGAATAACGGTGACGTAAACGTGACGTAAGTAAGGGTAACTGCGACAACCTAAGATATTATTTTAGCTTCTTTTAGTTCCTCGCTAATTGCTACAATTTCGTTATCGTGAGATGTATTTCCAGCGTTCCGAGAGGCTGCCAATAGCCTCAGACGATCGACAAGTTCGTTGGGATCATCCCAGTAAATATATTCCATAGGTTTTGTATTGTATGTTAACTTGTTAGACATTAAGCCTCTGCCAATAGTTTTACGCCGTCCTTTAATGAATAGTGGTCTAATAATTTCTCTATACTTAAACGAACTGGAGCTCTTTAAGCGTCCTGCTTTGTCTTTGTGTACGTCGGTCATTTGAATAATATTTTTATAAGAATTCTTATCCTGAAAGACGGGTCATGATAGAAAATCAATTGGTACAATCCTGGTGTTCCTTTAAATTGCTGTCCATCGATTACTATATTACCAGTACGAATGTTAAAATTGATACGTTTGTTACCGAGTAACTATGATGAGGTTGAAGAATCATATACTGGTCCATAATTCTTATCAATTACGTCGCTGTTAGCCCAATGTTCTGTAACGTACTTCTGAGATATTACAGGATATTGACCTAAATATTCTTTCAACGCTTCTTGAGTTATATCTCCAGGTTGAGTTTCTGGTTCATCATCATCATCATCACTTACATGGTGAAGACGATGCTACGTCTTCCAATGGTAAAAGGCTGTCTGGTCGAATGTAGACGGTTTTTCTTCTACTTTCAACTCCTTCTTCTCCTCTTTCCTAACGGAGGGAACGTTAATTCTTTCATTTAACTTGAGTGATGTGCTGGCTATTTCTTTTAACGGTGTTAACAGTTTCTGAAGTGCTTCATCTTCCTCCGTTTTCCCTAGTTTTAGAGCCAAGTACTTTCGTTTAATCGACTTTGCGAGTTCGTTTTTTTTCTTTCGCGCTGTCTTGGTGATGACGTATTCAGCCGTTGGATTCATTGTAATTAATGACAGGTACATCTGTAGCTGACATTAATTATATACTGATCAAAACCTTTTCGGTAGCGTCCTTTGTGAACATCAAAGTCTTTTACGATTACCATTGTACCATATTTATCGGCCCAACATTCTGAGCAGCAGTTTTTGAATTTGATACGTGTTCCTCGTAGACGTGTTTTAGATTTACCTAATCTTGCTTGAAAAGAACTATTAGATTGCAATTATCTTGAATAAGCTGGTTCGGTATCTTGGAATATGTCTGACATTGGTAGGCGGCATCGATATTCTTGTGTCTGCACATCGAGTAGTATTCACGTATCTTTTCATGTTTATGACATGCCACATCTTCGAATATGAATATTGAATGATGTCGAGCATCTGTCGAACTAATAATTTCATCGCTAGCCCCATATGGGAAATATCTGATTTCCTTCACTTTACTCAAGACCTCTCCCAACATTTGATATTTAGGCTGGTATAGGGACTTTGAGTATACGTAGATGTTTTCTGATTTAGTGCCATTCGGATGAAATAAAAGCGATAATATTACGTTGGTCTTCCCGCAACCGCTGGGCCCGCATACAACGAATCTGCATGAATTCGGTAGCAACGAGCCATGTTTACCTACAATACCAGGATTTTCGCCAAAATCTAAGTTTTCCATGGGTAGCGTCTGCTCTTGTTGAACTACCTTCATGGTTTGAAGACATCCATGAAATTACTTTGCATAAATATAGATACCGCTGTCCGTTTAAATCATTTCTAATGCCGCTGCGATACGGTGAAGGTGTGTTAAATTCGCTGATAGATAAACTACCATTTGAATTACATATTCCAGGCGGATATCAATTCTGCGGACCAGGTAATAATAGTAAGGAGAGCAAAATATCGCATAAGTTCTTTTGATATTTTATTACGTTTTCTCTCTCTGTCTTCATTAGGAACAAAACTTGATAAAAGGTTGGCCAAAGGTCAAAAGCGTATAAATCCTTTGGATTCAGCTTGTCGGGAGCACGATATAGCGTACTCTCAAAATAAGTCTGTGGAAGATAGACATAAGGCCAATCTAACTTGGAGAATAGAGCTTGGGAACGTGTTAAGTCTAAAGACGCGAAACTAGGAGAAAAAGCAGTCGCTTGGTTCGTAACTACAGCCATGAAGGCGAAATGTAATCTCGGAATGGGTTTGGAAAAGAGTGGAAAAGGACCACGACCACGACGTCAAGTCGCATCGTTTCGCAGAGATGTAGTAACAAAAATTGCAAACAGTTTAAAAAAGCAGCAACCCAGTACTTCGTTGAGAAAAAACGCTTTGTCGGCTTTAAAAGCAGCAAGGGTAGCAGTTAAAAGGGCTGGTGGTAAGAAAAACATTGGCATACCGAGAATCATTCCGCTCGCCGGAGAACACTCTAGAGGTTTCATACCTTTGCTAATGCCTATACTCGGCGCCCTCGGAGCTCTCGGTTTGCTGGCGGGAGATGCGGGGGCTGTCGCGAAGACCGTAATCGATGCTAAGCATGCAGCAAAAAAACTTGTGGAAGAGCGCCAACACCACGAAGCCATGGAAGCTATAGGGGCTAAAGGATTCGGTCTATATTTGAGAAAGAATCGGCACAGAGGTTACGGTTTATTCTTGAAAAAGCAAAAATAAAACTACCAATAAAGCTACCCGATAAGCCGCTGTCTGACGCCGACCTGATGAGATACGCCAAACAACTACGAATTCCATATTTTCGAGGAGTTTTCATGCGAGATACGTTACCATCTTCGGGTCCGCGAAGACGCGAAAGTGCCATTTTAAATTTAGACTTGAATAAGAATAGTGGCACTCACTGGTTAGCTTATAGGAAAAACGGTAATAACGTAGAGTACTTTGATAATTTCGGATATTTGAAACCGCCCAAGGAACTGGCTAGATACTTGGGAGCCAACGGTGTGAACATAACCTATAACGTAAATCGTTATCAAAAGTATGATCAAATAAATTGCGGACACCTATGTCTGCAGTTTTTCTATAAAAGCAACGACATCTAATGAACATCGTCAGTCATGTCTACATTGGTCACGTTGAGTCATACGCCTACTCTAACATTCAACTTTACTCCCATCGTACGTTTGGATCCACAATTCAGTTACGGGTTGGCTCTTCTTAGTTTTCACTCATACAACAGCATACCGAACATTGAAGCAAATCAGAAGATTTATTTGTACGAAAACAACGACTCGCTGAAAGACACCGTTATCGAATTTGCCGAAGGCGCCTACGAAATTCGAGACATTGAAAATTATATTAGAAGGGGATTAAATATCGACAAGGACCCCAAAGCTGATGAGATATTTTCTCTAAAACCTAATAATAACACTCTGAGGTGTGAAATATACAGCGACAAATACGCGGTGGAAGTTGAAAGAGAGGACAGTATCGGTAGGACGTTGGGATTTTCGAAAAAGATACTAGCATCTAGGAACCTCCACAAATCCGATTTACCGGTAGATATTATAAAAGTACACACCATCCACCTGGACTGTAACATTACTTCGGGAGCCTTCTACAACGATATACCATCACATACAATATACGAGTTTCCCGTAAGCGTCGACCCGGGATTTGCCATCGACGAAGCCCCGAACCACCTCATCTACCTACCTATAAACAGAACCGAAATAAGCACTCTGACAATCGACGTGTTGGATCAGAATTTTGAGCCTGTAAATTTCAGAGGTAAAGAAATCATCGTTCGCTTGGAGATTAAGAAACTTACATAATGTTAGTTTTCGAGAACACACTGCAAAATTCTATTCATATAAGGGAACCGCTATCGAGGCATAAGTCAGTATCGCGGGAAACGTCTCACGATAAGGTCACATTCGCTAAGCAACAGAAGCTCTGTCTCAAACAAACACATTGTTCCTAAAATCTCTGGGTTATAATGTTATCCCATCAAACGTTCGATCTTTTCCGTCGGCCCGTAATGGACGAATCCATACAAAAGGTGGAGTGGCGAACGTATTATTCCTACGTAAAGTCCTTTTGAAACAAGGACGTCATTGAAATTACCATCAATCAGGCCGATGTTTTCGATGCCACCTACGACGGTCAGATATGTATTAGCGGAAAGATTACAAAGGCTGGCGGCAACGGAGACGTATTCTTTGTAAACAACGCAGCTGCATTTATGTTTTCATCGGCCGTATATGAAATAAACGCCAAGAAAGTGGAAAGTATACGCGAATTTGGTCTAGTGAGCACCGTTCGCGGGTATTTGTGCTATTCCACCGAGGATTCTAAACACCTCAATGATGATGGAACTTTTAATTTTCTCATTCCGTTGAAGCATATTTTCAACATTTTCAACGATTACCGAGCGGTGACGTGCGGCAATCACTGTATCAAATTAATAAGGAACAGTAACGATTCCAATTGTTTCCTCGTTAGCGAAAAGATTGCTACCGACCACACAACAGTGACGCTGTACCCTAGCGATGAAATAAAACAGCCTACTAAAAGCCATCAATGCCGATACTCCTATACTGATGCCATATAGACAATGGGATTTGCATATGTTACCCGCCCTCACCGCCAGCGCTACCAAAGAAATTTGGGCTGTCAAGACTACTTCTTCGATCGAAAGCCCCAGATACGTCATCGTAGGTTTCCAGACGGCCAAACAAAACACCTTCACAGCAGATCCTACGCGCTTTGATAGATAGATAGAAAGATATATATTCAATTCAATTCAGTACAAATTTTCGAAAAATACAAATTTATATAAATGTTACATATTGCTCTTATTTATAATAAAAAATAATAATAATAACTTTTAATAATAATAATAACAATAAATCCAACGTTAATAAATGAAATAAATATAATTTGAGGCTATTACTTATCATGTTGAGATGAACCATCTAAGCATAGCTTGTTTTATGTACTTCATCTCAACAATACACTTTAACATAACTAATTATTAGTATTATAATATATACTTAAATATAAATAATAATAATAATAATAATAATAATAATAATAATAATAATAATAATAATAATAATAAGCAAGTATGATGCAAGAAAACCACGATGAGAAAGAGGAGGAGAGTCAATTTTGAAGGTAAGTAATATTTATATATTATTTGCTAAGTCATACACTACTTTAAGTTTAAAGTAATTGATATTTATATATTCTTTTAATTCCTTTTTCATAGTTTTGTTATTTTTAATCATTTTTATTTTTTTACGTAATAGGTTAAATAATTTCGGACCAAAATATGTAAAAAATCTTTGTGTATGTGAAATCCTACATAACGGCACAGCCATACACTCATTTTGCAGTCTGGTATTATACGAATGATTAATAAAATTGGCGGGATATAACATAATTCTTAATAAACACTGGTAGGTATACAATTTTCTAACAGGAAACATACCAATTTCCGTATATAACAGTTCCGTAGAATACTGCTTCTCCTTCTTAAATAATATTTTTATTAGTGTATTTTGAGTTACTTGCAGCGCATGTAAATGAGTTTCATATGTACCTCCCCAGACAGAAATACAATAACCAATAACAGATTCCGATAAAGCATAATACACCATCAACTTAACATGATTGCTTAACAAGTTTCTTAATTGATAAAACTTATAAATTAACTTTCGTAAACGTTTTACAATGTAATCAATGTGCTCTTTCCACCTCAGACATTCATCAACCATTACACCTAAATATTTTATTGTTTTCACTCTCTATTTTAGGACATTTACATGTATTTAAATCTTGATTACAACATAATTTATGTAAAATTATTATATTTGTAGAGGATTGATCTTTGGATGTCGGACTAAATAAAATAAATTTAGTTTTAATAACATTTAGACTTAATAAACTACCATTAACCTAGTTATAAACAGAGTGAATGCCTCTTTCGGCTGTAACAAACACATCCTGCCATGTGTCACCTGAACAAATAATTGCAGTATCGTGTGCATAAGAAATTAAGTGACCGGAAATATTATTAAAATTATAAATATTATTCAAATAAATCAAAAATAGTATTGGTCCTATGACTGTACCTTGAGGAACACCCATCGTAACTGTTAGAGGTACACTGAGAGTATTATTAATTTTAACCAATTGGATCCTTTCGGTTAAATAATCTTTAAATAAATTCCATGCAATACCTCTAACTCCAATGTTTTCTAATCTTTGCAACAGAATATCGTGGTAAACAGTGTCAAACGACTTAGCTAAATCCAAAAACACTATTAGGCTTTTCTTCTGTTCATTAAAATGTTTAATAATTGAGTTCACAAGTTCAAATACAGCATTTTCAGTTGACATTTTTTTTCTAAATCCAAATTGACAGTTTGATAGAATACTGTGTTTCTCAATATAGTTGACAAATCTATTTTTTAAGCATTTTTCAAACATTTATGCATAATTATTTATAACAGAAATGGGTACAGGTAATTCGTAGCAAATTTTTTCCCCCCAGATTTATAACATGGTGTTATGATTGACTCTTTAAAAGCTTTTGGAATCATCCCCCTTAAAAAACATAAATTAAAAATATGACACAACGGGTTTAAAAAGTAATAATGATATTGTTTAATCAAAAAGGCTGATATTCCATCAAGACCTGGTGCAGTATTATTTTTTAAAGTAGAAATAACAGTTATAATTTCTTTTTTTTGTTACAGGATGAAGGAAGAATGACTCCTCATTAACAGACATTACTTCTGAAACAGTAACAGATTTTTCAATTTTATTTGCCATATGCTTTCCTATATTGATAAAAAAATTGTTAAAATAATTAGATTTGTCTATATCTGATTTTAAATTTTGTCCTGCATCATTTATTATATTAAAATGTTTATCAGTGTTTAAACTTTGATTATTAATTATTCGATTTATTTCCTGCCATATTTTCTTAACATCATTTTTATGTCCCTGTATTTTTTTAAAGTAAAAATTATTTTTAGTGTCTCTTATTAGCTTAGTAACATAGTTTCCGAATTCTTTGTATCTGTTTTTAAAATCTTGATTTTGATTTTTGGTATATTGTTTTTTTAAATAATTCCTATGCTTAATTGATACTAGCAAACCATCCGGCATCCATGGTTTCAATTTTACAATTGTTTTTTTGTCATTGTACTTTCAACAATATATTTTTTAATCTTTTGAATGAAGTTTTCATATGCTACTTCCGGCTCAGTCATATGTAAAACATTCTCCTATTGTTCTGTTTTTAATAACCTTTCTAATTTTTTATAATTAATGTATGTATATTGGTTACTAGATGTACTATTATTTTGTAACTGCGACTGATTATCTTGATTAATGGTTAATAGTAATGAAAAGTGGTCAGTGATACTTGTTTTAGTAACATAAGATTTAAGTTTTAATTTCTGAATTAATGATTTATTTATACTGATAAAAATATGATCAATTAAACTAGATAACATCAATATTACCAACATCAGGTTAACGCTAAACGGAGAGAGTTTCCCCAACGAGAGGATGTAATTAAATTTTGCTAAGAACAACTACATTGAAGATCACTACAAATACATAGAGTTTTATCCCAGTTACACGAATAGTCAGCAGAAGAAATCTTTGCTGGATTACAGGACCTTTAAGAATCACGCTCTTTTCGTCATCGACTGCTCGAGGCCAGACAAAATCATGAAATCGGCTACCGTGGACGTCAGATTGGACATTGAAGCAACTCAAGGGTTTCCCGCTAATACCAGCGCCTACTGCATAATCGTACACGACTGTATCATGGAACACCTCCCACTTAGCGAAATCGTTAAGAATCTAGCATAAAAATGTGATGTTGTGTAAAGGAATATGTTAGTCGTTTGATAATCGTCCGAGATGAAGGTTGTGGTTTTAGACATCCAGGGTTTTATGCTACTGAGTACTAGAGCTGGAGAACTATCGATAGTCGTAGTTTTCGATATATCGATAGTACCCCGTAAAGGCTATCGATATTATCGATAGTAGTACTAATATAGTAAAATCTTTTTAATAAAACCAAAAATAAAATAATTTATTCTGATAACAAAAACCATACAAGAAAAAATCAAGTACAAACTAAATAAAAAGTAAAATCTTTGGCACAGTTAATTGGGACAGTTATTGTTCAATTAGCCACTTATTTTGGTTTAAAAAAATTAATATGTTCCCATTTTCGGGTTCGGTTTTAAACTTGAACGCCGATTACAAATAATTTGACCCGCCTTAGAAAAGATGCGTTCAGAAGGAACAGACGTCGCTGGTATGCAAAGAAATTTTCTAGCTAACACACTTAAAGCAGGATGAAAGTGCCATTGTGAGGTCCAGTATTCAATGGGATTAGTGTGCATTGGTTGTTCTTTTGATTCTAGATACTAGCGCATTGAAATGATCGCGTCAGATGTAGTACTTGATATTTGACTGGCTGCTGAAATGCGTTCTCCTAAAAACCTAAACAACGAAGAACTGCATGTTGCTGACATAGACGGTGTAGGTTCTAACCGATTTTCAGTTCCAAGTTCATAACTTGCACCTACTGGTTTTTCTTTTTGAATTAAGTATCCAAGGTCCCTTTGTATGTATATCTGAGCCTGACTAGCGTTTTCTGGATTTCTAAATGCTAGTTTCTTCAGCCTTGGGTCCAACAGGGTTGCAACTCGTGGTGTAGTGCGAGTTTCGTATGGGAAGAGCCTCTTTACAACAGATGACATTAGTTTGGAGTGAAGATTCTTCGCAATACTACATTTTAAATTTGCTTGTAAATTTTGTAGGTTTGTGTGAATTCCAACCATTATCGGTATAATTAGAGATACTGTAACGTAACTGTCTCCCGAAATCTGATCTGTTGCTTCTCCAAAAGGTCTAAGAAGAGCTACTATCTCTCTTATATTTGAGATGTCATCCAAATGTAAGATATCAGGTACGTTAGGTGAATTAGATAGTGCGACTGTCAAACAATCATCCTCATGCAAGATTAGTAACCTCTCTAACATATATAGAGTACTATTCTACCTAGTCACTATGTACTGAACTGGTTTTAAAGGTTGTTTTTTTCTTTTTAATCTGTTCATTCATTAACCGATCCATAGATAAAGTACTCTTTTTAAAAAAATTTACTATCCTTCTGCATTTCTCCAAAAGTTTTACAAGTTTCTCTTCTTCAGTTTGCTCATTTTTATTATCGTTAGGTGACAACTCTGCTCTTGATGTAGTTTTACCCTCCAGGGCATCCGTTATTGTCAAATTTAGCGTATGAGCAAAGCATGGGAGATGGGTAACACGCCAGAGCTCACTAGCCTTAAGCATATTTGAAGCATTGTCAGAAACCAGGCAACAAATTTTATTATTTAGTTTCCATTTTTTCTCGGTGAGATTCTAAAACAAAATCGAGTATTAAATATTAAACCAGAAAAAGGTTAATTTATAAAATAATAAAATACCTGCAAATAGTTTTTGATAACTTCCGCTGTATGGTGACCCTCTAGTTGATCTGTTTCTAGAACCACTGACTTTAGCTCATTGTTGAAAATGAAGTGAGCTGTTGTAGTAATATATCACTTGTCAACGAACCGTAATTAACATTATTAAATACTTCTGCTAACTTTTCAGTAGCTTCATTAAACAATGTTGGTATTATTTTTGTACTGAGAGTATTTAGATGGTATGTCATATCTAGGATCTAATTCCTTAACAAAAGTACGAAAACTCCTATCGGTCACAATAGAATATGGTTGAAAATCTGTAGCAATCATGCAACCAAGTAATCTATCAAGTTTCAACTTTCTGGCGTCGGTGTTGAGGTACTTGGTACTTGGCTTTCGTAAGAAAAGTGATAATTTCTGTTGTTTCTGTTTCGGCTTACTTGATTTTGAACATGATTCACCTTCCGACTCTGTTTCTGACTCATCGCTTACTTGACTTTTATGGAACCTATTAAAGTGATCCTTGAGGTTGGTAGTATTTCCACTGGTACGATACTCCTTTTTACATAATAAACATGTTGCAAATGGCCGTCCATATTCTCAAAATACTTCCAAACAAACGAAGATTTCCTTTTGACACTCATTTCGAAGAAAGGGCTTGATAAGCAGTTATAAAACGGTATAATTTTAAAGTTTTTACACTACCACGGGCTTTTACACACCTAAATATTTCAATTTCTAATAAAAATAAACTAGGGAGTTCCCTCATATATAAATGTATAGTGTCGGCGTATAACGTCCGAGCGATGCACTAAAACTAAGTGTAACTTGTAAGGTAAGCCTTGTATGATTTTAGGCATAGGGCACTATTTTTTTATGGCGCCATCTTTTAGTAACAGATAGTTTTAAGCTTTCAGGAACTTGTAGAATACTGCAAGAATTTGCTAGGCGTTCCCACATGTTTACTTTTGAACACAAGAAAGCGCTTCTTAAATATCGATCTAAATGGTATTTGTAGTTTGTAAAATAAAATATAAAGTAAGTATAAATATAAATATCGTTAATATCGGTAGTCACTATCGATAGTTTCGATAGTATTGCACTATCGATAATATCGATAGTCACTATCGATAGTTCTCCAACTCTACTGAGTACCAACGGGAGTTATGAATTGTATCCCAAGGAAATAACGATTCAGGACGCGTGTCAAGTGAACCATTATTTGTTGAAACCGCCTACGAGTTTTCGCAGTTTGTCACGGTCGAATCAGAAACCAGTAAGACACACAGAACAGAATATAAACGGCATCCGTTATTCGTCTGGAGATATAGAATACGACAAATTGAACGCTATAGTGGGCGATAATCTGCTGTGTGCCGATATAATTTATGTGAGTGGTCGTTTAAAGCTGGATTATTTAGAGAAGATTCTACCACAATTGGCTTCCTCCTCCAACCGGCAATTACCCAACGTGATAAATGTCGAAAAATTTAATAATTACTGGGATAACCCCCCACCAAAAGTAGATGTGCCTCGCTGCTGTTCGTATCACAGTTTCAATAAAACAATCAGATGCAGCAAGAGGAACTGCGAGGATCTTTTCCGCTGGGTGTACAACCTATTACCGCAATGAAGAAAACAGTTACCTTCGCTAAATCTACGAGAGTGTACGAAATGAGAACGTGGGCGTATGCGTCCACTGCAGCTCGACGTAGATACTGGGAATGTTTCGCTGTGGACAGACTTAGCTTCAAGAGACGAATTGAAACGACTCACAAAATTCTTCAACCTTTCTTAGATGAACATCTTAAAAACATTCGAAAATTAAAATCCGATATAGCCCAATACGCTAACCAATGCACAGTAACTAAACAGTTTCAGAAGATGACCATTAAAGA
Organism: Monochamus saltuarius; assembly: GCA_025584915.1. Classification (NCBI taxonomy): domain Eukaryota; kingdom Metazoa; phylum Arthropoda; class Insecta; order Coleoptera; family Cerambycidae; genus Monochamus; species Monochamus saltuarius. The sequence goes on from CM046729.1 coordinate 16,270,531, forward strand.
TAAGTGGGACGATGTATTTACGAATCCACGTCGATTTTCCGCAGCCCCTATAAGAATTACTATTATACCAATTACTATATAATATTATTATTGTATTTCTTTTAATATGCTTAATATACATGCTTATTTCTCTTTGTTTTATTTCCTCTCTCTTTCTCTCCCAAAATTCGGTAATTTTGAACCGGGAGGCGTGAGGTGTTCGGGACATATCAGTTTCCTGCTAGAGCTAATTATTTTTTAACGGTTTTTCTGTTTTTCGGCCTTGACTCGGCTCTTATCTCTGTGCACGTGTTCGGACTTAGGAATTATCAGTTTCCTGCCAGAGCTAATTATTTTCTAACGGTTTCCTGTTACAATAATAATACTTATTACAATAAATAAACAATTCAACATTCAAGTTATATTTTAAACCGCAAGTGTAAGTCACAACAACACCAACAACGCTAAATATATATGACTCCGCCTATGACTATATAAAGGGGATCAGCATCATTATGTAAAATAAAAAGATAAAACGATGACTCTACTGAAAAAATTCAAACTCGAGCGCAAATACATTGTAAACTATTCTATTCTTATCATGCAGCGCTTCCGTTACACTGTGATAACACATTGTAGGTATTGGAAGTAGATGTTCATGTACAGTGGCGTAGCCAGAAATTTGACATGGGGGGGTTCAACTTAGTTGCAGGCAGGGTTGCCACCTTTTGAATTTTAAGATACTGGATACATAATTTTTTTATTATATCAGTTGAAGAGGGGAGGGAGGTTAGCGCCGCAGGCGAAAATTTTGAAATTTTCAAGGTCAAATTGCTTAAAATAAGTCTAATCGCGTAGGGCGATCGGGGCAATCTAGCGTTTCGCAATACCACAGTCGTCGAACGCGAGCGGGGCAAATTCTGTGACAATATTTTTTTTAGTAGTTCAGAATCTTTTATAATTTTTGGTAAAAGTTTGAGCTCATAATCTAACGAATTGTAAGATTGACTATGCTTAACCCAGTGATAGATTTGCCCAAGCTCTGCTGCAGTAACATCGATAGTTTCTTGAATTTTTTCTCTGTTTGCAAACAATTTTGTTAAAACTTGAGAAGATTTCGACATTTTCGCGTTTTTATGCTCTTTTGCATTAGAGTGCTGTTTGACATCACTAAGGCCACCGTGACTAATTGAAAAATCCTTTCTGCATACTAGACATCTTGCAGAAAATTTGTTTGAACCCTTTATTAGCCAAATATACTCAGTCTGCCACGTTGGTCGATAGCTACAGAGGCGCTTTGCTTTTTTTGGTGGCGAGATGGTCTTTTGTCCGAAGTCTACATTGTCCCTATTTTTGTCGTGTTTTTTTAAATATTTATCCATATCCTTTAATTTTTAAATGATTTAATGCAGATGAACCCTAATGTAAGGTTGCCGTAGGAGATCTAGTTCACTGACCGCGTTGCTAAATCTTGGCGAATAGAGTGATTGCAGATTTGTAGTGAGACATTATCTATATGACCCAACCAACCCAACCCATGGGGGGGGGGTTCTGACAAAACCCCCCCGTGGCTACGCCACTGTTCATGTAGACAAGTATTTAAAGACCTAAGAATTTTAACTCTGCCTTGTTTGTTTATTTATGAGATGTCTGTGTATGTTTATCAAAACAAATATAAGTTTATGTGGAATAATTTTGTTCATGGGTGTAATACGCGACAGAGGGATGATTTTCATGTACCCTTTGCTAAACTGAAAATGACACTCAGTTCTCCAAATTATTTTTTCTATAGTCTACTGCGCATGTTTCTTCTCTTAGGTTAGGTCGATACTGCGCATGTTTTTTCTATTAGGTTAGATTCTATTTCCATATGCCAAGTCGCTTATTTCTGCTACAGATCTTTAGTTTTTTCTATAGTCTACTGCGCATGTTTTTTCTCTTAGGTTAGGTCGCTACTGCGCATGGTTTTTCTCTTAGGTTAGGTCACTACTGCGCATGTTTTTTCTGTTAGGTTAGATTCTATTTCCATATGCCACTGCGCATGTTTTTTCTCTTAGGTTAGATCCTTAGGTTAGGTCGCTTATCCCCGCGTTCCGCATCCCAGCACCCCGCATCCCAGCACACCGCATCCCAGCACCCCGCACCACGCATCCCATCTCCCCGCACACTTCTTCTTGCACGAAGAACTCTTCAGCGACACCAATGACCACAAGGAGTTGCTGCAAACTCAATGGACGCTGTCCATGTGACGTCATTTCTGGTCCAGAAACCGCCTCATTAATCTACTCTCTATTTTCTGGCACTTTAACTTGTGAACGTTTAATTCTTTTTTGTTTCTTCTCACTTAAACTGCATATTCTATTCAAATAGGGAGCTACGTCCATTTTAAATACTTGCAAAAAGACATATTTTGAGCTAACCGTCATCTTTTTTTATACTTTCTGATTTTATAACACCTATAACCTTTTGTATAGCAGTACCTAACGTTCGGGCATTAAAAGGATGTTTATAGGTACCCTTCACCAGATCTAATTCTACGATATCATCAATTGCTTTTCGAATAGTGTCACAATGAATAGGTTGCATTAGATCTTTACAACAAGTAATTGAATTATTGTGAACTTTAGCCCGAAGCATTAAACGCCCTAACAATCTAAGTTGTGTTCAAACGTGTTTCTTCAAATGATCTTGAGTATATTTAACACAAAGATAGTTTTCATACAGAATAAGTATTTCATCAAAGAGGAAATGTTTTGAAATTTTATCATGGAACATATGTGGAACAACATAATTCTTCAATGTATCACCTGCTCTGCTATGAATGTAATTCTGTAACTTTCCCGCATTACCTTGTAACTTTCGGTCACCTTTATGAGGCGAACATCTATTTTTGTGGTGCCGTAAATTTTCTTTAATAAAATATCCTAAGCAAGATGGAGGTGTTGTATTTTTACGTGCGTTTGTGGACTTTCTAACAACTATGTTATCTTCACAAAATTTGTTGTATTCAAAGTCACCTTTATTTCGTAATATACTTAACTTGCTTTTCCGTAAGGTATGGCCTACATGTAATTCTTTAATCTCATAAACTTTGTGACGTACTTTCGAGGTTCGGTCGCAGATGCCGAACTAGTACAACCACTTTAATCAGTCCGGGTTCACTCGGTGGAGAAGTTATGTCAAGGTTCAGGAATATTACAAGACTCGGTATTGAAAATAAAATATTTATTTCATAAAATAAAATGTCACCCTGTAAACAAATAATACTAATAATAATTCCCCAACATAAATAAAATAGGTCCTGAAATAATAATACAAAATAATAAATTAACAAAGAGGGCGGTAAGGAATGTACGGTGCAGACGATGAGTGTCGCGGAAAGAGCCTGCTAAACACCCAGTGTCGAAGACCACGGAGACGACGTCGAGTACCGCGGAATAACACCTGCTAAATACTCGGAGTCGACGGAATACGGGTTAGACCTCGAGCGCCGCGGAGAGGGCCTGCTAAACGCTCGGAGTCGACGGAAGACGGAATACGGGCAAGACCTGGAGCGCCGCGGAGATTACCTGCTAAACGCTCAGGATACCCAGAGGAAGGTAGGGTGCCGCGGAAGTTACCTGCTAAACACCCTGGGGTAGAGGAAGGTTGAGTGCCGCGGAAAGAGCCTGCTAAGCACTGCTGGTAAAGGCAATTTCGCCGGCTTTTATACAGAACGGCGTGTAGTGTCGTGTGCAAAAATCGCGATACGCTAAGCAATTTCAGGTACCGCGTGCGCCAAACAATTAAAGTACAGTGTGAGCAAAATAAAATAAAATAGGTTCGTTACATTCCCCCCTCTCTTCGTAAAAAAAATAAACATTATTTTTTTTTCTAGCCTAACATAACTTAACATTAACTAACAGTATAAATTATTAACGGAAAATATATACAGAAAAATTATCACATCATGTTAGTCTGGTAATTCCTAACACGGAGGATTCCTCCTCTTGCCGTGGAACAGCCAGCCATTTCGCCCCTTCCGGGGTGATCAGACGCAGCCGATATCGCTGGTGTCCAGGAATGCCTGGCGGTCTTAGTCTCCACCTCGGAATACGAACAGGCAGTGTTCCTTGAGGTGGCGTCGGTGGCTTTGCTGGCGAAGGTATCCACCGCCCAGGAGTGATTGGTAGTGGTGTGGCCGGTAGCGGACTCACTAGGGGTGGTGGTGGTGTCACCGGGCTAGGCGTGTCGGGTAGTGGGGATGCATACAGCTGCAACACCTCCGGACTGTGGCCAAACAGTTCCAGCAAGCGAATATTGATTGGCGTATTTGGCTCCATATCTGTAACAAAGATAACTTAATGCGCTGGTTTAAGATCTTTGATATGGATTCGTCTAAATTTACGCCCCGTCTGCTCATTCTTTAGATCGAATACCACCGGTGACCATACTTTGGTGATCAAGTATGGACCAGAATATTTCGGTGCTAATTTAGCGGCAAATCCTCGTACTGCGGAGGATAAAACATGCTCTCTCTTCATGACTCGGTCACCTAAGTGGCAGGTCCATTCTCTTCGACGTAAGTCGTAGTGCTTTCTGTGAACTAAAAGCTCGTCCCAAATTAATTCGTACGAGTTCGAATACGTCTCTCAGCTGGTTCAAACGATGGGAATGTTCTCTTATACTGGCTTCATTTTCATTCACAGGTTCCTCGGTTTGGACTTCTCGGAAAATACTCTTGGCACCTATAATTCTCGTCCGAAATTGAGGTACGTCGGTGAGAATCCGGTGGACTCATGACGTGCAGTATTGATGGCTAACATAAAATCAGGCAAATATCGGTCCCATTTTCTTTGGTCATTTTCACAAAACTGTGCAATCATAGTCTCTATGACTTTATTTGCTCTTTCGACGGGATTCGTTTGCGGCGTATACGGCGGAGAAAATAGTTGGCGGATTCCAAAGTCGGTTAAGAACTTACGCATTTCACGGTTTTATATTGTACCCCGGTATCTGAAATTAACACCCTCGGACATCCAAATCGAGCGATAATCCTTGCGGGCCTGGTTCTGCTTACGGCAGCGGAGGTAGCTTTGCGTAACGGCTGGAATTCTATCCAGGTAGTGACCTGGTCCTGAAAACTACAATATATCGGTTTCCAGATGTAGAACGGGGTAAAGGGCCAATTAGATCGGTACTAACAGTGTGCCAAGGTCCTCCTTGAGGACGTGGTTGCATTTTTCCTGGTGGTTGTAGCTGTGAATATTTATATTGCTGACATATCGGACATCGTCGGACATAGTTAGCAATTCGGAACATCCCAGGCCAATAGTAATGTCTTGCTATTCGAGCAATAGTCTTGGCAACGCCTAAATGTCCAACGGTCGGTTGATCATGGCCTTCTTGCAAAATCTCACATCGTCTTGGTGTAGGAATACACAGTTTCAAGGATCAGCCAGTTCAGGTTCTGTGAAATCATATCTGTCGAAGAAGTGTCTGTATAGTTTGCCATCTTTAATACAGTAATCGGAATTTTTGTCAGGATCTTGTTCAACCTCTTGAAATTTTCTTGTATACCATGGGCATAATATAATATATTCTATGACATGAATTTCGGTATTCCTAATTTCGGGAATTGGATGTCTGGATAAAGCATCAGCCACTCGATTAAGTACTCCGGGTTTGTATCTGATCTCAAAATCGAACTGCTGAAGAGCTATTATCCATCGAGCTAAACGACCGGTCGGATGTTGTAAATTCTGTAGCCATTTTAAGGACTGGTGATCGGTCTCGACTATAAAATGATAGCCCTCCAAATATTGTCTCATTTTCTGAATTCCCCAAAATATAGCCAGGCACTCTTTCTCGGTAGTGGAGTAGTTTTTCTCCGGTGGGGTTAAGGTTCGGCTGGCATAACAAATGATGTGTCTTGTCCTTCCAAATTTTGTATTAGAGCGGCCCCTAAGCCTTGATCGGATGCATCAGTTTGCAGTACAAAGAGTTTTGTAAAATCGGGACAAGCTAGGACTGGTGCTTCAGTGAGTTTGACTTTTAAGGAATTAAAAGCCTCTTCTTGCTTGTCGGTCCAGTTCCATTTTATTCCCTTTTTGAGAAGCTTCGTCAACGGGGCGGTAATGGCGGAGAATCCCGGTACAAATTTCCGATACCAGGAGGCAACTCCTAAAAACCTTCTCAAACCTCGCACATTGGTAGGAGTTGGAATTTCTTTTATAGCGGCTACTTTTTCGGGGTCGGTTGTGATACCATTTTCACCGACTAAATGTCCTAAGTACTTAAGAGTTCTTTGAAAAATTTACATTTTTCTGGGTTCGGTTTAAGTCTGGCTTCTTTTAGCCTACGGAAAACTTCTTTAAGATTGGCCATATGTTCTTGATAGTCTTTTCCTAAGACTATAATGTCGTCCAGATATGCGAACGCTTTTGCATGCATGTCGGGTCCCAAGACCTTATCCAATAGCCTTTGGAAGGTAGCTGAGCGGAATGTAGGCCAAAAGGCATTACCACAAATTCGAATAATCCCTTATTCGGAACGGTAAAAGCAGTTAACGGTCGGCTTTCCGGTGATAAAATTTGCCAGTATCCCTGTTGCGGGCAGTTTCGTGTCTATCTTGATATTTAGAACTTATCATTTCTTCTAAATTGTTAAGGTATTCGGCCGGATAAAAGAAGGTTTTAAAATCTTCCACAAAGTCATCAGAAGTCCCCCAGTTATGTTTGTAATTCATATACCACTGGTATGCTTTTACCTGAAGCAACCCTGGTAAAGTTTTTAGCAACTGTGCATCGGTAATCTCATATTCGTGCTGCATCTGCTCTAGTCTTTCTAGAAATGATATTGGATCTGTCTTGCCATCAAATACAATGTTCAGTTTCCGTATTTGATTTAACAGTTCGAAACCTGATGTTCTTGGTGTTTCGGGAACCGATCTGGTTGGTACGGAAGCTGCAGGTCGCTCTACGGGGAACTCCCTGACGTAGGAACCTAACTAAGCGTCGTCTCGTCTACTGTGCCACCGGTTCCTAACTTGAAACGCTCAAGCTCGGCTGTCAATGCTTCTTTATTTAGTTTGTACACCCATCCGACCCTAGGATCAATGATTTCAAGGCCAGCGGCGGCTTCTTCAGAGTCAGAAGGCATTTTGAAGTAAAACTTGCAGGACGGATTTCAAAGTTCCTCTACTTTCTAATCCTCACTTCAGATTTCGACAATTATTTCCGGCAAACGTTTTTGACTCAAAATCTCGGTCGGTAACAGTCGGATCAGGTCGGCAATAGTCGGAAACGCTTCCTCGGGTCGAATTATGTTGAAAACGATACCCCACTTGACTTCGGGTGTCTTCGGAAATGTTCGGTTAAATTCGGTTTTTTCGAGAAAATGGCGGATTCGCGGTCTAGATGTCCACAGTAATCTTTCTGGTGGGTTAAAACGACGATACTATGGTCCTTTCTCTTTATCTCTCCTCTCACAGTTTTGGGTACTACGGTCTCGGTTCCAGTCTTGTTTTTTCCTCCCTGCTCTTCCGCTCCCTGCTCGGGCGCCAAAATTATGTGACGTACTTTCGAGGTTCGGTCGCAGATGCCGAACTAGTACAACCACTTTAATCAGTCGAGTTCACTCGGTGGAGGAGTTATGTCCAAGGTTCAGGAATATTACAAGACTCGGTATTGAAAATAAAATATGTATTTCATAAAATAAAATGTCACCCTGTAAACAAATAATACTAATAATAATTCCCCAACATAAATAAAATAGGTCCTGAAATAATAATACAAAATAATAAATTAATAAAGAGGGCGGTAAGGAATGTACGGTGCAGACGCTGAGTGTCGCGGAAAGAGCCTGCTAAACACCCAGTGTCGAAGACCACGGAGACGACGTCGAGTACCGCGGAATAACACCTGCTAAATACTCGGAGTCGACGGAATATGGGTTAGACCTCGAGCGCCGCGGAGAGGGCCTGCTAAACGCTCGGAGTCGACGGAAGACGGAATACGGGCAAGACCTCGAGCGCCGCGGAGATTACCTGCTAAACGCTCGGAGTCGGCGGGATACGGGCAAGACCTGGAGCGCCGCGGAGATTACCTGCTAAACGCTCAGGATACCCAGAGGACGGTAGGGTGCCGCGGAAGTTACCTGCTAAACACCCTGGGGTAGAGGAAGGTTGAGTGCCGCGGAAAGAGCCTGCTAAGCACTGCTGGTAAAGGCAATTTCGCCGGCTTTTATACAGAACGGCGGGTAGTGTCGTGTGCAAAAATCGCGATACGCTAAGCAATTTCAGGTACCGCGTGCGCCAAACAATTAAAGTACAGTGTGAGCAAAATAAAATAAAATAGGTTCGTTACAACTTCTACTTTTTTAGAGTGTACGATCAACAAATGTCTTGAAATTTGGTAAACAATTTTCTTACAATAATAACATGCATGCTTTTTGTGTGAAGTTTTCTTTACCTCTGTACTAGTCTGTACCTGTACATAATAAAAAATATAACACACAATACTTCTTATGTGGCTTTCTCTTACTCATACTTATATCTGCAGCTAATATAGGATTCATGTCAATGTTTTCTTTATCTAAAGTTATTAAATTCAGTGTACCACAGTCACTATCTTTAGAATCAATTATATAGTCATACCACTGATTTATATTTACGTGCACAGTGATACATTTGTCTGAAAATTTAAAAATACATTTAATTTATATTTATACTATCTGATAATATTGTTATTGTTGAATAAAGTATGTAGTGTTTCCCTGATCAGTGGTGGCTTGCCAGGTGAAGTTGTGGTGAACATACATTATTGTAAATCTGATTTTTTGTCCGATCAATAAGAAAACATATGACAAGCTATGTTTGGGGTCAAATGTAAAATAAATAAATAACCAATTAACAAAACAAATGTACTCACTATTATCAAATTTTTCTAAATTAGTTTTCTCAGAATTATCGTCTTCTAGCGGTTCATTAAGCATATTAGGATCAAACTGATGTTCCGAGATTTCTACCGTATTTGTAAAGTTTTCAGTTATATTATCAACTGATACTTCAAGCAGTAAACTTTCTAGAAATATGAATAAATACATTAGTACATATAGATAAGACAACACCTAATATTTTACTCACCACTGTCTAATATAACATTTTTGTCATTATAATGTCTTCTTTCATCATTACAATCATACAATGTACTATTGGCGTTAAGAACGACCCGAGTTTTATTCTGATATGGCTCAGGAAAACAGTTTTCTGGAACACATATTACATTTATAATCGTAGTACAATTACCGTCATAGGTTATAGAGTGAATACGTGAAAAGAATAAATTAACAAAAATATTTTACTCACTACTATCAAATTTTTCCAAATTAGTTTTCTCAGAATTATCGTCTTCCAGCGGTTCATTAAGCATAATATTAGGATTAAACTGGTGTTCCAAGATTTCCACTGTATTTGTAAAGTTTTCAGTTATATTCTCAACTGATACTTGAGGCAGTAAACCTAAAAATATAAAAAATATATTACTACCTACACATATAGATAAGACAACACCTAATATTTTACTCACCATTCTCTAATATAGAATTTTTGCTATAGAAATTGCCCATTTACATGAACCTCTCTATCTCCGCTATCATTAAATTTAGAAGAAAAAAGTTTGAACTTTATTTGTTCTATTTTTTATGATGAAGCATTGGCGTACTCAGATTTTTTGCCCTTACCATAAACATAGGTTTTTTTAAATAGAACACCCTGCAAATTTAGAAGAAAAAAGTTTTGTTCTATTTTTTATGAGGAAGCCATTGGCGTACTCAGATTTTTTACAAATCGCACAGTTTTCCGATATTACATATACATAGTTTTTTTTAAAAAAAACCTGTTTTTGGCCATCTCGTTGAATTGCAATTATTTTTACCTTTTCAACCATAGGGGTGTCGCGATTAAAACTGATACTAGCTTGTAACTCCTTCATTTCTTGACAAACTTATTTATTTTAGTTTTTGTTTAGTATGTACTTAATACTACTTTTTTTGTTAGTGTAATACACGGCCAACTGAGATACGTTTTTTAGCGTCAAAATGGCTGATTGGTTTAGTGATTTTTTTCAAAAAACTAATTAGATATTCTTAGCATCCTTTAAAACGTCGTATCACCAAGTTTCATCAAATTTGCTAAATGCCGTATCTTCAGGCGAGCACTCCAATTGGCCATGTATTAAATTAATAAAAAAGCAGTATCACAGTAAACAGAAGTTTGGTTATCCTACATTCTAAAATTTTTCTTTTTAAATTGATCAAAAAATAAAGGATTTACAGAGGCTTGGATCATGTTTAAGCGCACATGGAGTGCTCGCCTGAAGATATATTGAATTTGATGAAACTTGGTGATGGGACTTTCTGAGAGATACTGAATAAGAATATGTAATTAATTTTTTGAAAAAATATCGCTTTACCAATCAGCCATTTTGACGCTAAAAAAACGCATAAAAATGTAGGATCACACGTAGACTGATTTTTTATTACCCCACATTCCAAAAAATAAAAATTTTAAATCTGCCAAAAAATAAAGGAGATACAAGCTTGTATCACTTTTAACGTTTAATCACGCCATCCTGTATAATAGGCTGTGTTGCCAGAAGCGTAAAATTTTTAGTACCAACGTAAGCCACAGAACGTACCACATTTCAAATAAATGTACCACCATTTCCCGCGAATTTTAAAATCTAACCATTTATTTTTTCAAGCAACAGTTTCCCATCATATACATATATCATATATTATATAGGTATTTTGTAATAAAACAAATAATCATAGAAATAAAAGCTTTATATATTTACATACATTTTTTAAATGTTTAATAATTTCTATTATTATTAATAAAAGGAACATATTTAGCATGAACGGCAAAACATATAAATTAATATTTTATATTTAGATTTAACAACTTTTGAGATGGTTCCCAATTGTAACATTTTGAGTTCGTCAACGAAGAAATAACCATATTATCCGCAGATAAAGGAAACGCAACTGTTATAATGAACACCACGGAATACATCACCAAAGTGGAGAACTTACTTCAAGACCCAGTTTACAAAATTCTAAAGAGCAACCCTGTGAAGAAGGTGGAGAAAGAAGTAGCAGCCGCCATCAAATCATCAAACATTCCAGAGGAACTACACCGAAGCCTGAAGCAAACTGATTCCAGGACATCTCAACTCTATTGTCTTCCGAAGATTCACAAACCGGATATACCCCTTCGACCGATAGTCAGTGCAGTAGGATCAGCTACTCACCCCTTGGCCTGATACGTTGCACGGGTGATTAATTGATTGATATGGAATACTGAATATCACATCAAGAATTCAGAGGACTTCATCGAGAAACTTAGAAACATTCGACTAGAACCAAACGACATATTAATCAGCTTCGACGTAACTTCGCTATTCACAAAGATACTAATCAGTGAAGCCTTGAAGGAGCTACGACGCAGACTTGCCATGGAAGATCGAGACGAGAACCTAGCAGATCTGGCGAGAGTTTGCATTAAGTCAACTTTCTTCGCTTTTAAAGGACAGATCTACGAGCAAACAGAAGGAGCAGCAATGGGATCACCTTTGTCACCAGCACTGGCAAACATGTACATGGAAGGATTTGAGAAGAAAGCCCTGGAGTCTGCAATATTGAAACCAAAGTATTGGTTCCGATATGTCGATGATACCTTTGTCATCTGGTCTCACGGACACGATGCAGCGAGAGAATTCCTAAACCACATTAATGGTATTCACCCGGATATCCAGTTCACAATGGAGTTGGAAAAAGATGAAACCCTACCATTCCTAGATGTGCTAGTGAAGAAAAAACCAAATGGAACCCTTAGACACCGAGTTTACAGGAAGCCGACACACACAGATAGATACCTACATGCTGAATCACACCACCATCCAGCACAAAAACAAGGAGTCATCAACACTCTAATACATAGAGCCCGAGCCATATGTGAACCGGAACACTTAGATGAAGAGTTAAATCATCTTAGGACAGCCCTCAGATGCAACGGCTATACATCCAGAAATATCGAACGCGCGATCAGGAGGAGGCCCACACCAAAGGAGAGATATCTTCCCTATGTGAAGGGTTGCACCGACAAGATAGGTCGCCTCTTGAAGAAGAGGAAAATCAACACTATCTTCAGCACAACAAGGAAGATAATGTCAGCCTTCCCCAAGACACCTGGAAGTTGTGAAGATCTCCAAGGTCCCGGTGTATACAGTATACCTTGTACATGTGGCAAGGTGTACATAGGGCAAACGGGTAGACACATCAGCACGAGACTGAAGGAGCACAAGAGCCATCTTAAGAATAACCACGTGGAGAAGTCAGCCGTTGTTAAACATGGAGCTACCACAGGACACAGCATAGCACTTGAAGAAACAAAAGTTCTGGTGAGGGAACGGCGATTCTGGCCCAGACTTTACAGGGAAGCCATCGAGATACACAAAAACCCCAGGAATTTCAACATAGAATTACCAGGAGTATGGAAACGAATCGTGGGAGCGGAACGCCAGACCACCGAACAAGCCAACCGTGAAAGCCACCCATCGCAGCAGAACGGTCCAGTAAACACGACCTATATAAATACCGACTAGACATCATATTCTCCAGTTTCAGATCTTCTGAAGAAGAGAGCGAGATGTCTCTTGAAACGTCAAGAGTCATATACCGACGACGTGGTCAACAGCCCGGAAGCGGCCAAACCATTGGCAGAAGCCACGGAAGCCTACAAACCAAATAATTCCACGTAATAGCCCAAACATTTAATTCGGAATGAATTGATCTCTTGTTGCGTTGCTTTCATAAGCATTTCTTGTTGAGGTTTATTTTGATTCTCTAAGCATGTCAAAATTAAATCTCCGACTTCTGCTCCTAAATGATTTTTTTCAATTGGGAGATAGTGCCGAACATTCATTGGATTTAGTTCTAAAAGTGGACCAGTCTGTTCAGGGGTATTGGTATTGCCCTTGCCATCACCTTCAATATAATTTTTTTGCATAAAATTTGACAGAATTGTTTTATAAACTGTTTGAATATTGGTATAAACCCGATGAAGCTTAGGCTTCTCCCCTTGAAATTCAATATTAATTTTGTTAATTAAGGGCAACACGTAAGCCAAAAATGTTAGATATAATTTATAGATTCCATTTTTTTACTGCATCACATATTATGGTTGATGCAGCTATTAAATTGTCTTCTGCAGCTGCTTCTCTAAAAATTTATGAAGTGCATCCCATTGTTCTAAAATGCGAAGAACCACAGCCTAAAAGTATCCTTTTTTAAATTATATTGAAAAAGGTTTATAAAATACAAACCTCCAATGATAACCATCGCGTTTGAGAAAGTTTCAAAAGTTTTTTTGGTTTAAGTTTTTCCAAGTCGTTTTGAACTGTGATTAATATAATTATAAATATCTCTTACAAAGTCCTCGATTTGGTTCGGTAATTTTAAAGCTGCTGCAGATGCACAAAGATGCATGGAATGACATATGCAACCCATAACAAAAATATGTGGGCATATTTCTTTCAATTTTGCTTGGACGCCATTGAAGTCCCCCATCATTACAGAGCAATTATCACCTGCAAAGCCAATTAGATTCTCTACTGGTATATCTGATTTTCTAAGAAGATCTAGTATTCTCTGTGTAATGCCAGCTGCTGTACCGTTATTTATTTTTACAAGACCCAGAAGGCAATCTCGAATTTGGTCATTGGCCCTGAACCTTATTACAACTGCTAAACATTTATTAACAGAGATATCTGTTGTTTCATTTCATTTTCCGAAGCCAAATTCTCCACAATTTTAGTAGATTTAGTTCTAGCACAATTAATTCCCTTTAAAATTTCCGAATCTGGAGCTATTGAAGTCAGAAGTGTAGGTAGATGATCCATTAGCAAGAACGGAAGATTGTGCTCTACCAAGCACATAACCAACTTCAACTCTGCCTCTTTAACCTTACAATTATAAGTTTTTTTTTCATCAACTTGCAATATATATTGGTCTATTTTGGGAGTGCTTTTAATGTTATTGCAGTTTTTAGCATGAAATGTAGATTCATTGTGCCGTTTCAAATGACTATGTCCACCATTAATTTTTTTTTGACAATATTTACAATAACTGAAGCCGCCTATTTCTTGTAACCAGACGAATTCTTTCAACCACTGCACTCTAAATGGACGAGCATATTTGCTCCAGTTTCTTTTTCCGGAAATTTTCTAGTATATTTTCAATATTCGAGTATTTTGTTATCTTACGTTTGAAGTTTTAGGTATATCTTCATCCTCGTCTTGACTGCAATCATCTTGTGATTCGTGAGCTAGTGGGAAATTTATTAACTCTTCCTCTCCATCTTGACATTCATTTATTTTAATCAATTCAGTTTGTTTAAAGTGAGATTGAGAAATAACTACACTCCTATTATTATCTCTTACATTTAAAGCAACTTGAACTGTGTTTGGTTTAAGTATTTCTTCACTCCTCACGACAGTCACTAATGGTTTGTCGTTAGATAAGCCTGTGAAGTACCTAACACAGAAAGAAATATTAAATGTTCTAAATAATCTCCACATAAATTTGCATCTTACCCACTAATCAATAACTGTATTTTATCACCATTTTCATCCATATTTTATTATAAAAATAAGCAATAAATAGTAATAAGCACTACAAAACGGCGAGTTACGAATTTAAACAGGCTGACATCTGACATCACAAAATATAGTCTGACATTGTGTCATCAAGAAATAAAACGAAGTTTTTCAATTACTTTCTTCTTCTTCTTCTTCAATCTCGCAGCCGCCTGCCTCTCTACACTACTCACTTTTGTCATTAGGTAATGATTTATTTTATACAATGGAGATTACGTCAAGAGACCCGGTATTTAGTTATTGTCTGAAGCTATTTATTTGTGGCATAGTTTTAGTTTTTCTTTAGTTTTTTTGGGTTTTTGCCACACTTCTGAAAAATTAGTATTTTCAAATTTTTAATTTGTTTATTATCCAACTGCGTTTTATTGGAATTTTTGATAAAATTTGAGTAGATTTTCATACCGTACCACAAATATGCACAGGTGTACCACCGTGCCAACTGATACACAAATGTACCACGATTGCTACGAATGTACCACCCCTGGCAACACTGATAATAGATACTTTTTATTTGCTTATTTTTATACTTTCAACATATATATAACCAAGTAATAGTCGTTCAACAAGTTTTCAATCAGTCAAAAATAAATGAACAGTCAATATTAAACAACAAAAGACGAATACCTACTAAAGAAATCGCAGGCCAACTGAAAAAAATACTTATAAATTTTTTGTATTTTTATTCATTTATGCAAATAAAACATACCTATTATTATATATGGCTGAAAAGGTAAAATAATTGCTATTCAACGGGATGGCCAAATACAGGTGTTTTTAAAAAATCTATGTATATGTATGTAATATCGAAAAACTGTGCGATTTGTAAAAATCTGAGTACGCCAATGGATTTCTCATAAAAAATAGATCAAATAATGTTCAAATTTTTTATTCTAAGTTGAATAACAACGGAGATAGAAATTCTAATGTAAATGGGCGATTTTTCAAAAAACATAAACTGTATATCTAAAACTAATCAAGTTAGCCAAAATCTATTGGTACCGGCGAAGTAAACTCAAAAATGAGGACGGGACATCGATATCAGATTTTTGTATCTATCACCGTTTTTGGCTGTACCCTAAAAACTAACGAAAATCAACCACCCTGTACATACTGATAAGACAACACCTAATATTATTTATTACTATTAAAATATTTATATTGCATTTTGAATCACCCTGTATACAGGGTGTAAATAAATAAGTGCGAAAAAATCAGGAAAAATAAGATGGATCTTTCATATAAAAAAATGTATTTGTAAATACCATGTAGATACAGCCCCTTAAAGGGGTGCCAAAAAGTAGTTGAAGTTGTCGAAAACATTTAATTAGATAATATTAATTTGCATTATAATTATAATGATTAAGATGCCATGACACAATCAGCGTGACAGTTCCCGACTAGATAAATTACAGTTCGAATAAATTTCTACCCTATGCCAATCATATGTATCGTGTAATTGACCTTAAATACATAAATTTGCTCTAAAATCGTTAGTTATACGAAAACATTGTAAAAGATCTTTTTTGTTTAGAATGGATCAGACTACCTGAAATTAAATTTATATGATAATGTAATTTGACAAGAATATTAATTTGTATCACTTTGTATGTGTTGACCGTTTACAAAAATTATTCAAGTTAGATACCTAATTGTACAGTATTACAGCGTAATACTCTCCAATCTTAACAAAAATTCCTACCCTCTATTTTCGAGGGTGCTGATCACGAATCTGAAGTCAGATTTCGGTGCTCGCATGTAGTTTTCGAAAAAATTCAAAATTGTAACATCTATGTATACCTTCAGTGGCGTAGCTAGGCGTGGGCGAAGCGGCCCCTCGCCCACGGCCTCGCACTTAAAGGGGCCTCGCGCGAGCTTGGGGGTGATTTAAAACCGAACGCCATGAACTCTAAATAGTACGAATAGCACCCTAAAAGACCTTACTAAGAATAAGCTTTACCGAGGCTTTACCACACGTACTATAATTAATTTGCACACCCTGCTGGTGCTATTATCGACATATTTTTTAGTACTGAAGAGGTTACAAAAAATAATTATTTTTAGCATTTAAACACCTCATAATTATGAAATTTTCAGATCATCCAGACTTCACTACTTTAACTAGTTTAATCATAAATTAATAATTTGATTTGATTTGATATTTCACCATTCTTTTCTTGAAAATATACAGGGTGACATTGAAAAAACTACAATGCATAATATCACGCGATAGAGGAACAAAAAATAATAAATATAGTTATATACACTAATGTCTGATCACCTTTTGTTTTCAAGAGGCAGCGTTTCAAAAATTTTTTGTAAAATTTCAATTTTTAAATTTCTCCCGATTGCATGAAAATACTTGAATCAAAATTGATGCACACTGTGACCTTGCATGTAGCTATTATGTGTCAGAATATTAGTTTATTCAGCATCCAATGGCGGAAGAAAAGGGCCTCGCTGATGCGACTTCGCCCACGTCTAGATTAGTCCACGCTATGCCACTGTATACCTTACATTAGGTTGAAGTTGCAATATAACCCCTATATATTCTGACAAGTGTGACGTCATGAAATGAAGGCAGAGCTGTTATATTGTGTTTATTTAAAACTCGTGGTTTTATTTAGCAGAGCAGAACAGAAGTAAATTTATATGACAAACTTTACTATATCAACTATCATTAATGCCTTCTATATACAGGGTGTCCCATAATGATGTGCGCTCCTTTGGAGGGTGTTCCTTGGGTCATTTTAGAGGAGGTTCTTTCCATAAAATGTTTCGATTTGAGCCTACGGATAAGAGCTTCTAAAAGTTTTTTCTCAAAAACGGTTAAACTTATAAATTTGAAAATCGGTGACTACATTTAGTTAATGTTAAATTAAGCTACATTGTTGAGTACCTACCATTTTATTTTTGCGAAATGTCTAAAAGGATGGCAACCTCCATGTCAGGTTCCACTTTATCCGAGAGAAATTTGAAAATGGTGATATTGTAGCGTTTTCAAATGCTACTATTCTTTTTGTTGTCAATTTTGTTTTAATTTAATAAATTACCTTTTAATTGAAAGAATTGTTGAATATAGAAAATTTAAAATACAATTAAATTTCATCCTTAAGTTACTTGCATCATTTTATTTACAAAATAAATCAATTTTAATCACAAATTATATTTTATAACTAGTAAGTCGAATATCCAAATCATTACTTCTTATACGCAGCATGCACTCGTTTAAAATAACCCTGATGCAATCACGTACCTAAAATAAAGTTCTTAGATGAATAATATGATGGTCTAAAACTAGAAAACTACATACTTACCATTCAACGATTTTCTTTTTGACGGCTTTCTTTCAATTAATAATCCAAATGGTCTTCTTGTTAAAATTCTCCTTTTAAAAATTGTTATTTTCTGTCATGTTTTCTGGGTTACCGATACGTAGGGCGCACATTGTTTCTCCCACTACCAGCTGATCAGGTCGAATGGAAATGTCTCGACGAGAACAAGCCGGAAGACCAGAGAGTGTGGTTTTGCAGGTGATAAAGTAAAGAGGGCGAGATTTTCGTCTCATGTAGTTATCACGTTTAGTGATGTTTGGAAATACCCCTCGAATCTACATCGACACACAGACAGCCTGTTGATTTGCTTGAGGTCTCATCGACACTCGAAGTCTCCATTTAGGTCTACATTAGGAATAGATTTTATGTCCTGGTACGACACAGCCACTTGTCGGACTCAGACCATGTTGTTACGTTATAGAGGATAAAATTAGGTGCCGAATCCCTTCAACAGAAGGTGAGTTCTGTTTTTGTTTTATTAGGGTCTATAAGCATTTTCTTTTAAATTGGGGTCCAACTTCGAGTTCAAGTCCACCTTCGAGTTGAAGTTTTAGTTCAAGTACGAGTTCATGGTCACGTTAACTTTCACGTCCACGTCCGTACTCATCGCCATGTTTCTGTCCACGTCCATGCTCATCGCCATGTTTATGTCCACGCCGAAGTTGACGTTGATAACGTCATCGAGGTTACGTAACGAGTAACGAACCGTCAGCAATTTGTGTATCCACATCCACAGGAAGGAACGGACTCCACGGATCTTCCTCTTACCTCGTTTTTCTCTTCAGGACACTGCGTCATCAAACCAGATAAGACAATTTCGTTATACATTTTTTTTTATTATAATAATAATTATAGATATAAGTTTTCATTGTTTGCGCATTACCTAATGGTTATATAACCGAAAATCAGTTTAAATGTCTTGTTGTAACGCCGAGGCATAGTACTATGTTTATGCGACAAATTTAAATGAATTGGAACTACTCCAAAATCATTTCATGTTAAAATTATACAATTTACGCTAAATTCAACTACCACAATTAATCTCAGTCTATTTAAATATTTTTTTTTACCAGTCATTACCTACGTAGCCTATAACCAATGAATTTAATATTATAACAATAAGTATATCATTTATATCTAACAATATTTTCCTGTCTATTTACTTGATTGATGATGTAAAACCAAGGAGGATACACAAATTGTTCCCCTAGAATAAGTACGTAATATATATTTTTTATACTCTTTACTCGCCCCAGTTTTAATTACTCATCCTATAACAAAATCCTTTCTAAGAAACAATTTCAGTAATATAGAACATTAGAAATAATTATATTTGCATTTATAATCTTTTGTATAAACAACGGTTTTGATTTTCGTGACTTCTCAAAACCGATATATTTTTTTTCGTTATTATCTTAGTTACTTAGTTTTTTCAATACACCCTTATCCACGACTGCTCTCCGATGAACAGCTGCCGTGTAGTGAGGGGTTGTTTCACCTGACTAACATAACAAATAAAATAATAACATCCTGTAGATGAAACAAACCCTGCAATATACAACTTTTTGTTCTATTTCTGTAATTTTTTCATATCGAGAAACGAGAAAATAAAAAGTTCTAATTAAAAAAACAACAGATGTTGGTGGTTGCCACCCTTTCAGACATTTGATAAAAAAATCGCATTCAACAATGTCACTTAATTAACTAAATGTATTCACCGATTTTCAGATTTATAAGTTTAACCGTTTTTGAGGAAAAAAATGAAAACCGATTTTTTTTTCAATTTTTTAGAAGCCCTTATCTCGTAAGGGAGGGCTCAAATCGAAAAATTTTATAGAAAGAACCCCCCTAAAATGACCCAAGGAACACACCCTCCAAAGGAGCGCACATCATTATGGGACACCCTGTATATTATTGTTAAACTAACAAAAATACTAAACACTCCCACTTTTTGTAGTTTTACAATAATATTCATTTAAACAAATACAATACAATATCTAGGATATAACACTTTCTATATAATAAAAGCCTACACCAATTAATTGTCTTAATTTTTCAAATCTCACTTTCGATAAAGCCTTGGTAAAGATGTCGGCTTCTTGATTTGAACTTTCGACGTACCCTGGTTGTATAATAAAGTGGAACCTGACATCTATATGCTTCGTACGATTATGAAACTTGGGATTCTTTATTAATCTTATGGTACTTTGATCATCGACAAATATCTGAATAGGTTTTGAAACTTGTTCTCCGATGTCGATGTTCACTCGAATAGAATCATACCTCGTTGGTGAATAAATTTCATGATAGTCTATGTCTTTTCTTTGATTAAAGCCTCTAGCACACAATCGTGCTTTGTATCGATCGGTCAAACGTTGCGCATTTCTTTTTACTCTAAATACCCATTTAGAGTTAATGGTCGTTTCTTGAGGGGTAAAGGCACTATTTCCCAGGTATCATTTTCTTTTAACGCTGAAAGTTCTTCATATCTTGAGGGCAATTTAATATTTCTCTGTGGTCTCAGTTCTGGAACATCTATTTATTGTTCATTAGTCTCTATTCCTCTTGCATTTTCTTCTTCATCTTGATTCTGTTCTATATTACCGATATATCTTTCTTCTTCAGGAAACTCCGTAACATCATCACTTTCTACTGCGACTGGAACCTTTGTTGCTCTCTCAACAGTACCTCTAATATTGTCATTAAACACATTTGTTGATACTAGAATCTTTCTTGTTTCTGTGTCATATAATCTATAATTTGTCGAGTTCTTATCGTAACCGACAAAACACAAGCTTTTGCTCTTTGGTTCTTTTCCGAAAACAAATTTCTTTTTAACTCGGGTACATACAATACGTTATTGATGGTTGAATCAATCCGTTTCTCATCTAATAACTTCTGAATTTTTATCGTGCCTGTACTGGGCTTAAGTACAACAAAGCAGAAGTAGACTGTTGTCGATTGATTTAAAGTGGACTGATTTTTTTTCTAATTGTTTATTTTCAATATTTTAAAGTAGTACACTGCACTGTACACGTAAACTTAACTAATTACATTCTTTCACATAATTTTGAAGAATAAACGTCGATACATTACTAATAATATCAAAATAACTTTTTTATAACGAGCATGGGAGAATCTAGCCGAGTGTCAAGTTCTATCCTTTTCTCGACTGACTGTTTCTATGCGAAACCTTTGGGGGGTGACCGTTGCGCCACCATGCCTAGCGGAGATCAAGTGAAATAGGATTTCACGCGGCAAAGCCATTTTATATTCGACAGTTACAAAATTGGAACATATTCCCCCACCTTGAAGACTCTGGCTTCAACAGAACTTATATTTTACTCTTGTGAAATCAAACAAAAATACCTTCGATTCTGATCCACGAATTTCTCTTTTACTGAACATAATTAATAAAATTAATCCTACCTTACTGAACTAACTCCTGTCTAGGAGAGGACACACCTTTGAAATATTCCTAACGAATTCTCCTTTCTGAGTTTTTAATTTTACCATTCGTACCTTTCCATCGGAACCGGGTACGACTTCGACAATACGCGCCCTAGGCCACTTTAATGGTGGGACATTGTCCTCTTTTAATAACACAAGATCATTGATTTTAAGATTTTCGGATGAACGTAGCCATTTTGGGCGGTTCTGCAACTGATTTAAGTAGTCAACGTTTCCAAAAATGTTGTCGGATTTTAGAAATCTGTTGCCATTTCGATAGTCTATTCGTTTGAATGTTAGATACATCTTTTTCCGGAAAAGCCGTTAAACTACTTCCTATAAGGAAATGTCCCGGCGTTAATACATTCATATCAGACGGGTCAGTAGACATTGCGCACAAGGGTCTCGAGTTGAGTATTGACTCAATTTGAGTTAAGCACGTGTAAAGTTTTTCGAAGGTCAAATGGGCATCTGCTACTACGCGGTGGAGATGGTACTTGGTACTTTTAATCGCCGCCTCCCAGATTCCTCCCCAATGGGGTGAGAGAGGTGGAATGTACTTCCACTGAATTTCTTTCGCTTAAGAACTCTTGAACCTCAGTTATATTTTTAGGTATCTTAAAAAGTCGTAAACCTTTTATTTCATTTTTAGAGCCTAAAAAATTTGTGGCGTTATCGGAATAAATTACCTTCGGATTGCCACGTCTTGCGATAAACCGTTTTAAAGTCGCGATGAAAGCATCAGTGGTCAACTCGGACACTAACTCGATGTGAACGGCTTTAGTTGCCATACACACAAAAACTGCAAAGTAACATTTTAAAAGTTTAGCGTTTTTATAGGCGAACTTTTTATGAGTAATATCGAAATCAACACCGGTAGCGTAAAATGGACGGCTAGCTGTGACACGATCTTTAGGTAAATTTGACATGATTTGATTAGCAGGTTGCGCTTTAAATCGATAACAAACCGTACATTTATTAATAATTTTCTTAATTTCTTTTAACCCATTAAGTGGCCAGTATCTTAACCGAATATTTGATAGTACTGTCTGAGGACCAGCGTGACCTAAACTTAGATGTTCTTTTCTCAATAATAAATCAGTGATGTGATTTTTGCCTGGAAGTATTATAGGAAACCTTTGTTCATATGGAATGTTCGCATTTGTGAGACGTCCTCCTACACGTAGAACTCCTTCGTTATCCAAAAATGGATTTAAACGTAAAACATGTTTGTCAGTAATAGGTTTCTGTGATTTTAACGCTTCGATATATGACGCAAAATTTAATAATTGAACTCTTTTATAATTATCGTTAATGCACTTTTTAATTCTTGAACCGTTAGAGGTCCGGTTGTTTTTTCAGGAGTTAATTTTAATTGATTATTTAAAAATCTCAAACAATAAGCAATGGTTCGCTGAAATCGTGAAAAACAAGCAAATCTTATTACAAGTGGGGTCCAAAACGTGTCTATATGAGCGTGAAGCGATACGGTTTTTAAATTTTTCGTTCTTTATCTAAATTTCCTGTATGAGCTCTTGGATGAAAATTTAATATATTTAAATCAAGATCATAGTTTTGCAAAAACTTGGGGCCTTGCCACCACATATCACATTCCTTTATTTTATCAGGTGATATTCCTCGTGATAAGATATCTGCAGTATTGTTTTCTGATTTTACATGACGCCAAATATAGTCAGATGTTAACGTTTGAATAGTGGAAACTCGATTCGCTACGAATATTGACCACCGCGACGCATGCGAAGATAACCAATATAATACGATTTCCGAATCTGTCCAAAGATTGATAGACGAAAATTTTACATTATTTTCAAAAATGTTTAGACATTTATTTAATAATTTTCCGGCTAATTCAGCCCCATACAATTCTAATCTTGCTAGTGATATTGTCTTCAAGGGACTTACTCTGGATTTTGAACATATTAATCGACACGAAACCATTTTGTTGGAATACAAAATTCGTAGATATTGTCACGGATTTCCCAATCCGTCTTTTCTCTTACTTCCAGAAAAACAATTTGTTAATTAATTACTTCTTTATTAACTACTGAACACTACTAATTACAGGTCAACTAAACACTTATTTAATTAATCGCTATCTAAATCACTTTGATATCTCCAACTAAACACTTTAATTCAGACTGTAACACAAGACTTATACAAGACTAACTAACTCGGCCGTTTATTCTTCTTTTATAGACCCAACGAATGTTCCAGGTATATTCCAGTATCTCTAGATCCCTTTTCTCGTACGACTGGAACGCTTCTCGTCGATTCCCGATTTTTCCAGGCCGATCTCGATCAGCGGCATGTTGTTTGTTTACCTGAATGACGTAGGGGCGATCGGGGTAATCTTAGGCAATTCGCTGTGCCACAGTCGTCGGTTTGGGAGTGAGTGGGGCAAATTCCGTGACACTGCCCCCTCCTTAGGACCGATCGTCCCGATCGGATACACCTCTATACGGGGACAGACGCTCCAGATGGACGACCTTCATCTTACTCCTGGGAGTCCTCTGTATCCGGTAGACGACATCATTTATTCTTTTAATGACGGTGTAGGGGCCCTCCCAACGGTTCTGTAGTTTAGGCGATCTTCCTTTCTTCCGCGTGGGGTTGTACAGCCACACCAGGTCACCTTATTGGAATCCGACTGTATTGGCCCGGACGTCGTATCGAGTCTTCATGCGATCGCTCTCTAGTCGCATTCGAGATCTGACTTGATCGTGTACGGCTGCTAGTCTTCGTTCTAGCTCATGGGTGTAAGTGTCTGGCTCTGTGGGCTGTTCCGCAGGACGACCAAATACCAAATCTGCGGGAAGGCGAAGCTCTCTTCCAAAGATGATCCTTGCGGGAGTCTTCCCAGTAGTTTCATGGACAGCTGAGCGGTAAGCTAACAGGAAGAGTGGAATGAGCTTGTCCCAGTCTGTTTGGTTCTCGTTCACAAACATCCTCAGATTGGTTTCTAGTGTGGCGTTGAAGCGTTCCACCATACCATCTGACTGGGGATGCAGTGGGGTGGTCCTGGTTTTCCGGATTCCCATAAGCTCGCAGACCTTTCGGAACACACCTGATTCGAAATTTCTGCCCTGATCTGAATGTAGTTCCATGGGCACACCAAATCTGCAGAACAGGTTGTTGACTAGCGCTTCTGCTACGGTTGTGGTCTCTTGATTGGGAAGGGGTATACTTCCGGCCATTTACTGAAGTAGTCCATGGCTACTAGCAGATATTGGTTCCCACTTTGGGTTTTCGGAAATGGGCCAGCGATATCAATGGCAATCCTCTCGAACGGTGCTCCTACGATGTACTGGCGCATTTTGCCTCTGGAACGGGTCTTCGGTCCCTTGCTGGCTGCACATACGTCACATTTTCGGCACCAATCTTCTACATCCGTCCTACAGCTCAACCAGTAGAAACGCTCCCTAATCTTCTGTAGAGTCCTATTGATACCGAAATGTCCACCCCCAGTACTTCCATGTACTTCCTGCAGCTCCTCCTTGACCCGGGACCTCTGGAGTAGTACTTGTTTCTTGACCTCCGTTCCGTCATTGTTCTCCCATGTTCATTTTAGGACACCGTCTTCCAACACCAGAGAATTCCATTGAGCCCAATAGCTCTTTAATGCTGGGCTTTTACTACTGACTTCAGCCCAAGAGGGTCGGTTGTTGGCTTCTTTCCAGTCTAGTAACGGCTTGATGTCACAGTCAGCTTGCTGGTCTTCCCGAATCGCCGCTGAACTCCATCTGTCTTCAGGTTGGGCTGCTACCACCTTGCATGGAACTGATGAGATGTCCTCTTTCCTTTCTAGACTACTACAGTGCTTGCAGTTGACAGGACAGGGTCTCCTAGAAAGGGCATCTGCATTTCCATGTTTCCTGCCGGCTCGATGTTCAACAACAAAGTGATATTCTTGCAGCCGTTCCAGCCATCTTGCCATCTGTCCTTCAGGGTTTTTAAACTGTAGCAGCCATTTAAGGAAGCGTGATCCGTTATTAGAAGACATTCTTGGCCATACAGGTATTTATGAAAGTGTTCTAGACTCTTGACGATGGCAAGTAATTCTTTCCGAGTCACACAATAGTTCTTTTCGGCTTTTGACAGGACTTTGCTGAAGTAGCCCACTACTCGCTCTTGGCCATCTTGTACTTGAGAAAGAACTCCACCAATTCCAATGTTACTTGCGTCCGTGTCCACTATAAATGGTTGTCCGGGTATTGGGTATGTCAAAATCGGGGTAGTGCAGAGAGTCTCTTTCAGCGTCTCAAAGGCTTGCTGGCATCTGGGAGTCCATTCAAACGGGATGTTGTCTTCTGTCAGTTTATGAAGGGGCTTAGCAATGTCCGAGAATCCTTGGACGAATCGTCGATAGTATGTGCATAGGCCGAGAAAACTTCGAACTTGATGTTTGTCTTTAGGAACCGGCCAGTTCTTTATGCACTCTGTCTTCTCCGGGTCTGTTTTCACACCGTTTGGAGTAATAATGTGGCCTAGGTATCTAACCTCCTTTTGGAACAGACTGCACTTCTTCGGGTTCAACTTCAGGTTCGCTGCTTTTAACTTCTTGAACACTTCGGACACGTTCTTCAGGTGCTCCTGGAAAGAGCGTCCCAGCACCACCACGTCGTCCAAGTAAATCAAGCAGGTCTCCCAATGCAGGCCATGAAGTACAGTTTCCATCAGTCGTTCAAAAGTGGCTGTGGAATTACATAGACCAAATGGCATTACATTGAACTGCCACAATCCATTTCCGGTAGTGAACGCGGTCTTTTCCTTGTCTTCTGGGCTGACCTCGACTTGCCAATATCCACTCTTTAAATCCAAAGTGGAAAACCATTGCGCACCAGCCAAGGTGTCCAGAGTATCGTCAATTCTTGGTAGTGGGTAACTATCTTTCTTGGTGACGTCATTTAATTTTCTGTAGTCCACACAAAATCGGGTGGAGCCGTCTTTCTTCTTGACCAGAACTACAGGAGAAGCCCAAGGACTCTGAGATGGCTCTATGGTGCCTTGATTTTGCATCTCGATTAACATCTTGTTAACTTCTTCTCGCTTGGCTAGTGGAAGTCCTCGTGGTGGCTGCTTTATAGGAGATGATGAACCAGTATCGATTCGATGCTTCACTACATTTGTTCTCCCAAAGTCGCCTGGTTTAAGTGCAAACACATCTTCATTTTCACTTAGCAGCTCTTCCAGTTGTTCCACCTCCATCTCTGTTAATCTTTCCTGGGCCCTATCCACGATGTCCCTTAGACATTCCGGTAGACTGGTCTTGTTTGGTTTCTTCTCCATTTCGTTGTTTTCTTTGAGTGTTCTGACCATGGCAACAGGTTCACAGACTCCTACTTCAGTTCCCTTTGTAATTTTCTGTGGAAAGGTTTTCAGGTTAACTACCCGTACTATTGTCGTTTTCTCTGGTTTAATCAGGGTGCGGCCGGTGACTATAGATTTATTGAACAGATCCGGATTACTGGGTTCCACCACTCCAACACTACAAGACATTTCCCCATCCATTACAGTGGCAACCAATGTTTCGGTCTGACCAGGTAGTACCACATCTTCTTTAACAACGAGTCTCCGTACAGCGTTATTCTCAGTGGTGGTCGTTAGCACTACTTCCTCACCCATTATCCGTAGCGTACCAGCATTCAAATCTAAGTTCACCCCCTTTGCTTGTAGTAAGTCTAGTCCGAGTATGACATTGTCCGATATATCTGCTACCAGGGCTCTGTGTTTGAACTTGACGTCTCCTAATTCTACTTCAAGCTCGCATTCCCCCTTGACTGGCAGTTGTTGTCCATTGGCTGTTGTAAGGACATAACGTTTGGCAGGGTTCTTAATACGCCAATCACCAATAATATCCGGTCGTATAATAGTTCTTGCTGCTCCAGTGTCGATTACCATAGGAAACATACGACCAAAAATAATGCCCTCTACTAGCAAGGAGTCAGAGTCCTGGAAACGTGACAACGTAATTTCTTCTCGTGGGGCATGGTAGGAGGACGCAGCCGGCTTTTGCCCCGTTAAGCCGGCTGAGCCTAGTTTTCCTGTGCAGCTGGCGCCTGGGAGTCGCGCTTTTGCTGATCCGCGACCGGGGCCGTACACTGTCTCTTCAGATGTCCCGTCTGTCCACAGTTCCAACATTGGAAGGGCGATCTCTTCGGCTGCCAGGTTGTTCTCTCTTCGGATTGGTAGTTGGGCTGAGTTTCTCAATGACCTCCTTCAACGTTTTGATTATGTCTCCATTTCCAATATTATCGCTGTTATCACTGATGGCTCGAACTTTAACATGTCTACCGGATGCCATCTTTGCTGCCTCAAATTCCAATGCATGCGAAAGAGCGTCATTCAACGTTTTAGGTCTAGCGAGCCGTAGTGCCTGCTGTGTTTCGCAATCTCTTAGGCCGTCGATAAACACTTGGATGGAGAGCTGGTCTACAAATTCGGACGGGGCTGTTGGATATGCCAATCAGAACCAGTCGAGCAACGTCTGTCTCAAAATGTTGTAAATTCTCTCCACTCTGCTGGTGACGATTTTCAATTGTGCCTGGTACACTTGCTGCAGGTGCTTATCCCCATATCTCATTTCCATATGCTGTTTCAGAAGGTCATAGTTACGCTGCTGCCCAGCAGGAACTCCTTGTAAGACGTCAAGAGCTTCCCCCCGTAGAGCAACTATCAGAGCAGTAGCTTTCTCACAATCAGACCATTCGTTTGCGGCAGCTGCTGCTTCAAACTGACGTAGATAGACATTCCATGAGACCTTGCCGTCGAATTCAGGAGGCTTCGTTTTTGAGTTCGGAAAACAGGTCCTTCTGATTTGATTACGCCCTCCTTCGCTATCTTATCTAATTTATGTCGAAGCTCTTCGCAGGTTTCTCTAACCAGGTTTATTTCTTCGTCTATTTCCTTTTTTTGTGTTAACAGTTTCTCTTCTACTTGTATCACTTTATGTGACTGCTCCTCTAATTTTCTTCTAGTGTATTCTCCAATTTTTCTAACTTTGTCTGCATTTCTTTCGTCTGATCTCTCATTTCCTGTTGTATTGTCTGTATCTGATCTTTCATTTTACACCCTTGCTCTTCTAATTTCATTTGCATCGTCTCTCCCTGTTCTTCTAATTTCTTTTCTAATTTTTCTTGCATTGTTTGGGACTGATCTTCGATTTTATGTCCTTGTTCTTCAAATTTTTCCTGCATTGTTTTCGTCTGGTCTTCCAGTTTATGTCCCTGCTCTTCTAATTTCTCTTGCATCGTCTTCGTCTGGTCTTTCATTTCCTGTTGCATTGTCTGCATCATTTCTAACAGTTTCGCCAGTTGTGCATCCATATTGACTTGGCTTCTAGTTACAGGCATTCACTCTATTTGGAAAGTTCTAGAATGTCCACGAATGTATTTCTAGATATCACCGTTGCCTTCCTTACAATGAAACTAGTGCAGTGATATGCCACACTTGGGCCTTTGTCGCACTCCCGTACAAAGTTCTAGAAGGTTCGAGATTGTCCTTCGCGAATAACACCGTTCACTTCCTTAAGTCAAGACGAGTGCGGTGATATGTCACACTTGGGTCTTTGTCTCACTTCGGTAGAAAGTTCTAGAATATTCGAGAATGTCTTTCGGAAATACCACCGTTCACTTCCTTGAGTCACGACGAGTGCGGTGATATGCCACACTTGGGTCTTTGTCTCACTCCCGTACAAAGTTCTAGAATGTTCGAGAATGTCCTTCGCAAATACCACCGTTCACTTCCTTTCGACAAGACGAGTGCGGTGATATATCACACTTGGGTCTTTATTCCACCCACGCACAGAGTTCCAGAAAGTTCTTCCAACTTCCACTTAAACCCACTCACGCACAGGGTTCCAGAAAGCTTCTCAAACTTCCAGTTAAATCCACTTCCGACACCAAATTGTCACGGATTTCCCAATCCGTCTTTTCTCTTACTTCCAGAAAAACAATTTGTTAATTAATTACTTCTTTATTAACTACTGAACACTACTAATTACAGGTCAACTAAACACTTATTTAATTAATCGCTATCTAAATCACTTTGATATCTCCAACTAAACACTTTAATTCAGACTGTAACACAAGACTTATACAAGACTAACTAACTCGGCCGTTTATTCTTCTTTTATAGACCCAACGAATGTTCCAGGTATATTCCAGTATCTCTAGATCCCTTTTCTCGTACGACTGGAACGCTTCTCGTCGATTCCCGATTTTTCCAGGCCGATCTCGATCAGCGGCATGTTGTTTGTTTACCTGAATGACGTAGGGGCGATCGGGGTAATCTTAGGCAATTCGCTGTGCCACAGTCGTCGGTTTGGGAGTGAGTGGGGCAAATTCCGTGACAATATAAACATGCACCATAAGATCGTAAACTCGCATCACTAAATGAATGAATTTCAAATTTTCTACTGAATAATTTAAACATAAGTGTCTTGGAATTTTTACATTTGTTAAAGCTGACAATTTTTGAAAATAGTTATTCCATCTAGTATTTAATTCTTCGGGTAGATAGTCATCCCAATCGAGTTTTAAAATCCAAATTTCTTGCATGATAATTTTTCCTACCACTATAACAGGGCCTAAAATACCCAAAGGGTCAAACATTGATGCAATTTTTGAAAGCACTTCGCGTTTAGTAAAACACTTCTTTTCGTGTATTTCTGGAAGCGAAACAGTAAAAACATCTTTAATAGAATTCCACTGTAATCCTAGAACCTTATTTGATTTATTCTCACTCTGAAAATCGTAAGTTTCATTCGAATCTTTTCCGAAAAACGTATTTACAAATTGTTTCGAATTTGAATGCCATTTGTGCAAATGAAATCCTGCGGAATTTAATAAATTTGTCAATTGAGTACATGTCATTGTAAGTTCGCATATTGAATTTGCACCTATTAGCGCGTCATCTACGTATGTTTGATTTAACAACACATCCGCTGCAAGTGGATAATTTTGTTTTTCTTTGCAAGCGAGTTCATTTAGACATCGAGTAGCTACGAATGGGGCAAAATTTGTACCGTAGGTTACTGTTAATAATTCGAGACATTTAAGTTCTTCACATGGAGTTTCTCGCCACAAAATGTTTTGTAAAAAAGTGTGTTTCGGGTTTACCTGAATTTGTCTATACATTTTTTGAATATCGACTATGGCAACGAATTGATATAACCGAAATCTATTCAATATGTCAAAAAGTTCAGGCTGAACAGTATAGCCTTTTAACAAGATATTATTTAGAGAAATACCCGTGGTTGTCTTCATTGATGCATCGAACACTACACGTAAACGCGTAGTTTCACTGTCTTCGCGTATTACCGCATGATGCGGCATAAAGTATTTATTTTCACCGATTTCGTTGTGTAAGGTTAAAGGAACGGTTTTTGCATGATTTAACTGGATGTACTCGTTTATGAATTCTTGATATTGTTGTTTTAATTCTACATTTTTGTCAATTTATTTTCTAACGAAATAAAGCGTTTTTTCGCTTGAGTAAAGGAATCGCCTAATTTTAGGTGTTCTTCGGAATTTTTGAATGGCAAATCTACTTGAAACTGACCATTTCCTAACCTAATTGTAGATTCTTTAAAAACTTGTTCAGATTTTTGATCATCGGCGCTTAGAATAGTTTTATTTTCGACTTCTTCTAGAATCCAAAATTTTTTATAATTTCATCTATACTAGCAATTTTACACGATAAAAGACTAACGCAATTTTCAATTTCAGTCGGTTCACTGACAGTTATATATGAACTAATTTGGTCATTCGAAGTTTTTCCGCCTACAATATGTCCTAAATGTGTATTAAAAATTGACGGCATATTTTCACCTAATTTAATAATTCCTGGAACAATTAAATCATAGTAGATATCTGCTCCCAATAAAATATCAATTTTTGACGAAATATAAAACTGAGGATCAGCTAAAAGATGTTTTCAGGAAGTTTAAATTTCGAAATATTTAAATTTATTTGTGGTAATTTGCACGTTATTTTGTCCAAAACTACGCATGAAATGTGAAAATCTTTCTTTACATTTGCATTTGAAACGATTTTAAAATCTACCATTTTATTTGTTAACATTTTTGCCTGTGATATCCCCGAAATTTGCAAAGATTTTTGATACGTTTGTAAATTTAATTTATTTAATAATTCACGTGTACACATACTCGATTGACTTGCGCTGTCTAATAAACATCTTGCCTTTACAGGATTACCGCATGAATCAAAGATAGTTATTACCGCTGTAGCTAACAGTATATGTACGTTGTCTGTTGAGCAAGTTGAGACTGATAACGAATTTTCGGTTTTCTTTTGTGTTACTAGCGCTATTGTGATATTCTTTAGAACTATGTGCAGAATCATTTGATCGGTCATTTACATTTTCATTATTTTTGTTACGATTTTCATTACACGACGGCTCATTTTTTTGTGTACGATTTTCGCTTTGATTTGACTGCCATGAATTCCGATTTTTTCCGTCTTGGACCTTGCTTTTTTCTTTTTAACTCCAATTTTATTTAGAATTTTCTTCATTTCTCTGAGATTTATAATAAATATGTATAAGCGTGTTATGATTTTTTCCACACTGTAGACACTTTCTAGCCGTGCACATTGACATCGCATGTTTATATATAAGACAACTTTTACACAACCCTTGATTATGAATTCAATTCTCGCGTTTACATTTAACTCTTTAAAACTAGAACATCTATATATTGAGTGCTGACCAGAACAATAAATACAATTTGAATTTATTTGTGATCCTGACGCTTGAGGCGAATTCGAACCAGAACTCGAAATAGAGCTATTAAAATGTGAAACTTTATTATTTGTATTTACCGCTGAATGTTTTGTCTCGATTTCTTCCAACGCTCTACACTGTTTTTCTAAAAAAGTCAGAAATTCTTTTAAAGTCGGTAACTGTTTTGTGTCTCTCTGTAGACAATAGGTTTTGTGCAGTGAGAAATCCAATTTTTTGAAAATACGTGGAGCAGCATCAAATCCCAATGTTCGATGGGTACGTTAAGGTTTTTCAAACTTTCAATATTTTGATTAATTTTTGTTAAAAATCTCGCAAATTTTGAGCCTTTGGTTTAATCAAAGTGGGTAAATTTTCAATTAAATTTGCTATGTGTGCTTCGATAATCGTGTATGTGTCTTTGTATCTATCTGTCAATATTTTCAATGCAGTCTGGAAACTAGGACCTACTAAAGCTAAATTTTGTATTAAACTCAGCGCTTCACCCCGCAAATAACCTTTCAAATAAATTAGCTTTTGAACATCATCTAAATCTGACTTTTGTATAATTAATTTATCAAACAAGTCATAAAAACTGTTCCAATTAGCAGCATCACCTGAAAAAATTGGAATTTTTATTTCAGGTAAATTAACTGTTTTTGATCCACTCTGGTTTATAGATAGATTTGACGAAATTCCATTTACTAAATCAGAAACTAAATCTTTATTTGCCTGTTGTAATTTATCGATTAATTCGTGATAAGTAGTTTTTCCGCGGTTTCATTTTTGTTAATTCGTTAATTTTACGTTCTATCGCGGCAACTATATTATAATATTTTTCATCTATCTTCGCTATCATTAATACCCGTTTCATCTAATTCAGCAATTTGTTCTTGAATCTTTTCATAATTTTGATAACTTGACAATAATTTTTTCTTACGTACTTCAATCTGATTTTTATCATTTTCCTCGGCTAAATTCGAATTTACCCAATTTTCAATTTTGTTATTATTCCTTTCACGTATCCTCGTGCATCCATTTTTGTTTTACAAAGAAATTCCTAATTTTTATACAATACGTGCAAAACATAATATATTGTATTCATGCTATAATACCTATTTAACGTAAAACTACTCGTAAGTAGGTAGATGCTCTAATACGAAACCTAAATAGCTTATACAAGACACAGTATCATATTATATCTAACTGAAATAGACGAATAAATATTTGTATAATAATGATAAATTGTTTATATTGAATGCAAAATGACGAACGATATCTATTATTACTTGTTACTTGGTTTTTTTGTTTTTCCTCCCGGGGCACGTGCGACTCAGGAACACCTGGCGGGACGACCGTCGGCTGTGCAGAGGACTGTGGAGCGGGAGCGGGACTCTGGCCTTGGATCCCACGGTGCTAGTCTGGCTGCTAGTTTAGGTACCTACTCGGCGATGATCTCTGCGACGACGACGACGACGTTATTTCATTTGCAGTATTTGCACCATGCAACCACCTGTTGCTGATGTGGGACGATTGCCGCTTACGACTTACTTGGGGAGATTTATTTTCAAATACTTTTTTTCTTTTCTTTCTGACAACAGCTACTTATACATCCACAGGTCGAAATTACGTTATGCGGGTCGAAGAACCAATTTTATGTACTGGGCTTAAGTACAACAAAGCAGAAGTAGACTGTTGTCGATTGATTTAAAGTGGACTGATTTTTTTTATAATTGTTTATTTTCAATATTTTAAAGTAGTACACTGCACTGTACACGTAAACTTAACTAATTACATTCTTTCACTTAATATTGAAGAATAAACGTGGATACATTACTAATAATATCAAAATAACTTTTTTATAACGAGCATGGGAGAATCTAGCCGAGTGTCAAGTTCTATCCTTTTCTCGACTGACTGTTTCTATGCGAAACCTTTGGGGGGTGACCGTTGCGCCACCATGCCTAGCGGAGATCGAGTGAAATAGGATTTCACGCGGCAAAACCATTTTATATTCGACAGTTACAAAATTGGAACAGTGCCTTTTCATTTGACTACCAAAGATACATTGTTTCCTAGTACTACTGATGACTCACAATCTTCATTCAGCGCTGTAAATAAATTCACGTCGATAACACATGTGTGCAGATGCACCACTATCCATTGTCCATGTGTCATTATCATAGTCCAAATTTGAGTAATCAGTAACATTAAAATCTGTCTCGTTAATTGATGTAGTGAGTGCACTACCACGTGTATTATTCTCGTTATCTTCAGTTTTATTTACTTCTCTTTTTGTCACATTTTTAAACAATTTTTCGCTATATGACCTCTTCTTCTACAACTGTAGCGTATTACACTGGATGCTCTCCCTTTTGCAGTTGCACCATCACTCATTGGCTTTTTATTATATTTAAAACTGACTGATGCCAAAGCCATTTCAGTTTCTTCAACAGCTGTTAAACTTGCTTCTTCATCTATGAGACGAGCTGTGAGGTTAGCAATATGTTGCTGCTTTCATCAAGTGACAACCAGGCTTGACATATATTTCTAAATTTTTGAGGAAGCGTATTGAGTATTTTGGTCATTATCATTGCATCACTTATTGTTTCACCTGCTTCTCTAATTTGCTTGACCAAATTTTCTACTTTAACGATATGTTGTGCAACACTTTCCTTTGGGTCCATTTTATGTTGACTAAATCGCTCATATACCAGCATTTTATTTGTTTCTGTTTTCTGTTGATAAATATAATCCAGCCTTGTAATAATTTCTCGAGATGACTCACAATTCTCTATTAGCGTAATCTGGTTTAAGTCCATATCGCAGCAGTTATGACAAACATAGCTTGTGCGTCATTTCTAGACCATGTACTTAGTTCTTGACTTACACTTTCTGGTTTTGGATTACTACCATCAACCACATTATAGATACCTTCTGCTTTTAGTGCACACTTTATTTGAAACTTCCACTGAGGATAGTTTGTGCCATTAAATTTGTTTATTATCCCAATATCAATTTTCTCGGCCATTTTTTTGGCTCCTCACGACAACTGTCACTAGTTGACAAAACGACTCGGAATACTTCGAGTAAGACACACTTATCTCTGCACACACAACGACTAACGTTTATTCCAGTCTCTTCTACTTTTACTTCTATAGCATGCCTGGGCCCATAACCTGTTTTCGAAAACTACATGCGAGCGCCGAAATATGACTTCAGATTCGTGTTCAGCACCCTCGAAAATAGGAGGTAGGAATTTTTCATTAATATTGGAGAGTTTTACGCTGTTTACCAAGATATTTGCCGAGCTTTTTACTTACTTGCAGAAAAACATGGCTCTCTTCTTGTAACAACTTTTGGCAATCTGTTTTGCATATTATAAATAAAATTTTTCAGATCACATTTTTTCATAGATACCATTTGTTTTGCTACGTACCATTTTCCGTCGAGCAATTTTGCAAGCGTTTTGCCGCTTATATTTTTCAACCATTTTTGACACACGTAGTAGACGTCGTCTTCTATAAATTGCACCAGGATATACATCGCTACAAATTCAAATGTTTGATTATAAAGAATCTAATATAAAACAACAAACTTACCTTGGAACTTCTTACGACTATCATAAAGCGCAAGACGCTCACTGATTAGCTGAAAATCTAGAAAGTGACTCATGTTCAGTGATGGTAACATTTAAAAATTAGTTTCCCTACTGAACCTTTAATATTTCCCCACCCACTGAAATGTACGATGTGGAATGCTGCTAGTTCCATTGCGCATCCAAATAAATTATCGATACACCTGGGGTCGATACTTTCGAGCGACACGATACACGTATCGATAATATTTAAAGCGATACAGATCGATACACGGTATCGATACTTTTCGTGATATCGCCCAACACTATCTCTGAGAGTACCTATACCCGATTACACAGCTTCTGCTGCAATAAATTCACATGCGCTGTAGTTTTTGATTGGCTGCAACAAATTGACGGATCCACCTGTTCCATTTCTAGCGCTATTATGGGCGGGTATATCTTTCGGACGGGCAAAATTTGGGGTACTTATATCTTTCCGCTAATTAAATTATGAATAAATTAAATTTATTAGTGATTTTGTGTTCTTAAGAATGGAAAATAATTCAAACTATAGAGCGTATTCTCAAAATCGTTCTAACTTATTCGTTCCTATTGAAATTTTAATGTTTTTAACATTCTTGAAATATATTTTAAAATATTTGTCTTTCATTTGCCGTTACCGAAAAAGTCAAAAACAATTATGGTCAAATGAAGTATATTTAATATCTCGTTTTAGCCAAGTAGGACATAGGGCAGCATTGCTTTTTCGTAACGCGTTACATCTGGAACCAGTACTTAACGGTTGAAACCGTTCCAATAAAATAGTCGTTCTCCGGTCTACAAATAATACGATACTAGACAAAAATTCTACAAACAAATCTAATACTTATTAAATCATATGCCAAAATGTTTTTCCAAGTATGTGGAACTAATATAAAATACCAGTAGAAAAAGTCTAGTATAGTGAAAAATTTCGAAGTGATTTCCTCTAGAAAATATTTTCTAGAACCTAAAGCTAGTAACTGACGGTGAGCTATAATATATATTTATATCTATGCGCTTTACTTGTCTGTAGGAATGTATATCATTACAAATATATATAAAGTCGCTGGACTCTTCCGCAGCGACTGCTACTCTTATTCTCAAAACCGAGGCTGTGCGGCACGATGCTGCAAATTAGGGATAGGTGGCTGCTGACCATTCTCCTGTGTAGTCGTGTCATTTGCCCTTCTTTTTCCTTCTTGTTTGTTTAGCTGCACTGCGCTGATGAAGGGCAATAACCTAGAAACAACGTTGTCCGCAGTTGCTCGTTGTTTCTTATCACCTTCTTTTCGGATCTTTTAGCCGCTAAATGTTTTCTGTCTTATATATACAGGGTGAGTCAGTCATAATGTAATTTATTTTAACCACGTATTTACAGGCAGAAAATCGAAAAAATTTTTTTACTCGACCTTTAAAAAATAAACAAATCACCCTATAAAAATCGGTAACACGACGCTCCTGGTACGCTACAAACTTTCTGATGTCGCAGCCATATGATAATCTAATGTCGATGGAAAAACATCGTTGCTACATTATGTTTACATACATAATGTCTAACACTTCAGCGTGCGTGTTATTCAAATTTGCCACCATTTAGTCGCACTTTCCGCATTTCCCGCATTTCTTTCCCCCCAAATTTAGAGATCACACCACACATTTGGAGGGGGGATGGAGAGAATACGAGCAGTAGTTTGTTTATTTCTGTCTTGTATTGGTGGTAAATTCACATCACAATGCCTAATTTTACTAATTTAGAATATGCGCAAATGCTATTTTTATACGGGAATGTTTACGAAATGCGAATGCCGCTGCTGCCGAATACTGGAGAATCGGCTTCATCTAAGTGCGCGAACTTTTGTTCAAGTGTTTCAACGTGTTCGCGATACGGGATGTGTGAAACCGCGCCGAGAACTTGCTAGGCATCCTCAAAATGACTTAAATGTAATAGAAGCTGTTTTAAATTTAGTTGAGGAGCAACCTACAATTTCTACAAGAATCATTTCAAGGCGATTGGAGATATCCCACAGCAAAGTCTGCAGAATATTACGAGAAAACTCCTGCACCCGTATCATTTTCAGAAAGTTCAATCTTTAGAACCTGCTGATTTCCTAATTACCTAAATGGTTTATTACTCAGTTTATTATTAGATACGCTGGAGTTTTGTAATTTCAATATTAAATAATTTTTAAATACTGAACATTAACATTTTAAATTATTACTGGCTGAACTGAGCAAGAAATAACACGAGATTCTAAAATAGTCAGTACAATCGTTTATTTATGATGTCTAATGCCTAGGTAGGTAGGTACTAGAAAAATATTTCAACTTGGCAACATTGCATCAGGTCGACATCGAGTTGAACTGTGAGCTGTAACCGACCAAGGCTGTGAACGGTCAGTGACAGTCTGAAAAGGGGGTTTAAATAATGATTTGAAAATATTTTTTCGGCGTAAATATGCATTTAGATTTTTTTTATCGCGTATTCGCATTATACTCATTATTCCCTATCTCCTCTTAAAATTAATGACATTATGACTCACCCTGTATATATATATATATATATATATATATATATATATATGTATGTATGTGAGTTGATCGGTTCCGGACATTGGCTAAAGGAGTATACATTATTATTTTTCCGTATACATCCCAATTGTACATGGTTCTCAACATAATTTTTTAAAATATATTCATAAATTGCTGATATATATAACAATTTATAATGTAATGTTAAGTACAAGGACAAATTTTACAAAAAATCTGTTATACCATATACATCTTAACTAAAGGGAGTATACATTATTATTTTTCTATGTACATTGCAATTGTTTATGGTCCTAAACGTAATTTCTCAAAATATATTTGTAAACAGTTGACGTATACAACAGTTTATAATGTAACGTTAAATATGAGGACAACATTTTTGTGTTATTGTATCATTCCATGTATTGATTTTTTAATATATACATAAATTAGTCCATATACAAGGTCTTGCGCGCAATTGCTTCATTAGATGTATGAGTTAGTGTCAATTGCTCCTTAAAAATTTGGCTAGTGAGATTGTCATTTCCGATATTTTTCATGGCAATAATTATAGTTAATGATAATTTTTATATCTATCTAGTTTATTACTTTTCTGTTTCTGTTTATACAGACTACAGAGTATTCCGTAAGTACGTGTACATAGAGTAACAGTGATTTATGACGCCAAAATAATGCGATCTAGCCCAACTTACCTTAGTCCAAAAGTTGATGATAACCGAGTCAGAGGGTATCAAAATCAAATTTCTATTTTCAATTTTTTAAATAACCTGAGAAGTAATTGATGGATTCAAACAAAATTTGGTACCCCGGTATTTTTAACATGGGCAATTCAAATATCCTCAAAATTTTGGCTTACGTTGTAGACCACTTACGCTGCCTCTTTGAACTTTAGTAGTTCACACTTTTTTTGCTACACACTGTATATCTTAACTTCTGATAGCAACATCTCTTTTTCCATCAGTTTTAGTTCAGAAAGCTATACCTCCTTAATGTCGCTAGGAGTTAACTTTTTTGACTAGATCACTCTTGCAGCATTTTAAAAAGTTAAGAAAATTTAGTTAAATGTAGCGTTACATATAGGGATATACCTACATAAAACTATTAAGTACAGGGTCAGTAAACCTGAAAAATTAATTAAGACATCTACTTATTCATTACTTTTCTAGAACTCAAATTAAATTGTAATAAAATTTAAGCTCCCTCCAACTTTCTACGTCAGTAAATGTCTCGGAACTTTATCATGTAAGTGTTTAAAAATATATTGCTGCATACAGGGACATTTAGTCAAGAGTAAGGTATTGTACAGGGACATATACGTAAAAATTAATGTAATATAATTAAAAATTAAATATTTACCTAAATTACCTACCTACTTTAGCTACTACTAAAGAATATCAGTAGTACCTAAGTATCTAGTAAGTAGTAAAGTCACAAATTGTTGCACATTCTCTAAGCTTAATTAGCAAATGTTATTTTCACGTTGCGTACATACTTAAATGGTTCAAGATAAATATGTATTGTTAGGTAGATGTAAACACATAGTGACATATAAATTACTGCTAATTGGCTACAGGATCGCTTGCATTACTTTT
The DNA here is from genome assembly GCA_025584915.1 of Monochamus saltuarius. Lineage (NCBI taxonomy): Eukaryota > Metazoa > Arthropoda > Insecta > Coleoptera > Cerambycidae > Monochamus > Monochamus saltuarius. The sequence continues at coordinate 16,310,507 of CM046729.1, forward strand.
CAATATATAGGGTGATTCATCGGGATGAAATGACAATATAAATATAATACTGGGTATCTACTATTAATTTTAAACAATTTCTTCTATATAAACGTGTAGTCTAAATTGCTAAACAAAAATGCTAAACAAATGTACTTTCACTTTTCTCGACAACGGTTACATTTATCAATATCAAGGATATTTTGTCTGTTAAAAAATTAAATTTTCTAAATTTTGTGGTCAGATTAATATAAATAATAGACAAGTTGAGGCATTTTGAAAATGACACACCTCTTGTTTGACCCGCTTCTTTCGTTTTTCAGTCATTTCTAAAGTTTTATCTTTCACACCCTGTATCTCAAAAACGAAGCATTTCAAACTATATGTTTCTATAGAAACAGTTGCTTAAAATTATTAGTACTACCTGATATCGTTTGTTCAATTCCTCCTGAATCGCACTGTACCTACTTAAAATTTTCAGTGAAATTGTAATGTAAAAAGTTATAAGTATAGAAACATTTTAGTGAAATGTAAAATAACTAGGTACCTATAAGATAGGCGGTGTTGTATAAACTTAAACTTAAAATAATTATGCACTTATTTTCTTTTAATAATGCAAGAAAAAACAAGACACAATGCAACTTGTCTTTAAAGGAAGTTGTGTTGTTTTCGTTCCATTTTCCACTCGAGAAACATTAGATATAAAACATTACAGTTACATACAGTGCTTTCGAAAAGTAACGAATAAATTAATTATTTTTTAAAGTGAGAAGTTTTTCGAAAAAATCTCCTGATACGTCGATATTGTTTTTAAAAAAGTACTTTTTGGCATACGACCCACATTTATTTGTGACGTCATCGTTGTTCGAGATATGACGTCATCGACAATTTTAAATGGCAACTCCCAATTTTGACCATGCCATTTGAAAGAGCGTGTCATTCTACACACACATCATGTAAAAAATTATGGTGTTTATAACAAAACTTCAAGAAAATAATGTTTATGAAGATTTAAAATAATGAAGATTTTAAAATTTAATTTTCAAAATACTGAAAATGCTAATGATTATGTAAAAAATCGACTAAATTACATGTTCAAATTGTGCACCGTTGGCTGCCTGACAGTAGCCAAGACGATTAATATATTTTTTTTTTTTGGACATTATCAATAACTTCAGAAGGTATACGATGTATCTCGTGACGAATTCTTGCTTTTAAATTTTCTAAATTAACCGGCCTAGTAACATATACTTTGCTTTTTAAGTATTCCCACAAGAAATAAGCTAGGGGTGTCAAACATTATTTTCTTGAAAATTTTGTTGTGTAACACCATAATTCTTTTCATGATGTGTATGTAGAATGACACGCTCTTTTAAATGGCATGGTCAAAATTGGGGGTTGCTATTTAAAAAAATTGTCGATGACGTCAATCTCGAACAACGATGACGTTACAAAAATGGGTCGTATGTCAAAAAGTGCCTTTTTTAAAAACAAAATCGACGTGCCTGGGGATTTTTTCGAAAACTTAATTTCAAAAATAATGTATTTCTTCGTTACTTTTCGAAAGCACTGTATAAATGGTTACATATAAATCAAATACCGATTTTTCAACTAGGTAAAAAGTAGAAAAAAAACATTGTGAAGTACAATGTCGCAAGGTTGGCAAAACTGATAAAATATATAAATGTAAAAAGTAGATAGATCTTACTTATTTATTACATACAACCGGTACTTACTAGATTGTGATAAAAAAATATATAACTCGTAGTTATCTAGTTCTTTTTAAAAACATATACAACATTTTTTCTACTTTCTATGGATGTAAATGTTCACAAACTCTACTACATTAAATATGGATTGTTGTATACAGGGAAGAGTAAAGTACTCTACAGGGACATGTACCGCAATATACTATTCTCCAGCTTTCTACGTATGTAAATATCTCGGAACATTATGGTATTAGGATTTAAAATGTATTGTTGCATACAGGGACATTTAGTGATGAGTAAGGTATTGTACAGGGTCATATTATGTAAAAATCAATGTCATTTAATTTATATTATTACAACTTATTGTTCACCTAAATTACCCACTTTAACTACCGTTGACTGTACATATAACTTCTCAGTCAACGGTACTACCCTAGTACAATACTCGCGTCAAAAATTCAGACATCTTACGTCACGGCTGACGTTACACATTTGTTTTTCCGATTCAAAACATTATATTTTTGCGTTGAAACAGTGACGTCATACACGTCGCTGTTTAAACCGAGTCCGGTTTGAACTCTTTAGATGCTTTGCTATTGGTCTATGCAGCAGTTGCCTAAAAAGTAGAGATTTGAAAATCGGTGATTTAAATTTTTAGGTTAATTTTTAAAATGGTTGTTATTTTGATACTTCTTATTCTTGTTTATTTAAAAGGAGTTGGTTGTGGACTATTGTATGTACCTCTGCAAATTTAAACGTATTCTTAGACATTCTGAATTACATCCAAAAGCATAATATAATCCAATTACTTTTCTATCTAAATTTCACAAACCTCTCACTCATATGAACATGTTAGGTATTTGTTTTTGGTTTGCAGTTGCTAAAATCAATTTCTATGTTTTTGTTGTAAATTTCACACATTTTTAAAATATATGTTATGTACAAAAACATGCGGAAATAGGTACTGTTAATAATTTCTACCACTAATACTCGTTCTATTTGAATCCAAATCTAGTGTAGCTATTTTATAAATAAATTATAAACAATAATCAAACACTGTGAGTGTGATGCTAAAGAGAAGTAAATATTTGATGATGTTACGTTTTGAAATTATGTGCAACACATTAGTGACGTCACCATTGAATACGTTTTGAAACAGTCCATGAATACGGTTCGTCACAAAAAAAACAATTCTAATTTTCGATCAGATATTTTGATGAAAATATAATGAATTATTCATTTGTTCGTATGAAGTAAGTCGTCTGAATTCTTGTAGCGGATATATATAAAAGGGTACCTACCTACTACTACAAAAATTATCTAAGCAGTAAGTAGGTACTAGTAAGTTACATATTTATGCACATTTGCTAAGCTTAATTAGCAAATGTTATTTTCACGTTGTGTACATTACTTAAATGGTTCAAGATAAATACCTATGTATTATTAAGTAGATGTAAACACATAGTGGCACAATAAATTACTGCTAATTGGCTACAAGATCGCTTGCATTACTTTCATATATAGGGCGATTCATCTGGAAGAAATGACCATACAATACTAGGTACTATTAATTTTAAGCAATTTCTTCTATATAAACGCGTAGGCTAAATTGACAACGGTTATTTATCAAACTTCAACAAGGATATTTTGTCTGTAAAACTAAATTTTCTAAATTTCGTGAACATGTTGATATAAATAATTGACAATTGAGGCATTTCGAAAGTGGTACACCCCTTGTTTGGCCCGCCTCTTTCGTTTTTAAGTCATCTCCAAAGATTTACCTTTCACACGCTGTATCTCAAAACGAAGCATTTTAAACTACCTGATATCGTTTGGTTAAGTCCTCCTGAATTGCACTGTATTTACTTAAAATTATCACTAAAATTGTAATGTAAAGAGTTATAAGTATAGAACATTTTAGTGAAATGTAAAAATAACTAGGTATAAGATAGGGGTTGTTGTGTAACTTAAACTTGTTCAATAATTATGCACTTATTTTTTAAGGAAGTTGTGTTGTTTCGTTCCATTTTCCACTCGAGAAGTCGAGAAACTGACTGACTATGAGGGCTCGCATCTCCTATATCGAATTGTACTACTACATATAAAAACATTATAGTTACATATAAAATTAGTGTTGAGATCACTCGAGTGAAAAATAACTGATTATTTGTTTATTGCAATAACCGAAATCACTCGGTTATCAGTTATATCAGTAACGAATTATTTATTTGCCATTGTTCACTAGGCTTGTCACCTTTTCATATGAGCAAGTACGATATTCTTATCTTTTAAATTCTCAAGTAAGGACATTCTTTTTACTTGGTATATGAACTACTTTTTTACATATTTTGTCTTTGTGTCCCGATAATTCTATTTTAATAAGAATTTAATCATGTCTTCCGAGTAAGGATATTTCTAGTAAAAATAAGGACGAAAGAACATAGACTGCAGTAAGGACTTGCGAAATAAGGACAGGTTGCAACCCTACTGGTTAGTTACAACTTGTGTGTTCGAGTTCAAGATTTGTATATACATACTCGTATAATACTAACACTTAACAAGAACCGCTATAGTTGCGGCAAGAATTCAGACGACTTACATATGTCACGGCTAATGTTACGCAATTGTCAACATAATTTTCCATATTTGGTCACGTTAAAAACAATCATTTTATATATAAATTTACCCATACAAAAAGTATACATATATTTATGTATTTAAAATAAGATATTTACATATAAACTACAAAAATAGCAATATGTACAGCTGCTGAGAATTCAAGTGACCATCACTCGAGTTATCAATCGGTTTTGATATCACTAAAATACTTCAGTTTTTGAAATAAATCGGTTTTTCCCGACACTGTATAAAATGTTACATATAAATCAAATATACATTTTCCAACTGGGTAGGTAAAAGTTGAAAAAAACTATTGTGAAGTACAAGGTCGTAAGGTCGGCAAAACTGAAAATTATTTAAAATATATAAATGTAAAAGTAGGTAGGTACCTACCTACTTATTTATTACTTACAATCGGTAGGTACTTACTAAATTGTGAAAAAATATATAACTTGTAGTTATATATCTACTTCTTTAAAAACATACAACATTTTTCTACTTTCTACAGATGTAAATGTTTACAAACTTTACTATATTAAATTTTAAATATGTATTATTGTATACAGGGACATTTAGTGAAAAGTAAAGTACTCTACAGGGACATGTATTTTTTCATTATCTTATAGCGTTAAAAACAATATCATTTTGTAATTGAGAATAATATATTATGTAAACACTTAGCATAACGTATAGTTTTATTATTTTCAGTGGTAGTTTCTTATATATTTTGATAAAACATATTCATTTTTGTATGACGTTTACGCTTGAATTCTTGCTGCTATTATAATTTTTATCAAAATATTTAAGAAACTCAAACTAAGAATAATAAAACTATATCTTGCACTAAATGTATACACTATACCTATACTACACTAATTACAAAAAAATATTGTTTTTAACGCCATAAGATATTGAAAATTATGTCGACAATAAAAACAACGGCGTGACGTCACTCGTGAATTCTTCCTGTAGTATATCCACTACAATACTATAATAGACTGTGACAATACTTTCGTGTTTATATCATATCTAAAGCCATTTTTTGCGATGAAAACGTTTCAAACCCGGTTCAAAATTTCAAATTCTGATTGGCAATTATGGAAATAATATATAAGTTTAACTAATCACGGCCTCAGATTTCGAATCCAGTTTAAACCTTTTTCATCACAAAAAACGGCGTAACTAACTAGTTTCTGATACTTTATGATGTGCGTTTGGGTTCACAAACCTAGAAAAAATATAGACTGCGTCGGTTCATTATATAGGTCACGTGACAGGTCCCGCGACAGGCCCCGCGTTTCCTAGGGTCCAGAAAATGTATATTTTACTTGTTCTATGTTGGCGGTTGTGCAAATATGATGGCTGCATTACAATATGAATTTAACTAACTTGCTGTCATTTTACATGTCATTAAAGAATGTGACATGAATGTGACCAATCACAGAAAACAAATGAGCTTTACGCTACAATACAACCAACGTAAAATGGCATAAAAACAAGTTTTAGCGATTCTGGACCTTTAGGGCAGCCATGAATTAGCGGTCGCCAGCAATCACAAACCTAGAAAAAATATAGACTGTGCCATGTCATATTGCCGGCGACCACAAATTCATGGCTGCCCTAAAAGGTCCAGAATCGCTAAAACTTGGTTTTTATGCCAATTTACGTTGGTTGTATTGTAGCGTGAAGCTCATTTGTTTACTGTGATTGATCACATTTAAAATGACAGCGAGTTAGTTAAATTCATATTGCAATGCAGCCATCATATTTGCACAACCGCCAACATAAAACAAGTAAAATAACCATTTTCTGGACCCTAAGAAACGCGGGACCTGTCACGTGACCTATATAATGAACCAACGCAGTCTATATTTTTTCTAGGTTTGTGAACCCAAACGTTAATATTCGTACCATAGATAGACCATAGCACATCATGAAGTAATAGAAATTAGTTAGTTGTTTTTGCGATGAAAAGATTTAAACTGGATTCGCAATCTAAGCTTGTGATTAACTTAAATATTATTTCCATAATAGCCAATCAGAATTTGAAATTTTGAACCGGGTTTGAAATGTTTTCATCGCAAAAAATGGCTTTCGATATGATTTAAACACGAAAGTATTGTAGTGGATATATTAGAGGGATAATTCACGAGTGACATCACGCCGTCGTTTTTATTGTCGACATAATTTTCAATATCTTATGGCGTTAAAAATAATATTTTTTTTGTAATTAGTGTAATATAGGTACAATGGTCGTCAGCTTAAAGTCACCAGTTCCATGGTCCATTCTTTTCTAGTGCCATTTATTATACACGGTGCTAGAAAAGGACAAAACATGGAAGTGGTGACTTTAAGCTGACGACCATTGTACAGTGTATACATTTAGTGCAAGATATAGTTTTATTATTCTTAGTTTGCGTTTCTTAAATATTTTGATAAAAATTATAATAGCGGCAAGAATTCAAGCGTAACAAGTCATACGAACAAATGAATATGTTTTATCAAAATATATAAGAAACTACCACTGAAAATAATAAAACGATATGTTATGCTAAGTGTTTACATAATATATTACACTCAATTACAAAATGATATTGTTTTTAACGCTATGAGATAATGAAAAGATACATGTCCCTGTAGAGTACTTTACTTTTCACTAAATGTCCCTGTATACAATAATACATATTTAAAATTTAATATAGTAAAGTTTGTAAACATTTACATCCGTAGAAAGTAGAAAAATGTATGTTTTTAAAGAACTAGATATATAACCACAAGTTATATATTTTTTATCACAGTTTAGTAAATATCGATTGTATGTAATAAATAAGTAGGTACCTACCTACTTTTACATTTATATACTTTAAATAATTTTTCAATTTTGCCGACCTTGCGACCTTGTACTTCTCAATAGTTTTTTTCAACTTTTTCCCTATCCAGTTGGAAAATGTATATTTGATTTATATGTAACATTTTATATGTAACTGTAATGTTTTTATATGTAGTAGTACAATTCGATGTAGAAGATGCGAGCCCACATAGTCAGTTTCTCGAGTGGAAAATGGAACGAAAACAACAACACAACTTCCTTAAAAAAATAAGTGCATAATTATTTAACAAGTTTAAGTTACACAACAGCGCCTATCTTATACCTAGTTATTTTTACATTTCACTAAAATGTCCTATACTTATAACTTTTACATTACAATTTTAGTGATAATTTTAAGTAAATACAGTGCAATTCAGGAGGAATTAACCAAACAATATCAGGTAGTTTGAAATGCTTCGTTTTTGAGATACAGGGTGTGAAAGGTAAATCTTTGGAGATGATTCAAAAATGAAAGAGACGGGCCAAACAAGAGCTGTACCACTTTCGAAATGCCTCAATTGTCGACTATTTAGAAAATTTAGTTTTACAGACAAAATATCCTTGTTGAAGTTTGATAAATAACCGTTGTCAATTTAACCTACGCGTTTATATAGAAAAAATTGCTTTAAATTAATAGTACCTACCTAGTATTGTATGGTCATTTCTTCCAGATGAATCGCCTATATATGAAAGTAATTCAAGCGATCTTGTAGCCAATTAGCAGTAATTTATTGTATGTCACTATGTGTTTACAATAATACATATTTATCTTGAACCATTTAAATAATGTACACAACGTGAAAATAACATTTGCTAATTGCTTAGCGAATGTGCATAAATTTGTGACTTACTGGTTAGATACTTTTGTAGTAGATAGGTACCCTTTATATACTTAACAAAATAAGGGTAGTACCACAAAACATATACTAGGGTAGTACTGCTGACTGTGAAGTTGGGTAATTAAGTTGTATTATATAAATTAAATGACATTGATTTTTACATACAGTGCTTTCGAAAAGTAACGAATAAATTCATTATTTTTTAAATTGAGAAGTTTTCGAAAATATCCCCTGGTACGTCAATTTTGTTTTAATAAAAGGCTCTTTTTGACATACGACCCATATTTGTGACGTCAGCGTTGTTCGAGATATGACGTCATCGTCATTTTTTTAAATAACAACCCCAAATTTTGACCATGCCATTTGAAAGAGCGTGTCATTCTACATACATACATAATAAAAAATTTCAAGAAAATAATGTTTCAAGATTTTAAAATTTAATTTTCACAATATTGTGCACCTCCCCATTATGCAACACCTGTCCGTGCTTATTTAGATGAGCTGTTCCCGAATCGTTGGATAGGCAGAAGGGGCCGATTGAGTGGCCAGCCAGATCGCCTGATTTGACACCCCGAGATTATTTCTTGATAATGTCCAAAAATAATCTATTAATCGTCTTGGCTACTGTCAGGCAGCCAACGGTGCACAATTTGAACATGTAATTTAGTCGATTTTTTACATAATCATTATCATTTTAGTATTGTGAAATTAAATTTTAAAATCTTCAAACATTATTTTCTTGAAATGTTTGTTATGTAACATCATAATAAGTCATGATGTATGTATGTAGAATGACACGCTCCTTCAAATGGCAAGGTCAAAATTGGGGGTTGCTATTTAAAAAAATTGTCGATGACGTCATATCTCGAACAACGATGACGTCACAAATGTGGGTCGTATGTCAAAAAGTGCCTTTTTTAAAAATAAAATCGACATGTCAGGGGAAAACTTCTCAATTTCAAAAATAATGAATTTATTCGTTACTTTTCGAAAGCACTGTATATGTCCCTGTAGAATACCTTACTCTTCACTAAATGTCCCTGTATGCAACAATACATTTTTAAACCCTAATACCATAATGTTCCGAGATATTTACATACGTAGAAAGCTGAAGAATAGTACATTGCGGTACATATCCCTGTAGAGTACTTTACTTTTCACTAAATGCCCCTGTATACAACAATACATATTTAATGTAGTAGAGTTTGTGAACATTTACATCCGTAGAAAGTAGAAAAAATGTTGTATATGTTTTTAAAAAGAACTGGATAACTACGAGTTATATATTTTTTTATCACAATTTAGTAAGTACCGGTTCTATGTAATAAATAAGTAAGACCTACCTACTTTTTACATTTATATATTTTAAATAATTTATCAGTTTTGCCGACCTTGCAACCTTGTACTTCACAATGTTTTTTCTAAAAATTATAAATCGTCTTGGCTACTGTCAGGCAGCCAACGGTGCACAATTTGAACATTTAATTTAGTCGATATTTTACATAATCATTATCATTTTCAGTATTGTGAAAATTAAATTTTAAAATCTTGAAACATTATTTTCTTGAAATTTTTGTTATGTAACACCATAATTTTTCATGATGTGTAGAATGACACGCTCTTTCAAATGGCATGGTCAAAATTGGGGGTTGCCATTTAAAAAAATTGTCGATGACGTCATATCTCGAACAACAATGACGTCACAAATGTGGGTCGTATGTCAAAAAGTGCCTTTTTAAAAAATAAAATAGACGCGCCAGGTTATTTTTTCGAAAACTTCTCAATTTCAAAAATAATGAATTTATTCGTTACTTTTCGAAAGCAGTGTATATGTCCCTGTAGAATACCTTACTCTTCACTAAATGTCCCTGTATGCAACAATACATTTTTAAACCCTGATACCATAATGTTCCGAGATATTTACTTGCTGGAGAATAGTACATTGCGTATGTTTTTAAAATTAAGTCAAACTTTATTACAATTTAATCAGAGTTCTAGATAAGTAATAAATAAGTAGATACCTTAATTAACTTTTCAATTGTACCGGCCTTGTACTTAACAATGCTTTTATTTGTGTATTGCTATATTTAACTAAATTTCCTTGTAGCTACTTATTTTTAAAATGCAACAATTAGAGTTGCATTTGATTAGAGCTATTTGCATTTATAGACGATTTAAAAATAATATTTTGGGTATATTTTTAAATAACAGTTATTCCATATTATACTGTGACAATTGAAACTATACATGTAGAGGGTGGTCTCGCAAAAATTGACCCTCTTTTGCCGCCTCCATTACTGTTATAGGCTTATATCTCGGAAAATCGATATTCAATTATTGGCTATGATATGACTTAAGAAAAATTTAAAAGACCCTACAACAATAGTTTCAGATTTGTTCTGGAAGTACACAAATGTCCTGGACTTGATCGTTACGGTATAAATAATGATCCTGAACTATTCACTTTACATACATACCTATATTGTAAAGTAGTGCAAACTTGTAACTAATTAGCAATGATTTATTATTATATACTTATATGTGGTAAACTTATATATTCGTCACCAAGTTTATCTAGTTAACAATACATTTTTATCTTGACTCGTTTACATGTAGAGAACGTAAAAATAACATTTTGGATATGTTTTAACATAAGAATCATTATTGTGCAGTATATTATGTAGCTGATCAAAAGTAGGCAAGTTCTCCAAATTATTTTCCTCCCCATATATTGAAAATAAATTTTAAGTATCCATACAAGTTGTTTTAATTTTGCATATTATTTTCTATATTTAAGTTAAAATTATTTAACCAATCATAATCATTTTGATAGCCATCCTTTAAGAGCGTGAAGTTAACAAAATTTGTCATGAAATTTAGAATAAGGGAAACCTGAAATTTGAATTAGACTCCCTGTAAATTACATTTTTATAGCTATGACACATATTCATAGTTTATGTATTTTTTTGCTTACCTTGAGTCACTTATTAAACTTATTTAATTAATTAATTATAAAATACAAAACACATTCTGTTTAGTTTTTAACAACTTTGAGTACGCCAAAATATTCGATAATCAATATTATTATGATATAGAAAATGTCCTGGATAACACCAAAAAATACAATATTTAACAATGTCCCTGAACTAAACAAATGCCATATAGATGATAGTCCCAGGACTGGCCTGAAATTCAACACACCACATAAAGTAGTTCCAGACCTGTCCTGGAAGTACACAAATGTCCTGGAATTGATCGTTACGGTACAAAAAATGACCCGGAACTAATCACTATACATACATATATATACAGGGTGTAACTTTGAAGGGGGATACCGTTTGGAGGGAGGGTAGTCCGTGTTCCCTAGATTGCTAATCTAAAATTAGTTTTTTTTTTAAATCAAATAAATAGCCGAGAGTAAAGTTGTAGGTACAGTACATCAGTTAAACAATAAGATGAATAATTCGGTGACAATTTATTAGCATCAAGTTACAGATTGCGAGCAAATACTACACTGCCCTGTAAGTGAAGCGTCCTTAGTTTAAATAGTATTTAGTATTCACAGTCAGCACATTCCTGTGATATATAAAAGATGATATTACAGGAATGCTGATATTACATTATATGTTATATTAACAATCCATACAAGGTGGAAAAATAAAATAAATGATCAAAAGAGGTTTATACTACACGAGTTATAATTATTTTTTTAAACTACACCCAAATTGCTATACACGCCGCCCCTGTACAGCGTCCGAGTTTCACTGCAGAACCATGTCTACGGTGTTGCCAGTTAGTTGTTACCAGTCTAGACGTCGGACGGAACATGTCCCGTCAATTCAGCATCGTATTCCCCGCAGCGCGGCGCGACCGAAGCTGATATTTTATAATGAATTCAGTACATACGTAGCTTTGGTGTAGTGCACTACGTGTTATTTATTTACATTACGTTCATGAGTATAAGTTAACTGTATACAATGTCACGACGGATACCGTGCAGAAAAATGGATTCACGATTTGGCAGTTAGTATTTAATGGTACAATGTACTCTATGTAATATTTTACTTGACTGCAATCAACCGTAAAAGTCAGTATTCGCTCCGATTTAAAAGACAAGTATTTATGGTTAAGTGTTGACAAAACGTTATAACAGGTGCATTGGAAGAAAAGTACCAGAACACGCAAATGCAGAAACTATAACAAAAATAGTGACATAGTTTGACTTTGACATAATTGTGAGGCCGTGAAATGTGAAAGTGAGGATTTTTTTAGTGAGGTAATGTGAATGCAGAAGACAATAGTCTGGATATGCAAAACTACAGCTTCCAATTTATTGTGATGAGATTTCGGCGATGAGAGTCACTAGAAATAACATAACACCAATTCAATGTAAATACTTATGTTTAACATATTTTTCCATGTATACACCTCAGTCTGATCGTAATTAACCGCCAATGATATGTCAAGTTACGACGTCTGAAGTAGGACGGAGATACAAAAAAAAAATTGCAATGAATAATGTTTTAAATATGAATTTTTATAACGTTGCGACTCATCAATCAATATACTTTTCCGTCAATCCTGATGAAGTATGGATCCTAAAACCATTTTCGAGTGTTGTAAAAAAGTGCGTAATGTAAAAGTACGTATAAAATACAATTTTTTACTGATCTATTAACTAATTATTATTATTAAATAATAGTATTGGTAGGTGGATTTTAATACGTTACCTACTAATTATTGCCAGTAAAATTTAATGTTTTAAAATAATTGTTGCTGTTTTATAAAATGTACGTAATTAAAAATAAGCAAATTATTTTCTGATAGCTTTAAAATGTTTTAAAAGAACAGTTTCAGTACAAAGGATTTGATACTATTTTTAAGGGTTTCATCGATGTCCTTTCAATAACCGTGACATTGACCATTGACCTAGTTTATAAAATAAAAATATCGCATAAATACCACAGCTTAAATAACAATCAGCTCACAGACTCTACGGCGGCACCTTTGAAGTATTAAAACCTGAAAATTTGTCCTTGAAGTTTGTTGTCTCTCTCTCGCGCGGGATACACGTCAGGACCGGATTAAAAATAGTTGTCCCAATTTAGAAAGTGTCATACTAAATATAAATTTGTTTTACTTGAAATTGTTTAAAAATAAAATAACATAACAGTATAAAATACAAGAAAATCAACAAACCACAAAATACAGCATTCGTGCGCCAATAACGCAGTTGTCAACGGTATGGCTATAAGGGCATATTTTACAACCACACGTCCCTGCCGCTACTTATTCCCAAATGGCGGCATGCGCGAGGATCTGCGCGAGACGTTCCCGCTCATACGAGTCTGTGAGCTGATTGTTATTTAAGCTGTGTAAATACTACACACAATACATGAAACCAGACTAGGTCGTTTTATATAAAAATATATAAACAGATATGAGAGAGAGAAAGCAAGTTATCTGCGTGATTTTTACTAAAATGGAATTAGAATTTGTTTAATGCAGGGTTTTATTTTGCCAAGTTTAACTTGGTAATAAATTTAAAGTGGTATTTTGTGGAATGTGTTATTCTGTACAAGTGTATAATACCTTATAAAGGTCAGTTTTCTTTACCAAGTCTGTGGTGTTATAAAAATATGTGTACAAATTAAGAAAGAGCTAATATGTCTAAAGCTTCGTTTTTTTTTATCAAAATTAGACGGCGGCTGCAAGAAAACGATATCAGATGGATTACCGCGATAGACACGTACCGTATAAGAAAATGTCTGTATGATTAATTCAACATTTAAGAGATTATGGGATTTATGAACGCCAATACTCCAAAATATTTTAAATGCCGTACAAGAGGACTCTAAGTAAGTAAAAAGGATTAAGTATGTATTTACTTATTATTGAGTTTTCTGTTAGTTGCTGTGCCTACGAGTGGCGTGGGCCTTTTGCTTTCTAATAGAACTTATTTTTCCATCTTCCATTTCAAATAATTAAATATGGTAACAATGCTGGTGACACTGCAACTAGATATGCTCAGCGCTTGTCTGCCCAGTGGCGTACTATGAAAATTGCGAAAAAGGCAAAAAAAACCAGTTTTTGTGACAGAATTTAAGAAAACAAACTTATGATATGTGTTTGTAAAGGTCACGGGTACCCCCCTCCAAACCGGACCCACCTTCAAAGTTACACCCTGTATATATATATATATATATATATATATATATATATATATATATATATATATATAATTATACACTATTCACACAATTTCTTATGGTATTTAAAGAAAAGTTCCTATAAACATGTGGGCGGAATTTCGAGATACAAGGTGTTGAAAATTAAAAAATATATTTGAAATAAATTTGGAACAGTCAATGTTAGGTTCTTAAAATTTGCTAGTTATTCTACGTTGGTAAAGAGCTGCATTTTTAGTATAAAGTCTATTATTATTTGCCGTCAGTTAGGCGTGAGTCAGTCAACGTTTTCATAGAACGCCAACGAATTTTTAAATTTTTATTATTTTCTGACTGAACATTTAAAAAAGATTTTTGAATTGTTTGCCTAATACTAAGCTATTAGAAAAAACACTTTTTATTTATTTCAGCGGCAACAAAATAAGAGATAAATATGGTTTGCCTTTTTCGTTGTCTTAGTTACTTGTTTGGTACCGAGATTATTGGCATTTTACTAGCTATAAGTTGATATCAACATTGACATACAAAAATATTTAAAATATTAATATATTTTTTAAATTTTCAGGACCGTATATTTCGCAATCTAAGCGTTTCCGGCAGGGCCGGACTGGGTCGACAGATCGGCGCGGGCGTTTGTTATAACGGCGCCATCTTTTTCTTGGCAGAAAAATGTAAACAGTAAAAACATGTTTGTCAAGTAATCTTTATTAACTAAATAACTGAAGAAATATATTTTTATAAAATTAACAAAGTTTGAAGAACAAACAAATAAATATTTATGGTAACAGCAAGTCTTTAAAACTTTGTTTTTTATTTATTAACTCAAACAAAATGTCTTCGTTGTCGATTGTTTCAAGAATGTCTTTCTCGCATGACATAATCATGAATGCTTCTAATTTTTCTTGAGAAAGACAGCTTCTTATTCTACTCAGCACGTATTTAAGTTTCGAAAATGCTCTCTCACAAGCTACTTGTGATATTGAGAGCGTTCTAAATTGGTATACGCCTCTGCATATAAATTATATTTTCTTAAAACATAGTAGCAGCAGATTACACATCCTCTACAAAGCTGCGGTGCTCCATGAAGTCATCATCCTTATTCGCATTGGTGGTATTATGTCCTAGTCCTGGTCGAATTTCCTCTTCAATCTTCTTTGGCAAAATAGCTGACAGATTTTTCCATTTAGATGCGAAATCCAAAAGTTCCTTATTTCTTGTGTTATTTCTGCATAATAAGTGTTCAGTTTTTCACAAACCTTTTAAAGTGTCTGTTGATCGCCTTGTTAAAGAAGGAAAACTAGACGGATGAAACATTTCAAAATCGATGTAAAGTTGTTTATGATCGGTAAATCTGGTCTCTAAAATGTTAGTTATTTTATCCATAGTCATATTAAAAACTTCCACTCTAAATTTATCGAACGGATTTTCTGATGCCTGATCTTCACTTTTCTCGTCAGAAAACTTTTTTTATTTCTCCTCCTCTGCTGAGGTAATTCTTTTACTACTTCCAGGAGTATTACTTTAAAAAACTTAGCATTCACTTAATTTACAAAGTTTTCGCTTTCTTTAATAATCGTATTAAATTCTCTAGAAAATCCTTTCAAAGTCTTTAATGTGTCCTCAACCATACGATATGCTTGTAGTAAATCCATTCCCGATGTTTGGAGATATTTCGATAAAGGGGCAAGTAAATGTAAAAATTTGTCGAAATAATATTGCTGTCATTATCGTTTCATATTTTAGAAATCCGTTCAAAAGAGTTTGTGCTTTAAATCTAACATCTGAATTAAAATTTAGGAGTTCGCTATACTATAAAGTGTCTGACATAATTCTACAAAAATCTCATCGTTGTTACCAAAAATTTTATTTAATGCCTTGTCTTTCGCCCACCATCTGGTTTCACCAATTACATTTACAAAACTAGATGTCGAGATTTCCTTCCATTCATTCATTCTCATATAGGATTCTCTTACAAAGACTGCTGTTTTATTTATAAGTCCAAATAGAGATATAGTGGAAACGGTTGATTTCGTTACGTCACTTATAACTAAGTTTAATACATGAGCATAGCACCAAACATGTATTTGAGCAGGGAGTTTTGCGACAACCAGGTTGTAAATCCCTTATACTGTCCTTGCATATTTGCTGCACCATCGGTTGAGTTGCCAACACAATTGGTTATATCAAGCCCAAGATTGTAGATACACTTAGATACAAGTTCATACATCTTTCCTTACTAGATACGCAATTAGTTAAACTGATTAGTCGTTCAACAACGTTAGTTTCTTTAACATAACGGACTATTATAGAACATTGATTTACGACATTTATGTCTTGTGTTGTATCAATTTGAAGAGAATATAATTTAGCATCACTTACTTCTGCGGCAATCTTTTTTAATTAAGTTCGATATTATTAATATTATTGAATCTATTGTGTTTTTTGAGAGAAAGGTAATTAAATTCCCTTCCTTTTGATTGTCCTACTCTAACGTGCCTTTTCTGACTCTTTTCGGCTACTTCTTCGATATGTTTCCTTAAGAGGGGATCAAACTTTGGAATTAATAATACAATTTCCAAAAAATTTCCATGATCCACATTGTTATTTAATAAACTATATGCCGCTTCATTTTGACTGTCGCCCCTATAACTTAAACCTCTTTTTCCAATTAATTTTATTGTCTCTATCACTCTGTTCATTATTTGCCTATTATTTTCAATCCGTACTCTTCTTTCTGCAGCAGCGCTTAAAAACATTAAACTATGCGTGTCCTTATTTGATTTGTGTAACAGATAAACCTCAGTACTAATTATATGTTCTTTAGTCGATTCATGTTCTGAAACTCTTGTGTAAATATGCTTCACAATTGTTTTAGTGGTGGCAACAACGCTCGATTCCAAAATGCCAAACACAACCAACATTGGAAAGTGTCATTTGACTCATTGAAACTTAACCAAGTCTGTTTGAACCAGATTTTCTCCAATATATTAATTTAATGTTATATTTGTTTTCAAAATTATGAGTTGGTTGGATAGGATGGTTTTTTAAAAATATTTCCAATTCATCAGAATTTGCTGGTTTTGTAAAGTGTTATGTGAGGGAATTTCCTCTTTGTGGACTGTGGTTTACTTTTGGGATGGCATAGAACGATTGAAAACTGATTTATTATTATAATTTACTTTATTGATGGCAATTGCTAAAGTTCTCGAGACACACTATCGTTTTTCGTTACAATTAGAAAAAACATTTATACAAAAAAAAACACGATAGCGTACATGGCTTCGTTTCGAGCGCGATTCCAAATTGTATTAAGCGCTCTCTATTATTCAGAATGGTAACATAGGTACAGTTTACTATAAATAAAATTAATTAAAAATACAATAAAGGCAATTGCCGTAACATGCCGGCCGCCTTGAAAGGTATAGACATACACTTTCAATAATAAGTATAACAACAGAAACAATTACAGATAAATAACAAACATGATAATTGTTTCAAAATTGGTTTTCACCCAATATTATCCCTTTCAAAGGGAAATACGCACAGTTTAGAAACCGGGCGTTTCACTACACTACCGTTAACTCTTAAGCTCACCACTCGAAGCACATGATCCTTGCCTGGATGAAGTTGAAGAACTTGGCCAATGTGCCACCTCATGGGGGGCGTTATCTTCCTTTACTAACACGATAGTACCTTCCTTGATGTAGTTGTGGACGTTCTGCTTCCACTTGACCCTGGTTTGTAGCTCGGCTAGATATTCCTTATGCCACCTGGCCCAGAAATGCTGCACTAGCTGCTGGAGTCGTTGATAGTGATTTAATCTGTTAACAGGAATGTTAACCAAACTTGGTTCTGGTAAAGCAGTTAGTGTCTTTCCCACTAAGAAATGAGCCGGGGTAAGAGGATTTAATTGATCAGGGTTTGAAGACAATGGACATAATGGTCGGGAGTTCAAAATACTTTCGATTTGAACCAGAACGGTGGATAAACCTTCAAAATTTAAATGTGCGTTACCTAGAACACGTTTTAAATGATATTTCACACTTTTAATTCCGGCTTCCCAAATGCCGCCAAAATTGGGAGCCCTTGCAGGAATAAAATGCCAAGTAATATTTTCATTTGCCAAAGATTCTATGATTCCTTCAGAACAAGAATCGAAAAATTGTGAAATTTCTTTTAATTTACCGCTTGCACCAACGAATGTCTTTCCATTGTCACTATATATGTTCAATGGTTTAGCCCTCCTTCCGATAAATCGTTGAAAGGAAGCCAAAAACAATCAGTCGTCAGATCCGAAACGAGTTCAATATGAACAGCCTTTGTTCCTAGGCAAATAAATAGACATATATATGCCTTAGTTAACTTAGCATTTCTTGTTGTTCGGTCCTTGACTAAAAATGGCCCTGCAAAATCTATTCCCGTATTATAAAATGGTATATATTGGTTTACACGAAAATCAGGTAAGTTTCCCATCAAATATTCGTCGGAGCTAGGTTTTGCCCTAAAACAAGTGACACATTGACGTACGATTTTTACACAAATTGCGCCCCGAGATTGGCCAATATCGTTCCCTAATAGAAGAGAGTAACATCGTTGGACCGCAATGTAATAATCGAGAATGCTCCTGCTCTAATACCAATTTAGTTAAATTATGTTTTGTTGGCAAAATTATAGGGTGTTTTTTATCGAATTCGCTACTAGAATTTTGAATCCTACCACCCACTCGTATTAGCTGAAAGTCATCAAAAATCGGATTTAGAGATAACAAACTACTTTTTTTATTCAAAGGCTTATGCCTTTTTAAATTATCATAATCTAGAGGAAACGCTTCTAGTTGTGCTAATCGTAACAATTCACATAGTGACCCTTGTAATTATTTATTTGTTAACGGACAGCCTAATTTTGATTTATTAATAGCTCTGACATTGTGAATAAATCGCTTACAGTAAGCAAAACTCTTTGCAATTTCCGCAAAGAAGAAAATCGGTTAAATAAATTAAGATTATCGTTCATAATCGTGACGCAGTTAATTAATTTTTGTTCGGGTACGTTTTCTAAATTAGTTACACTGCTTACTAATTGTGACTCCTTTTGCAGATCGCGATTAGCAAGCCAGGGCGGACCTGTCCACCACAACTCAGAAGTTAGTAATTTTACTGTCTAAACCGCGCGAAATTAAGTCTGCTGGATTGTCTCTTGAATTTACATGGTACCAATCATTTATATTGGTTAAACGCTGTATTTCGCTGACCCGATTTGCTACAAAGGTCTTCCATCTCGATGGAGCAGCCTTAATCCAGGAAAGCGCAATTGTTGAATCGGACCAAAAATAAAAATTATCAAGGTTTACATTAAGAGACTCCTTACACCTTTCTACTAATTGAGCAAGTAATACTGCGCTGCACAGTTCTAAACGTGGTAAAGTAATTTTTTTGATAGGAGCGACTCTTGATTTTGCGCACAGTAATCTTGATGAACGTTGTCCAATAGAATTAACACATAAGATATATATTGCAGCTCCATATGCCCTTTCACTAGCATCAGCAAATCCGTGCAATTCTATACAAATATAATCTGATAAAAGAACATATCGTGGTATTTTTATATCATTTATTGCGTGAAAACTGTGCCTAAATTGATTCCAAATTGTATGCAAATTTTGAGGAATTGACTCATCCCAACTGATTTTCGCTTGCCACAATTGTTGAATTAATAATTTAGCTATAATTATAAAGGGCCCTAACAATCCTAGAGGATCAAATATTTGAGATACTACTGATAATATTGTCCGTTTGGTTATACAGTTTTTATCGAAGTCAGAAATCGCATATTGAATATTATCTACAGTAGCGTTCCACAGGATGCCTAGTGTTTTATTAGCTTCATGTTCACCTAGCTGTACTATACTTGATTCTAAATTATTATTTAAATGAAATTTATTATACAATTCGGGTTTATTTGTAAGCCATTTTCTCATCTCAAAACCTGCGCTTGACAATATCTTATTTAAATCATGTTGAATCTGTATTAATTCTATTTCAGAGTTCGAACCTGTTAAGCAATCATCGACATAAAAGTCATTTTTAATGACATTAGACGCTAACGGATAAAATTGTTCATTATCTATAGCTACTTGATAAAGACATCTCGTTGCAAGATAAGGCGCTGCAGCCATGCCGTAAGTTACGGTATTCAGTTCATAGCATTTTAAGTCACTAGTCGGATCATCTCTCCAAAAGATGCGTTGAAATCGTCGCTTGTTCCGGATTGATCATTACCATGCGATACATTTTTGAAATATCACCTGTCAATACAAACTTATATTTCCTAAATCTCAAAATTATGGAAAATATATCATCTTGCAATGGAAAACCGCTGTATTGAGTATCGTTAAGTGATAAACCGCTATCAGATTTCATCGAAGCATCGAAAACGACTCGAATTCGCGTAGTAGAACTAGAATCGCGTATAACGGCATGATGTGGCAGATAATAATTTAATGCATTTTCAAAGTTGAGTTCTTGTATCGGTGACATATGTCCAAGTTTTTCGTAATCAGCCATAAATTTTTTATATTCAGAATAAAGATCAGAATTTTTTATTAACCTTCGCTCTTGAGATAGGAAACGTTGTAAGGCAAAATTTCTAGATTGACCTAACTGGTTTATATTGTCCTTGAAAGGAATTGAAACTATAAATTTACCATCATCACATCGCTTAAAATTGTCTAAAAATGAGATTGACAGTATTGCTCCGATTCTGACAGCCTAGCCTTAAATTGAACCTCCTCTACTTGCCAAAATTTAGTAAGTTGATTGTCTAGAAAATTATTTTTTAACTCAGCATTGAAACAACTAATTAACTTGTTGGATTGATCTGGGCAATTTAATATTCCTCCTACGATCCAACCTAATCGCGTCTTTTGTAACGTTAATTTAGTATTTTCTAATTGAAATTGACCCACGCATAATAACTGCCAAAAAATATTTGCTCCTAATAACATATCAACTGAAGCCGATTGATTGAATAATGGATCTGCCAACTGAATATTGCTAGGAATATTTAAACTAGATTTATTAAATGAAATAGTAGGTAAATTGTCTGTTATTCGTGGCAGCACTAAACAAGATATTGCAACATTGTATGAATTGTGATTTGAAAATAATTGAATATCGCTCTTGTAATTTACATTAGCTAAAGCTTGACCGACACCGGCAATAGAATAATCAACGTGTTTTAATTGTAAATGTAATTTTTGCACAGCGCGTCAGTTATAAAATTGCTCTGAGAGCCGCTGTCCAACAGCGCTCTGCATAAGTGAAATTGACCGCGCGCATCCTTAACTCGAACCATGGCGGTTGATAGCAAAACCTGCGAAACTACGGCGCCGCTGCCCGCGACAGCGTGCCCAGAGAGCCCCACGACGGTGACTTGCTTATCTGACGAATCGTTGCTTGAAGAAGACTCGCGCCGTCCCGACTTGTACCAGGAGATGGCTCGTTGGCCGGGCCTGTTGCCATTCCCGGTGTTCGACGTGTAACATTGTATTATGTTTCCTTCCGCATTTCCTGCAGTTTGAAGACATACATTCCTGTACAGTATGATCAGGTTTTAAACAATTGATACACAAATTGTGTTTTCTTGCTTCATTTATTCTACATGATGGTGACTGTTTTAAAAATAAATCACAATTATAAATAGTGTGAGGTTTTTTACAGTAATAACAACTCATTTTTGTCACCTTGTTATCAGTATTGAGATATGTATTAGAATAATTTTTGTTTTTAGTTTAATATCTTTGTAATTGTTAATATGATTCAAAGCTAATTTTTCTAAAAGTTCACAACGTTGTTTCAAGAATGCATTGATGTCATCCATGAATGGAAGTGCACCCTTGATTTTAAACAATTCCCATTCTCGGCGCGTAATTGGGTCTAATTTATTTGTTATTACGTGTATAATCAATGTGTCCCATTTGTCTGTGGGTTCACCTAGCACCTTTAACGAACGTAAATGCTTTGTAACGTTGTCAAATAGACTACGCAACTGAACATGATTTTCTTTGTATACAGGGTAAATCGAAAATAGCTTTGACATGATTATGAACAATAAGCCTCTTATTTTCAAATCTGTCTTTAAGTAATTGCCAAGCAATATCGTAATTTGCCTCTGAAACTTGAATTGACTCGATTATTTTACAGGCATCCCCTTCTAGTGAGGACCGTAAATAATAAAACTTTTGTACATTGGAAATTGAATTATTGTTATGTATTATTGCACTGAACGCGTCTCGAAACTCTAACCACTGATCGTACTGACCATTAAACATAAGTAACTTAATTTTCGGTAATTTTATTGTTTGATCACTTGAAGGAGCAAGACTTGAAATATTAGCAACATTGATAGAATCGCGTGTATTTGCGTTTGCTAAAGAAATTGTTTTTATTGCCTTTCTGAAATTTGCAATTAATCGATAATAAAATTTTTCAAATTCATCGCGCTCTTCATCTTCAGCTTCGATATTGCCCAAAATTTCTATTTTTGACTGAACTGTATTAAATTCCTCAAAACAGGTTCTACTTTTTCCAAACGTACAACTAACTCGTTATATATTACATCATCATATGTTGTTAAGTCTATAGAATCATAGTAATTTTTGGCTCTTGTTAATTTAGATTTTAACTGACCTCTTTGAGTTTTTAATTTTGCTAGCTCAGCCATCGCACTAGTAACACGAAAGTAAATTGAAAGGAAAAATGTTAAACTGGAAGGATGACTCACTCTTTGTTCCTCGTGACCTCCCTCGTATAACTGCCTCGTGAACTGGCTCGTGGAAATTGGCTTCCAACTGCAACTTGCTGCGTCTTATCGGGCTCGTAGCGACCAAAAATGTTATGTGAGGGAATTTCCTCTTTTTGTGGACTGTGGTTTACTTTTGGGATGGCATAGAACGATTGAAAACTGATTGATTATTATAATTTACTTTATTGATGGCAATTGCTAAAGTTCTCGAGACACACTATCGTTTTTCGTTACAATTAGAAAAAACATTTATAAAAAAAAAAACACGATAGCGTACATGGCTTCGTTTCGAGCGCGATTCCAAATTGTATTAAGCGCTCTCTATTATTCAGAATGGTAACATAGGTACAGTTTACTATAAATAAAATTAATTAAAAATACAATAAAGGCAATTGCCGTAACATAAAGTAAAATGATTTAGGACATTCCTTGTCGACCTCTTGCTTTTGTTCCCTGGTATTCAATTCTGCACTGTATACAGTCGTTGTATTTACAAATAACTCTGCTTCCTTACTTTTATGTTCAACCTCCTCTTCATCACTTTTTTGAGGTTTATTATAACGTATTTTTACATCAACATTACCTATATTTGGATCAGATTCGTATATACCAGTACAAGATGATGAATTAGTTTCATTTTCTTTGTTATCTGTAGTACTTTTTGGATCATTAATATCAAGCCTACTCTTTTTCTCTTTCGGTCCAAACAATTCTGTTAATTTAAAACATGTCTCTCCGCTTTTCTCGAGAAGCCTATTTCGTTTCTCCCTTTCTTTCCGCTCCTCCTTTCTTCTTCGGTTTTATTTTGTTTCCTTTACGAGTAAAATACGAGTACTGGGCTACCTCAAGGTGCAGTACTCTCTCCACTCCTATTTATCATGTTTCTGAATGATTTGGAGCATTATCTGATACAAAACATCAAATTAATTCTATATGCAGATGATGTCACTGTTGGGTTAGCATCCGAATCCGCTGCAGAATTAAATGAATTGGCATGCAAGTTGATAGATAAATTCTGCTTGTGGTGTAAAAATAATAAATTGGTATTGAATCTCCAAAAATCGACGTATATACAATTTTTTAAACAACGTGAATAACCTACACTGATTCTTAGTCACAAAAACACGGTTCCTCAATGTTCTGTAATAAAATTTCTGGGCTTATTGTTAGAGGACACTCTTACCTGGTCTAACCATATAGATTTAATTTGTAGCAAGTTAAACTCTGCATTTTCGCGGTACGAAATCTGAAGCCAGTTCTCTCTAAACCAGAATTGGTGGTGGAAAATCATTCGATTAATATTCTCTATTATGCCACTAGATTCTTACCGACCAATTTTTAAACAAAATAATTTATTAACTTTACACACAATTCTTGTATATGAGGTAGCATGTTTTGTTTATAACAACAGTAATAAATTTGCGTCAAATGCTAGTAAATATACATATAATATACGCACAGCTAATCATATTTCCATAAGTAATTATAACCTTTCACTATTTAGGAAATGCCCTTATGTCTTATGTTCAACTATTTTTAACAAACTACCATTAGATTTAAAAAATTGCGAGAGTTTCTCTTTGTTCAAGAAAAAATTGATGAAATACCTTGTAGGTAAATGCTTTTATACTTTGCGTGAGGTAGTTGAGAGCACCTAATTAATTAAGTATTTTTCATTGGTCAGTCTTTGTTTATATATTGTATTATCTGTTTTCATTGCATGTGTTTAGATATTAGTTAAGGTGTTTGTTTGTATGACTTGTCACAATCTATACATGTTATAGCTAAGGTGAAATAAAGATATTATTATTATTATTATTATTACTCGAGTCGGAGTCATTGTCATTATTCATATTTATAAAATTCGTGTAACTACAATCTGGAAAACAGTAAATATGGCCATTATGATACAATTTACCAATTATCGCATATTTAGATGTGTATACAAGTTGTAAGTTTGGTGAATAGGTAAGTAAGAAGTAAGAATTAATTTAAACTTTGCTTTATGACAATGCTAAATATTAAGAAACAAAATACGTATAAAAAGTATACGCAGTGATGGTCTAAAATTTACGTATTTACATACATTTGACAAACTTAATTATTTACTTTATGAGGTGAAGAAGTTCTAATAAATGCGATATCGCACCAAGTACTTTATTTATTTACTTTTTTTCTAAATATTATCTACAACACAAATTCAACTTGTAACAATAATCATTTGACAAGCTGTTTTACAATCAGCACTCGGTTCAAATTTATTAGCACACAAGATTTGGTATATAGGGACGTTAAATTTCAGTTTAAAAATCTTTAAAATAAGTACTTCATACTTGAGTGCACAATTTTAACGTTATTTCTTTCGAATATATGTCCTCATAATATTTGTACTAGTATAAGATAAGATGAAATTGTAGTCCTATCCGTAGCCGTGTCACTGGTCTTTATAATGAATCTGTTTTACGGCTTTATTAAGAAATGGTTCACATCTACTCGTCTACAAATGTTGAAGGTTTACGACGTTAAAATCGGAAATCATATATGAGCAACGCTCGCTATTTTTCGAACTCAAACCCCTTTCTTAAGCATAATCGGAACATCCTGTATAAATAAAATAATTCCCTCGATTTTTATTATTTAAGTGGGGGAGTTTTCAAGAATCAATATATTATTATTTAGATTTCGAACTATTTTATCAAAGAGGAAATAAAATGAAAACTTAATTAAAAATATTGAGACAAATTGGGTATTTAATGTACATTGGAGATATTCAATTGCATTAAAAATGTCATTATCATTTACGCATTACTTAAGTTACCTACCTTTTAATCTAGATTCTTTTATCTAAACTTAACGAACTACAAAGTATACCCCATCGATAGACAATTAGATACTGAGGTACTGAATCCATTTGTTTTGTCTATTCTCTCTGACAATAACAGTGGAGGGAGGAGACTGTAAATTAAAAACCCAGATCGCAGTCAGTGTGACGCAAATCGTGCAACCGCAGTAACCGCAGAAATTACGTTCGCATATATACATACGTGACTGCATGTTATATTCGGGCGACGCCGGCGATTCAATTGTACTGTAGTCTGTACTGATAGTTTATTGCGACGCGCCGGCTTGTTGAACAGGCGGCGCCTCGGCTTGTTGAACAAGGGGCGCCTCGGGCGATCGCCCTACCTGCCAGTCCGGCCCTGGTTTCCGGCCACATGTTTATAGGAACTTTTTCTTTGAATATCATGAAAATTTGTGTCCTAAAGTTACGGATCGTACTTAGGAATCACTGTATACTTTGATATCTGTATATAACTCTGAAATTGATAAACTTATATAGTGTAAGTATACGCATCCACGTATCTACTTATTACATTTATTTACGGTCTTTTAGCGACCCTCTATAAAACGAGTACTATATCTGCAATTTTGGCGGCTTAACCTTAAAACCACTAACCACTTATAATAGTATAAATTATATAATGCGAATACTTAATTTGTGTAATAAATTTGTTGTATTGTATTAATTATCTTTATTAAAATCATAATTAAATTTGCATTATGGACATTGAAGATGAGATTTATGTTGAAGACGATTTTGATGTTCTGATATTACATATTATGGTATAATGTAAGTATATTAATTAATTGAATGTTATAAATACATTATTTTTTTCTATTTTCGATTATTACATCTATTATTGCTACTGCAG
This sequence comes from Monochamus saltuarius, assembly GCA_025584915.1. NCBI lineage: Eukaryota > Metazoa > Arthropoda > Insecta > Coleoptera > Cerambycidae > Monochamus > Monochamus saltuarius. The sequence goes on from CM046729.1 coordinate 16,337,225, forward strand.
TATTGCATGGCATTGCTAAACTGCAGAATGAGGAAGAACCCCACCTGCATACATTAATTTTTGAAGAGTTAAATTGTAGAATGTTAAAATTAATAGTTTAATTTTAAAATTCTACATTAACATTTTAAACACTGCAAAATAAATGCACTTCTATTCACCCGTTTGATTAAGAAGTAAACTTTCATATTTCATAAATATTCCTCGGCATCACTTATTTTCTTACTGTTATATTTATAATAAATAAATAAACTTCATTCTTGTGCAAAACAAACATTAACCATGTTTGATCCTATATAAAATCACAGATTAAATATATACAGATTTGGAAAGTGAGGATCTTGATGGTGTTTTGCAGCTTGCGTGTATTTGTGTCATGCTACACGCATACTTCCACCACCGCGTGCTCCCACTCTTGATAAGGCAGTGTTGCCAGGTGGGAAAAACTCAGTGCATGAGAATAATTTCTAAATAGCATGAGGTTTGGAGAAAAAAACATGAGATGGCTTAATTTATAAAAAAAACCCTCTTGACACAGCTTAATTTTTAATTACTTTTGTAATGCCATTTTTATTTCATTAAAAAGCATTGTGTTATGCTATTTTATCATATTACATTGTGTGTAGGTACTTACAGATACTTACTTAAAAGTTATTAACCACGTAACCTTTCTAATTTATTTTATTGTAAGGCCGGGCGAACGTTGAGGCGCAGTTGACGTGACACGGGGTGACTCACGGGTCGTAAAATCTGTTGTTTCCAGAAAATGTAGGTAATCACTGCAATACAGCGTGAATACAGCACACACACCGCATATCCGTCGGCTGTCATACCCGTTTATGTATTCATTGCTAATTATTAAGAGAGCAGTCTACAATAAAGGACATTTCAAGTACCCAAATATTGTAGATACCTACATTTCTATCTATTCAATTTTGCCCACGATTTTGCCTTTATTTCTCGTTAGGTCTTTGTTTTGGTAGATTTCAAAGAGTAATTTTAATAATTTTATTATTTCTTTTTGTGTCTATTAAAAGCATGAGATTTTGTAATCAAAATATGAGAGCATGAGATCTCATGCAAAAGCATGAGACCTGGCAACACTGGCATCAAGTTACCGGATTCATGTCTGTAATCTGTGGCCCATGGCTTATGGCTTGCCGTCTACGAATTGGCGTTGGCGATACGGAACGGATTACCGTAGTAGTGGGGGGGAATGCTAGACCAATGCACGGCGCCGCGCCATTTATACGTCGTACCCTCCGTGGAATGAAGCGGCAATTTCTACTTTCTCTGTAAAGATCCGCAATTTCTGAATCTGTATAATATGTATTTGATAACAGCTTATGCTTATATTTTGACTGGCAGATTTGACAATTATTCCTAGTTTATTTTCATTTTACCTAACACTCTCCTGTGGAGAAAAGTAGGTATACCAACGTATCTTTCACTTTACAGTATCCACCAATCAGGAATTTATATTTGATTATTAAAACTAATTGCATAATAATACATGTTTTTAACCCTTTATTTAATTTTGGGGAAATGGAGAACGACTACACTATTACATTTGAAATGTATTTATTATCAATAAAATTAATTTGATGACTGGCGACATTTTTGTGGAGATTCAAAACTCTATAGTTATTTTACAGGTCTTGCATATATAATAATAAAAATGTCGTTATTACATAATAAAGTAAGTACAAACTTTTGCAATATTAATGACACCGCTTCAAAACAGTTTGATACTTGAATTTTTAATAAGTTTGCCCGCATCGTTTCTCTCTTACCACGGAAAAATACATTGTGTATGAATATTTTTCCTGCCGTGACAGGGCGATGCGATCGAAATAATTTAGTGAGAAATTCTGCATAAAAATAAATAAAATAGAGATAAGGCGAATTTTTTCAGCTTCGGTTCTGATTTCGGTTGACATAAAATTGACAGATTTTGACAGTGGTTGTACTTTGGTTCTAAATTCGTGACGTCATCATTATTGTCAATTGAATGCATTGGCTCTGTGGGGTTGTGCCCTACACACGTTTAAAAATATTTGTTAATTGTAAAGTAAATAAACCAAAAATTTGAACCGCCACGATTTGAGTTGTTCTAAAATTGACAGACAGAATTGCTGCCTTGACGTCATGAGCTTCCAATAGAATGTGGTTGGTATCATTTTGGTTGCTTCAAGTAAATTGATGCTGAATAAAATTCACCAATAGAGAATTATGCGGCCAAGGTCAAATTCCAAACGGCATGTCACGTCTTAAAAACGTACATTTTATGTCATAGTTAGGACTGTACGTACACATACCTATCATGGACGTCTGCAAAACGTACATATATAGGCATACCGTGTACATCCTGAATTAAGAAACTCTGTACGTACGTATGACGTACCTACTGTAACATATTGTGATATGTTAATTTGTGTTAATGTTGTATGTGTGTTGTGAATGATATGTGTGATATGATTTTGTTATGTATACAGGGTTAACTATGACTTAGTACAAATATTTTAAGAGGGGATAGGGAAAAATAAGAATTAACGGAATCACCCCTCAAAAAAATTCTAAACTTATTTATAAAGCCAAAAAAAATTTTTTTCGATATTATTTTAAATCCTTATTTAACGCCGCCAATGCTTGTTGGTTGCATACTCTACCAGTATGCAACAGTCGCTCATTAGTCAGTGTCAGTAGTGTCCACATGCAGTGTCCTGTCATGTCATAATTGAATTCCTGTGTTTACGTTGTAATTTTGTGTTCTTCTGAAGTTTTTAGTGCCTTATTTTAATTTTTAAACGTTTTATAGTTATTAAATAAAGATATTTGTATTGGGTGCAGATAATTTCCTACAATATAGTTCGCCGGTTTGGTTTTCTAGGTTATGGGACAAAACTGCCGCGGTTAAACGTCTCTTATTCCTTTCGTTCGATTTTGTTATAATAAATAGGAATCTAATCTATCTAATTGTACCTACGGGAAGTGTCTTTTATCGGTAGTGAGTGGCTGTAATGAGCGAATATGTAGTTATACCAGTTTATAAAGAAATAATGGAAAACGAATGCAAAATACTGGAGCTAAGTGGATTAACTGTTACCTATCTATCAGGTATTATTAATTTTCGTTTCTACATTTAGAAATGCTGCAAAAAAACGACGATGGTAGTAGATATTGTTGACAGCTGTAAGTTTTATCTATGGGTCTAAGCCATCTCAGTCGATTCTTAGCATAGGCGCCGACTTTCCGTAGGAAAAAGGGTTTTGCCCCATTTTTAAATATCGAGCTAAAATTCTGGAATAATTTTTTTATCGACTTTTAGGCCTCCCTGAGCACGTGGTTAAATTTTTTTACTTAGTCATAGTTAACCCTGTATAAATTGTTTTATTGAGCGCCAATGATTTATTTTATTTTGTTTTGTTTTATTTAAAATTTGTATTAGTGTAGATAGTATTTATTTTATATGTTATGTGTGAAGTGTATAAGTGAATAAATGAAATTTTGTTTTAAAATTTAATTTACGATTTTATTTTGCTAATATTTTTTTCTGTACTTTACTATACCTGGCTATGTTTATCCTCTTTTCTCAGGAGTGCATTCCAGCAGAGTAGTTAACACCTTATTTTATTTTTAATGTTCAAAATCTTTAAACCACCCAGTACATACAAAGAAACAATTGTTTGAAGGATAGTACTTTAACATTTATTAAAGAAAACAGCAAAATGATAATTCCTCGATTAAATTCGAAGGCATTCAAAATAAGGAATATTAAAGAATATTTTTACAGTTTAACAATTAACAAATTTGCGTTTTGTTTGTTCAGGCAAAGTTTGCGTTCGATAATCGCAATCAAGTAATGCCGGTGTTTCTATGCGACTGCCTTCTTCATATTCTGATGTTTCTTCTATTCCATGGTGCAAATCTTTTATTTGAACTAATACTTGTGAAAATCATCACTACAGTTGGCACGGCACTATCACTATGTAGATAATGTTGGGAGAAAAGTTTTTAAATGCTCTCTCAAATTGTATTGGGGTTGGATTTACACAGTTCCCACTTTGTTGATGAATACGACCGAAGAAATTCTCTAGACAATCTTAGTAGAATAGCTATGCCGATCCTGCTCCACAATTCAAGATGGCGACTGGAGCAGGATCGGCATAGCTTTCAGCCGTCTACGTCACAGCGGCTGGCACATGCGCGATAGAGGTTGAGGACCGTTTGTGCTGAGCGGAAGTATATAGTCGGTTTCTGTCGACTACGTCAGCTGGGTTGATGACCTGCTCATCATTATTATGTAACTAATAGGGTTAATTATTAAAATAAAAATCGAATATAGAATGTATATCATTTATTATAATTCTTATACAATATAACATGCTACAATACATTATTTTTATCAATCCAAGAATTATGTTTGTCATCGTAACCTAACCATTTGACAAAAACTTTATTTCCTTTTTTTCGTAACACCTTTTCAACTAAGTGAGCGTCAGGATGTTTTACTCTTTGTAATTCCAATTCATAGAAGCCTCCTGTTATTTCTTTACCACTCTCATCTTTCAATAAATATGTTGTAGGGTTGGTTAATCTTATTTTCCTAATGATAAAAATCTCGCTAGACCAGTTTGGAGTGTATCCTTTCTTAAAAGCTTCTCTATATTTGCTAATTCTCACATGGTCGCCTACTTTAAATTTTGTTATTTTATTAGCAATTTTTAAATGAGTATATGTTGATTTTAATAATGATCTCTCATTCCTTGATGTAACTTTAATTGGTTTCATCCTTGTTGTAGAATGGACTGTATTGTTGTATTTGTCAACAATTTTATCTAAAATATGATTCCACTTATATTCTCCTCCTAAGCTGAAAGCACGCCAAAGCATATTCTTTATAGTTCTAATGGAGCGTTCCACAATCGAAGCCTTTTTGTACTATAAACGCTGTAATGGTTAATCTTATATTTTTTCATCAGTTTCTTGAAATTCTCATTATAGAATTCCTTTCCCATGTCGGTTTGTAGATGTTTCGGAATTTTTTAAAACGTTGTAAAATCCTATTCATTGCAATTGTAACATCCTGGGCTGATTTGCTCGCTAGTGGTTCTGTCCATATGAATTTAGAGAAGCAATTAATAACGATTAGTACATACTTATATCCATTATTTTCCTTGGAATATGATATCAAGTCAATTAAATCAGCTTGTATTAAATCATTCAGACCTTTTATTACGGTTCTACGTCTTTTAAAATTGATTCTGGCAGGCTTGTGTAATTCATTGACAATATCTTCTTTTATATTTGTTGCATATTTGTTGAAGTTGTTGAGATATTTCATATTGGATTCCAATTAAAATTACAGTATGTAAAACAAATTTCTATATATTTAACCCCACAGGAACTCGTATAACGATTTCTACAAATAAATTTTTGTTTTCTGTTTCCGGATCTTTTTCTCGAAATGAAATATTATCGTTGCGACGTAGCATAACGTTGACTAGTTCTGCCAAAGTAAATTCCTTTTCATTTATAATTGTTATGATATCAGTAGGGTAACCAGTAGCATGTTCAATCGTAGCTGATTCGTAGAAGAAAACTTGACATGTTTTTATATCAGATATTAAATAGTTCTTACTGTTTTCATGAAAGGTTGTAGACTCAAATGTTAAAACAATATTATAATATAATTCCTTCACTATGTTTCCTGAGATGCTTGTTAACGTTACTTCAAAATCTTCATGATCCGCAGATGAATGCTTTGGTTGACTTATGTGTCTACCAAATTTATCGACTGTCATTTTTTAAGTTAGCTGTAAGTTTTTGCTTACTACTCAATAATTTTAGATTCACGCAATTCTTCGATACTAGAGACGATCTCGTTAGAGTGACCTGTATGGCCAGCGGCGAGGCAACTAAAAGCCTTAATCTATCAACAAGCTCATTGGGATCATCCCAGTATACGTAGTCGATTGGATTATTCGAGGTTTCCATTAACATACCAAGACCTAACCTCTTTCGAGTTGAGGGTGCTATGATGCGAGGTCTTCGTGATGTTAGTGGTTGTATACTCAATGCGGAGATGATTTTTATATTTGTAAGATGCATTACCCTGAATTTGCTCATTTTCAGAGTAGTTTCTTTTATGAGCATTCGTTCGTTTAACAATGTCTAAGTAGTTTTTTATCACCTTCTGTGAAACCTTTTGGATGTTTCTTAAAAATTAATTCGTAGAGTCCAGGAGTCCCAATATAATTTAACCCTCCTATAATTAAATTATTACCATCAAATTGTAGAGATGCATTACCAATTTTTAGTTCATTATGCTCGGGATCATATCTAACACCATACCTAAAGTCAAACTCATTATGAACATCACCAATCATTTTATGAACATAGTCTCTAGGTAAGGGATCAAGGTGATTTAAATAGTACATCATATCGGGCGATTTACCAAAGTCTTGAATATATTCTTTTGCATCTCTTACACTTTCATCTAGTTCCTCATTGTTTTCCTCATTATCTCTATCAGCAATGTCATTATCATTTGAAGTTCCTTCTGCGACAACTGATGTATCTAGGAAACTTGGTGCATCAGAAGTCGTCGATCTATTATATTTCGCTATGCTTTTCTTTGGTGAGCTAAACGAAAACCTTGATTTCACTTCCTTTTATAAGCTTCTCACTTTTTATATTAGGCTCTCCATCAAGTTTCTCGGCAATTGTTTGTAAACGCTTCGTGATAGGGAGAAACGATTGTTCTTGAATTATATTTCCTTCTTTCAGAGCATTCAGCTTTTGCTTTACTATGTTCCTCCTTTGTATTAACAATTTTTACTTCAACTTCCTTTCTATTCATATTGAAAGCATCAAATCTTCCTAATTGTAGTACTTGATATAGATCCTCAACAAGCAGTAAAAACAGGTAGCTGGCAGTAAAAACAGGTAGCTGGCAGTAAAAACAGGTAGCTGGCAGTAAAAAACAGGTAGCTGGCAGTAAAAAACAGGTAGCTGGCAGTAAAAAACAGGTCCCAGGCAGTAAAAAGTAGGTATCTGGCAGTAAAAAACAGATACTTAACAGTTAAAACAGCGTAGTGCTAAGAGCAGTTCAGTATGAATACTAATAATGATGAATAAAGTTAGCAGAGCTTATTTCTCTTTATATATGTATGTAATGATCAAATGTCTTTCTATATCTACCATTATTAATGTCACTGTCTTTATTAATCACCATAAAACTATATTTGTCTTTCCAGCACAGTGAGCAAATTTCCTTAAACTTATTAAAACTCATATCGCTGTTAATGTGATCTTCATATATATGCTTCAGATTCAAATCATCTTGTTTGAAGACTACCAACATATTTGCGTTATCACGTATTAGATGTTTTGGAATACGTGTATAAGTTTGACAAAGGTAAAAGCAATCTACGTCTTTATGACGCCCCATACTGAAGTAATCTCTCATAACATTTTGTTTATCACAGGCTACATCATCAAAAATAAATATTGAGTTTTGTTTAACATCTTCAGGCGGTAGAATGTTGTCGCAGTTATTGAAGGCGTAGTATCCAATTCCTTTTATTGGTTTTAGAAGTTCTTCTAAATACTGATATTTTGATTGATAGAGAGACTTAGAAAAAATATAAATATTTTCAAACTTTAATCCATTGGGATGCTCGATCAAACTAATCATGACATTAGTTTTACCACAGTTTGATGGACCGACAACCAAGCAGCGGATTGTAGATGGTAACAATTCTCCATGTCTCTTCGAGATTTTTATTTCTGCGATATCATTGTTGTTAATAGGTAAATCAATTGGCTGTTTTATAATGCGCATGACGGAAGCAAAACTATAAATAAAGCTCAGTCTATGATTGTGTGTGTATATATATATTAGATGTGATACTGGTATTGTCATCATTCGTGAGTAGTTCGTGATGCCAAATGCTTAGAATAACAAGAAAATCTGGCAACGGTATATTGAACTCTGCTATAAATAATTTACCAGTAGAGCTCCATATTCCAGGATATAAATTTTGTGGTCCTGGTACTAAACTTGCGAAGAGATTAGCAAGAGGTGATGGGTATTAATGGTTTAGACGAAGCTTGTAAAGAACACGACGTGGCTTATAGCAGAGAGAAAAACTTGGAGCAACGACATACGGCAGATAAAATTTTGGGTGAGAAGGCTGTGGAGAGATTTAAATCACCAAACGCATCTATAGGAGAAAAGGCAGCAGCCTTGGCTGTGGCAGCAACAATGAAAGCTAAAGTTAAATTAGGAATGGGATGCATTAATGGAAAAACTAAAAGAAATAAAAGTAAAACTGGTAAACGTAAAGCGAAATCTAAAAAGGTTGGTGGATCGTTAGCATTTAAAGATGTAACAAAGCAAGCACGAGTAGCGCTAAAAGGTAAAAATGTGCAGAATATGAAAGATGCTATTAAAGTTGCATTAAAAGCTGTTAATAAAGTTAAGAAGAAGAAATATATTAAAGCTGCCCGAGTAATACCAATACCTAAGACAGGAGGATTTCTACCACTAATTCCATTATTTGCAGGCTTAAGTGCGCTTGGTGCTTTAGGTGGTGGAGCAGCAGGAATTGCAAAGGCTGTTAATGATGCCAAAGCTGCAAAACAAAAGCTTGAAGAAAGTAAACGTCACAATGCTGCAATGGAAGAAATAGCTATGGGTAAAGGACTATACATGAGACCTTACAAGCAAGGCTTTGGTCTTTTTTTAGGACGCAAAAACCTTCCAAGCGTTACCGATAAAATTACCGAAACGAGCTCTTACTAATTTGGATTTAATAAGATTGACTAAGAAATTAAATATTCAACATTTTCGAGGCATATTTATGAGAGATAGTTTACCACGTCGGGTGCATTATAAAGAATGCGGTATTATTAATCTAGACAATGAAAGAGGCTCTGGGACACACTGGACTGCATATAAGAAAACTGGAGAAAAAGCAGTATATTTTGATAGTTATGGCAATTTAAGGCCTCCACGAGAATTGGTACATTACCTAAATACAAATGGACCGTGTAAAATATTGTATAATCATGAACAGTTACAAACATTTAATACATTCAACTGTGGTCATCTATGTCTGAAATTTTTGTATAATTAAAAATGCAGTGCTATATTTGAATAGTATATTTCACGACACCGAAGATGTCGAATTCTTTTACTGTCTGGAAGAAGCTCAACTCTTACTTCTAGGTATACTCCTCCAATTATATTAGATGATAGTAAAGACTACGTCTTAGGGTTAATAAGCTTTGAGGCTTATAATTCAATTCCAAATATCGAGAAAAATAAGAACAACAAATTTTATTATGGTTCCAAGGGTAAATACATTGAAATTCCAGAGGGTAACTATGATATTGATGCAATAAATAAATATCTACAACGAGCCTTAGATGACTTCAGATGGCATGATAATGATGACAGCATAAGAGAGGGAATTGTTAAGGAGCATCAAAAGCTCATTTCTATTAAAGCTAACAATAACACTCTGAAGTGTAGAATCAAGTGCAGTGAGGACATAGATTTTACTAAACAAGATTCAATAGGACACTTGCTTGGTTTTAAACCAAGAAAATTGGCTGCATTTGGTTACCATGTATCAGATTTTCCAGTCGATATTTTTAGTGTAAATACCATTTGCATAGAATGCAATATTGTGGGTGGATCCTATATTAATGACAGGCAAGCTCACGTTATTCACGAATTTTTCCCTACAGTGCCAGCTGGTTTCAAAATTGTTGAGACTCCAAGTAACGTTGTCTATTTACCCATCAACACTCGATTTATCGATCAGATTGTTGTTAATATAGTCAGTCAAGATGGTGAACTCATCAATTTCGGAAGAGAGGTGGTGTCATTAAGACTACATTTGAAGGAAGCGTGATCAATAAGTGCAATGGTAATAAGGTATAACAAACGTGGCGGTTCTAGTAGTCGAAGCTATATAGGAGGTATATATTTAAAACCTGCCATCAGTTCTACACGAACCATCAAACCAATAACAGTAAGAAATCGAAAGTTTCTCGAATCTCTTGGTTTTAAGGTAATTTTTAAGAAGTGATAATAAAAATGGATATATTAAATGTCAACGAGAGGGCTTATTTTGACAACACTATTATTAACTCTGAGAAACATACTCATCAACCGTACGCATCTACGTCTTTGAATAATAATGATGAAATTCGCATACCAATACAACAGCAGGATGTCTACACATTACCCAGTGAAAGTTCATTGTATATTGAAGGTAAATTACTGAAAACTGATAATACACCCTCCAAAACTGCTACATTTGTGAATAATGGTGTCATGCTTTTATTTGATGAAATCAGATATGAAATGGGTGGATATGTAATAGATCGCATCCGTCATCCAGGTCTAACCTCCATTCTAAAAGGATACGTGTCATTCAACACAAGTGATACTCAATATCTACAAAATAGTGGATGGTTTTTAATAACAACGAACGGTCACTTATAGTTGACGATCATGGAAATTTTAATGTTTTAATCGATTTATCCACCATTTTCGGATTCTGCGAAGACTTTAAGAAAATTATTTTAAATTTGAGGCAGGAGTTGGTGTTAATTCGCTCAAATTCGGATACCAACGCTATAATAAATTCTGCAGAGAACGAGCCAGTTAAAGTTGTATTAAATAAAGTATTGTGGAAAATGCCTCATATATCAGTGTCAGATGTGGAAAGATTGAAATTGGTTGACTATGTAGCTAGGAACAAGGAATTGGAAGTTCCCTTTAGAGGTTGGGAACTGCATGAGTATCCTCTCCTACAAGAAACTCAACGTCACACCTGGAATATCAAGACGGCGACGCAACTTGAGAAACCTAGATTTGTAATTGTAGGTTTCCATACTGATCGTAAAAATAAATTGAAAAAAAATTTCAGTCACTTTGATCATTGTAATTTAATTAATATGAAACTGTATCTTAATTCTGAGATGTTTCCTTATGACAATTTGAATATAAATTTTGAGAACAATCAGATAGCAACCTTGTTTGACATGTATGCAAAGTTTCAACGATCGTATTATGGAAAGGATAATGAACCTATTTATACACGTGCAGAGTTCAAGAAATATGCACCTTTAATTGTTATAGATTGTTCTCATCAGAATGAAAGTCTTAAATCTGGTTCAGTTGATATTCGACTAGAATTCGAAACTAATAAAAATATTCCTTCAAATACAAGTTGTTATGCTCTTATACTTCATGATAGATTAGTTAAATATAGTCCTCTAACTAGTACTGTAAGGATTTTATAAAACATATAATTAATGATAGTTATTGTTTGTTATTATTGTAAGTTGTTATTGTATATTACTTAATAAATAAAAACAAGTCTTAAAGTGGTTTAAATCATTTTATTCCTTAATTTCATTTAATATACAAAGAGTTCTATTATAATCATACAAATGTGTAGAAGGCCATGGGGCGGAATCAGGACCACAGCTCCATCCTAAACAAGCATCTAAATCTTGTTCAGCTTTTGGTATATTATCCTCAATCCATTTAAGAATATTACCATGATGAAAATTTGTAGATGGCTGAAACTTCCAGTGCAACTTTTTAGACTCTTGTAGCGTGCACAATTTGTGAAGTGTACGGCTTCTGGCATAGTATGCCGCTTTACACATGGCTTCATCCATCGTTTTGTCAATGGTTTTATAATTACTTAATATATTTCTTAGTGGAAAAGTGGTATTGTCAAGATATGGATAATATTTGTCATCTAGTAACAATTGAAATAAGTATATTTTGAATGATATTTTAATTGAGGGATGTAATATTTGTATAATATCATTCAATCGTTTAACGGATACGTATTCATATCCTTCTTTGTGACACACCGCCAACACGCTGTGAATAAACTCATCAAGTTCCATTTTCTTGTCCATCAACAATTCAATGAATTGTAAAGGAGGTTGTATATCATATTCCGATAACCACTTAAAGGCTTCCTCTGGAATTACAACTTCTTCCAAGATACTCTTTAATAACTTGTATCTTTCTTCACTGTAACAGCACTCGATAATGCAACGTTCGATAAATTTATTGTAAACTTTAACGGTTGCATAATGCAAAGCAATATGCATCTCACTACACAGATTGTTCATAGTCATGTTGGAGAGATGAAAAACAAACTGATTTTGATCTGTTAGCTTACAACTTATATACCAGTAATTTGCTGACTCACGAGCACACTATCCAGTTTACAGTAGACATTGCCACACATAATTTTATCGAATACAAATTCTTTTGTTTGGAATGTTATCGTTGTCATCTGAAATTCTTTCAAAACCCCAGGGCTTCGTATCTGTGCTCTTAGAATTTAAAATTCTTTTATCATCGTAAGGGTTAAGAATCATCTTATGTTGTCGAATTGTATAAACACAATGCTTTTAGATCTAATTAGATGCTGTGGCTTGTAAATAATTTCATGATCGAACAGAGTTCTTTTGTAATCTTCAAATGTAATTTTCTTAACACTTGCAGATGTAGAACCCTTTGACTTTTTAACTATCTTGTTATTATGAACTTTATAAGCATACATTTTTGCTCGAAGGCCTACAAATTCTAGCATGATTTTTCCATTATTCTCATCTTTCATCAAACCTGGCACTTTCTTGTTTTTCTGTTCTATTCCATATGGATTATGAGGATCATAATCAGATGTATCAAACCTCTGACTGTCTTCTTTAATATACTCATAAATATCAGGCACATTCAATTGATAAATTAGGCTATCGGTATCTGTGTACAGGAGTTTTGCTTTATTTTTAAATTTTTGCAAGATATAATCATAGTGAAATTCATACAGAAAGGTTTTAGATATATCTAGAACACAGAATCCTGCGTATATAGGTTTATTAAACAAAATTTCTAATTTATTCATTTCTACAATAATCATATCATCATCAAAAATGCTACAACTGTGGAAATTAGGTTTTGCAATATAATTTTGAGCCCCATAACGGCCGTCCCATTTAGTGGTCATACGGACATCTCTATATTTCCGTACGTTTTCCATTAATTTGCCGTACACAGCATTTATCATTAATTTATAAAAATTCTTATCAAAATCATTTTTGGCTTGCTGACGCAACGTGGTGTTTAAATCAATATACTTTTTCAACCACGCAGCTTGTTTGAATCTGAGAACCCTGTTAATTTTCTTTAAACGTAATCCATGCTTCAAATACAGCTTTAAATTTCTATAATGAACAACATAATTACTTTTTGGATACAATGTTAGTAATAATTTCTTTAATTTTGATCTTGAAGGTACTGGTGGTGTCATGTGTTGTGGAGCTAAAGGTAGATCACTATGAATTTGATGTAGATAATTGGGATATTCTAAGTCACAATCGAAAATATAGCCAACTTCTGCATTATCTGGAATATTTATTATATCTAAATTTTCAATTTCATTCTCTTTCAGAAATTCAAATTCTCCATATGGTAAATATTCAGACATTGCAGCCCCATATAAATTGTTTATATCAAAATACATTAGATATACGGATTCTTGACTTGAATCATAGAGATCTCCCATATATTTATTATTTGCTTTTGCATATCTATTGGAACACTGAGACACTCCACCACGAATACCTCTCTCAATAAACATAAGTTTTTCGATATCCGTTAAAAGTTCTAAATGTACTCCAGTCGTTTTAAGCATAGCATCGAACGCTAAACCTGGAGCAGTATAAAAATGTAATGGATCCAATTCATATGTTAGTAAACAAGTTCGTCGAAAATTTTCGAATATATCAGCAAGAAGGAGAACATCACTTTTCAAGTATAAATCAGAATAATCACCTAACGTTTTTATGTTAAATGTTTTCCAAACATTAAGGGCATGCTGATAATCTTCATCTTTAATACATTCATCATGCAATTGACTATAGAAATTCGCTTTTGGTGGTAAACATGTCTCAGTGAGTTTTTCCCACGAATCAATATAATCGTAAGGAAAAATACCCTTTCTTGTTAATAAATTAAATTCTTGATCAGTGTTACAATAAGCCTTAACAATGGTTTTCTTTTCATTTTCTAAATAGGAAGATAATTTATCAAGACTACTAGACATAAAGCGGAATGAGTCGATGAATCGTAAGTGTACAGCAGTACCTTCAACCGTTTTAGTAAATGAAATATATTTTTCTTTATTAACTGGTAGCAACCGAACTGGACCTGCAAAACCGGTAGCCAATTGTTTCATTATAAAATTTGCATCATAACCGCTTAAATTATGAAAAACAACAGGTATATTAAATGAGTTTTGATAATTTAGATTACAATCTTGATGAGCTGCACCTCTGTATTTAGAGCTGAGGTGACAATGATCACGAACTTTGATATCACTCGATGTAAATGGTTTGGTACATATGTGACAGTGTGTTGCGGTAGCATAATTTATTTCTTGTTCGAATGATAAAGTTTCCATTTCTTTCGAATTTTTAAGGATACTATCAATATTCAATGCAATATCTTGTAGTTCTGAAATAAACCATTTTATACAGTCATTACCTCGATATAGCTTGAGTCTTGATAAATTATTATCATATGAACATTTCAAATAATATGCTACACTGAATGGTGTATGCTTTTGATAATTAACTGAATTGTACTGTTCCACTCCTAAGGTTTCACACGGTTCAAGAATACTTTCAAGATCGGCATATATCACAAAAGGTACTCTTTCTTTGTAACTGAAATGCTTGAAATGTAAAATTTTATCCGACTCCTTTGGTAATTTGAGGGCACACTTATTCATGTTATTGCAGTAAACTAAATGTCCTTTAAGTAAATCATCAGAACTAAAATGATTTAAGCATCTATAGCATATGAATGTTTTATGTCCATGAGAAGATAGTTGTTTTGAAAGTAGTGCTGACATTCTCTTTATCCATGCGAAGTGGAAAATGTCTTAACTTTTGAGAATCCTTTAAAATTATTATTATTATTTTCAGTCGATAGCACTAATAAATTAATGGGTTCTCTGTTACTATTTCTATAATCGCTTAAAGAAAGCGGCAGAACGTTTTTATTTTCTATACAATACAAATTAATAGACAAGTTATTCAGTTTTTCAAACTTCTTTATATCATTAAGTTTTATTGGAAACTCGATGGAATCATATTTTAGAACATCTTTAAAATGAGGATAACTTGTTATTCTTTCAGGATGTTTATTTTTAGCTGGATATAGAGCGGAGATTACAGCCCACAGAAAACAAAATGAATCGTTATTTTCTACATTTATTACAGCTTTTTCGTGATATAAAACCTGGTAAACTAACAAACCGTCCCTGCCTTGTAGGTGAATAGACGCGGTTAAAGTGTGTCTTATATTAAAGTGAATTTAAAGTAATAATTAAAATTTAAAATTTAGTTTAAAGTGCAAAACAACACTTCTTATAAAACTAACCTGAAACAGGTAAACTAGTAATAATTCTATTTAGTCCAAAGATAGATCAGATCAGAAAATATATAACAGCATTGAGAGGAACTAACCTCCGAACGGTTGACGTGGGTAAATTCCTATCGCGGTGCTGATAAATATTTGAGAAAAAACCGATAAAACATAAATAGAACAGAGCTGGATCCAGGGCGTTCAATGAACGAAGAAAATAGGAAGGAGAAAGGATATAAACGTAACAACCAGAGCACGATAATTCATTCGAAAACCAACAACAAATATTTCAAAGTAGTAAACGAACAATTAGAACACCAACGAAAAATAGAAAAGAAGAAAATATAAAAAAAGATAACATGGAGGAAATTAAAAAGATGATTGCCGAACTGAAACAAGATATTAAAGAAGATATGATGGATATCAAAAAAGAAATTTTATACATCGTGTATTATAATGACATGTACATGAAACTAGAATATTTTAAATCAAAGAAGATTTATATTACAAATGTAAGAAATTGCACTTTAAAAGAAGATATGAGAAGAGATTAGTAAAGGAAAATTTGCGTTTCTTTAAAAAAGCAGAAAACAGAATTGTCTTAGCTTCAAAAGAAAAATATAACTTGGTAATAACTGGTGTAACTGTAAATTCTAAGAGCAATGAAGGTATGAAAGAAGCTATAGAAAATATAATAGAGAAAGAACTAAAAATGAAAACGAACGTAAACAAAGCGTATAAGATTAGTCAAGAAAAATATATTGTTGAAATGGCAGATTGGTCAGAAAAATTAAATGTTTTGAAAGAAAAAGGGAAGTTAAAAGGGAAAAATATATATATAGAAGCAGAATTAACTAGCAAAGAGAGAGATATACAAACAAGAATAAGAGATACTGCAAGAGAAGAAAGAAGAACAGGAAATACGGTCAAAGTACGATATCAAAAAATGGACATAACATAATGATGTTAGAATGTTAAATGGAACTCCTTTAACCAAAATTAGAAGAAAGCCCATCCAATCTTTCACTAAATTCTTCTAATTTATTTGTTAAATATGAACTTATGACAACTAGGCAAAGAAAACGGATAAATGAGGCTTATATGATGAGGAAAACAAAGGAATGTAATTGAAAATACAGGCTAACATTGAAAGAGGGTAATAAAAACATACTAAGGAAATTAATAGAGATAAGATTACAAATCAAAATGAGGAAAATATATATAAAATATGCAGTTGAATAGAGACAAAGACTTTCGGGTGCAGAAGATTGATGACCCACTCACCCTAAATGCCGACATCAAGGAAACTAACACGAAGCAAACACATTTAAAGACTCCAAGTAACGTTTTTGGAATTTCAAGAATAGCAACTTGAATCTATTGCCATGCTTCTCCAAATTAAACCAGGTACTCAAAGAGATGGACTCATTAAATATCAAAATCCTAGGACTATGCGATGGCCTAGCCAGGCGAACTACTAAACAATAATGGGCTTTTACAATAATGGAAGCTTGTTGGTGTACTCTGGTAGGCATTATATAGGCATTATACTAAGCCATTACATAGACAAGTTCCTACAATGGATTCCTCTTACCAGAGAGAATAATAATAGCTAGACTTAACTCACCATTTAGGAAAATATCTATAGTCTTGTTATGAGAACCCAGGTTTCACTACCATACAGCGCTGAATGAGGTCTCAAAATTGTTTTATACATTCTAAATCTGAATGATACGGAAAATTAATTTGATTTCAATAATGGGTTGACTGCTGCCAGAACTAGACTGTTTGAACTTTTATTATTCTCCTATTGAATTTCTGTTCCTCATCACAGTTAGCTGAATTATTAGGCGAAATACACATATTCTTGAACTTGTAAATAACATGGACTCTCCATGCTCTGTTCTCAATCAAAATTTGATCCTTTTTGATTAGTTGTAGGCAGCGAGGTTTTCTACTGGATGTTCGAAATAAAAGATCCGCAGATATATGCGACCATCATCTGTTACTCGAAATAAAAATAAGAATATGTGCCAATAAAATAAAAGATCCTACTATAACATCTAGAATAAACATAACATCTATAACAACTATTTGGAATGGACTTTTAAACAATATGAAATATACACCACATGGTTCAACTCACTATCTCTTATGAAGTCCTTTTCTAGTACTAAATTAAAAGAAGCGTTGAAGTGGGTCTCCTTGTCTCAGTCCTGTAAATAGACATAAAAGCTAGAATAAATGCAGCGACAATCACAGAGACTTTGAAACAGCTAGAATACCAGGAAATAAATAAGCCTAAAAATCAGTAAGTTGCGATAAAAATTGTTCCAGAATTTTTACTTAGTTTATTCCTTTTGATGAATCATATGAATTTATAAGTCCACAAATAAAACCATTGAAACTTTGATCCCAGAAACCTCATAGCAAAATAAAGAAGCATTTACTTCACATGAAGAACAACTTTGGTCCGTTGTTGACCTTCCAGAAGCTGAAATTCTAAAATGCTTGATACTCCCAGAAACTAGAACCCGTTCTGCAAGGAAACCTATTCTCTGCTTTATTAACGTTGCCATAATTTTATACCAGCATATCTAACAAGAATACTGTAGTTTCTGCCAGTCCGTTGCATCTGCCACTTTTTAAGATCTGGGAATAATCATAGCATAAATAAAATTTTAGCATACATTCTCTTCTCCAGATCATTGTATCATTTCGTATATTCTTTGTAGCATAAATAAATTTTGCGTACTTAATGTTCTCTGCTGTTATTCCGTTTTTCCCTGGACTTTTGTTATTCTTTACAAGCTTCTATGATTAGAAGAATTCATCGCTCATATTGGTTTTGTAGATTTTGCAAAAGCTTTTGATAGCATCAATCATCAAGCGCTGTGCAGAATTTTAAAAGAAAAAGGTATCCCAGGAAAAATCTTGCGATTAATTAAAATAATATATGACAAATCAACATGGTAAATATTACAGCCAGATTTTTAACAGACAAAATAAAAATAGGAAAAGGAGTCAAACAAGGTTGTATACTGTCACCCTTACTATTCAATATCTGCCCCTAGACTACGTCTTAAAAAAAGTAATTAAAAGCAGGAACGGTAGGTATATCATGGAATCGGCTAAGAAATGTTAAACTTGCAGATCTAGAATACGCAGATGATATTTGCCTAATGTCAGGAACAACTCAAGACATGAAAGATATATTGCCTTAGTAAAAGAATCGGCACAAGTAGGTCTTATCTTCTTCTTGTAGTACAAATGAGAATAGGTTTAATGAAGGAAATGAAGGAAAACTTTATGTCCATGAAAAGGAGATAAGAGAAGTTCAAGAATTTTGTTACCTAGGCAGCGTAATCAGTACAAAGGGTGGTTCACTTGAAGTAGATATTAGCCAGAGGATTAAGAAAGCACACGAATGATATGGCGTGTTAAAAAATATATGGATGTCATCTCAAATCCAGAAAACAAAAATACAAATCTTTAACAGCAATGTGAAGTCTGTGTTGCTGTATGGATGTGTAATGTCATATCTATGTCTCTAAGAAATTTTCCAGGTGTTTGTAAATAAATGTTTACGAAAAATTTTAAAATCTTCAAATCTAAAATAACAAATGTGAGAATTATGGAATCTGCCAAGCAGAACCAATAAAAAGTGAAATCATGAAACGTAAATGGAAGCTTCTGATAGGATTCACACATTGAGAAACATGATCAATTTGCATTAAATTGACCACAGTAGGCCAAAGGAGAAGAGGAAGACCACAAATAAGTTGGCGAAGAAGTACAAATGAAGAATTAAATAAGGTGGGAAAGTGCTGGCAAGCAAAAAAAAAAAAAAAAAATGGAAAATCTGAAGGCCCTATGCTCCACCTCTAGGTGTATATATATATATATATATATATATATATATATATATATATAAACTAACATAAGTTGATGTTCCCTACCACCATTCTTAAAGGTGAAAATTTTTATTCAGCTTTCCGTAATTTCTTCTAGCTTTCACTAAATTCATCTTTTTCTTCTTCTGTATGGATTCTATCCCTGTACCATATAGTATTTAATATCGATTATATGATTTTTGTAGAAAACGTTTTCAATATCAATATCACCACTTTGAGGTTTTAATACATACATAACCTATCTGAAATTGCTTCAAATTTTTTGAAAATTATTAAATTCAAATTTTTATTTACTTAAAAAATGCTAATCCTGTATCGCCTTGTTTCGTCCGTCGAAGCAAGAATCAATCGAATGCCAAACTAAATTTCGACTACGCTTTTTTTCAGCTATTATGTATTGTTCTCAAGCCTGCTCCAACTTTACTAGAAGTATATCGTAAGTGTTGCAATTTAGCTAAATAATATTTCAATAATGCTCAGTTCCTCTTTCTTAAAAGGATTTTCAGTATCCTCTTGACGGTTAATTCTATTTCTGTCTTCCAACAATTTCCGTCCTTACTAACTTTATTTTTGCCTTATCTGTTCCTTCTTTAGTTTTACCAATTTTCTCATAACCGTGTCACATTAGCGTTTTCTTTTATGCTGAGGTTCATCTAGTTTTTATGTCACTGTACGGTAGCACTGCTTGAATCATTACAACAAACAGCTCATTACCAGATTAGTATGAGAAGTGTTTGATATAAACTGTGTGATTTCTTAAAGAACACAACTCATTTTATATGCGCAAGGAGCGCAGATAAATTGAAACGTTAGCTCATTTTGAAGCATATATCTACATTTTTGCATTTGCTATTGTTAAACGTAACACCTCAACCGCTTAATAAATATATAATTTATGATATGTTCTTAAAAAATATACTGTCCTCAGCAACTATATTACAGGAAAACAATAAAACAAAATATATAATTTATTTCTTTATTTTGCAAATTCTAAATAAAAATTATATAAACTGTAAACATTTGCTAACGCACATGCGCAATGCTGCATTTGTGATGCCAACATTTTCTCTAATTTGTAGGCCTTCAACCACCGGTATTTTTCTTCATATTTCTCTTTATCTATACTTCTGATTCTTCACATCTCATCTTATCCTAAGCGCCTTATTTTCCTGCCTCATGTCCTCAATCTCCTCTGAGTTGTCTTATCTTCTCTATATTCTTTCTCTTCTCTTCTCACCTCTTTTTACTTCCTGTGTTAAATATCCAGCATTCGCAGATTTTTCCATTTGTAAACTCCATATCCTTCACGGCCCATCTGATGTCGTCCTAGTTTTTGCTGCAACTGAATACCTCCGCTACTTTTCATACTTCTCCATCTGTTCACTTGCATCACTTTCGGTTTCTATTTCAATTTCTTCCTTTCTTCGCTCAGGTGTCCTTGTTACTTTTACTGAATTTCATCTTAACATTTACACTACTGGTGCCTATCTCACTTGACACCAGTTCTAAATGATTTCCAAATACGCTTTATAATGGTTGTATGGTGACAGAAATAATGAAACTGTGAAACCGATCAATACTCTCTTTCAATCTTTAAAACACTGAACCTTATTGATGACCTACTTTCATAATGAAAAATTTGTTTTCAACTTTTTCTGTTATCTAATTTTCATGAAAATTATTAAATGTTATTTAAGAAGCATAATGGATCTTTGATACTTAAATTTGCAATTAATCCTGTACACACAACCTGTCTCGAAGCAAAATCAATCAAATGAAAAAATTTGGTTTTGAAATTTTGTTCTCAAAATAAACGTAATTTACTAAGTATATCGTAAGTGTGAATTTAGCTAAATAATATTTCAATAATGCTAATTTTCTGAAAATCGTAAAAGGTAGTATTTCAAGGTCTTGACGGTTAATTTATTTTTAATGGAAAATCTCCAACAATTTCATTACCTTTACTAAATTTGCAATCTCCAACAATACAGCTTCTTCAGAGAATTATAGAACATAAATTTACGTCAGAATGTCTATTTCAAAGCACTGAATCAAATCAACAACAGCAGCAGCAGCAAGTATACCAGATTTTTTAAATATAAACTGTGTGATTTCTTAAAGAAATTAAAATAAAAAATTTATTACAAAGCTTGCAGATAAATTGAAACGTTAGCTCATTTTTGAAAACAAAATCGCATTTTTGCATTTGCTATTGTTAAACGTAACAAATCAGGTAGAGATAGAATTTTTTTTTTTTTATGATATGTAAAAAAAAAAGAACTGCAGCAACTATATTACAGAAAAAACAAAAAAAATTTCAAAATAAGGGGTTTATATTCAAAATAAATAGATATCAAATTACATAACACGGTGTCAAATTTCAAAACGCGGTGTCAAATTTCAAAACAAAGGTGTCAAATTTCAAAACGCGGTGTCAAATTTCATAACAGAGGTGTCAATTTTCAAAACAAAGGCGTCAAATTACAAAACGCGGTATCAAATTTCAAAACGCGGCGTCAAATTTCAAAATAAGGTGTCAAATTTCAAAGCGCGGTATCAAATTACAAAACGCGGTGTCAAATTTCATAACAAAGGTGTCAATTTTCAAAACAAAGGCGTCAAATTACAAAACGCGGTATCAAATTTCAAAACGCGGTGTCAAATTTCATAACAAAGGTGTCAATTTTCAAAACAAAGGCGTCAAATTACAAAACGCGGTATCAAATTTCAAAACGCGGCGTCAAATTTCAAAATAAGGTGTCAAATTTCAAAGCGCGGTATCAAATTACAAAACGCGGTGTCAAATTTCATAACAAAGGTGTCAATTTTCAAAACAAAGGCGTCAAATTACAAAACGCGGTATCAAATTTCAAAACGCGGCGTCAAATTTCAAAATAAGGTGTCAAATTTCAAAGCGCGGTATCAAATTACAAAACGCGGTGTCAAATTTCATAACAAAGGTGTCAATTTTCAAAACAAAGGCGTCAAATTACAAAACGCGGTATCAAATTTCAAAACGCGGTGTCAAATTTCATAACAAAGGTGTCAAATTACAAAATAAGGTGTCAAATTACAAAATAAGGTGTCAAATTACAAAATAAAGTGTCAAATTACAAAACGCGGTGTCAAATTTCAAAACGCGGTGTCAAATTTCAAAATAAGGTGTCAAATTACAAAACGCGGTGTCAAATTTCAAAACGTGGTGTCAAATTTCAAAACAAAGGTGTCAAATTTCAAAATAAGGTGTCAAATTTCAAAACGTGGTGTCAAATTTCAAAATAAGGTGTCAAATTACAAAACGCGGTGTCAAATTTCAAAACGTGGTGTCAAATTACATTTTTTGTTAACTCAGCAGGAAATGGTGTCGGATTACAATTCTCAAAGAATAAGTATGAAACTGAATTTTATCTGACACGAGAAAGTTAGTGACCTGTACAGTTCAACGGAATTCACCGGATGTTCATATTACTGTGTAAGTTGCAACAATTTGATATATAAGCATACTGCATTCGTTGAGTATATTCATTCTTATACAAACCTATTAGTAGGAACAGTCTTAACTTCGCTTGAAAAATAATTTTTATACCTTTTTAAAAATGACTCAATTTTTATGTGAAGAGATCTATCAGCAGGAAATGCAGAATCCTCATTTGGATGAAGCCATCAATGAGGCGTAAGTTTTTTTCTAATGTTTTTCTACGTTTTATTAAACTATTTTCTCGTTTTTACAGAATATCAGAGGAACTCAATTTGGCCGTCAAGGCAATTACCTCATTGGAAGCTTCAACCAAGCCAAGCCCAAGTTGTTCGTCGAAGGTGGCCGCTGCCAAAGGAAGTGCTTCGAACAAGAGGATGACGCGGACGTTTTCCAAAATCCGCCGAGGGAAATTCCTGCACTTCCTTCTAGGTAAATATTAAAAAATTGTAAAAATGTATGAATTATTATCTGTTATTTTTTTGTTGCAGAGGCAAAAATTTGGGTTTGGCTCGGAAAACCATTAGACGGCCCTCATCTTCCATTCGCTCGCTGTCGCCTACGCCCTCGACCTGCTCCTCTTCCTCGGATTCCGAAGATTATTGGACAGGAGCAATCAACGAAGAAAAGCAGCGGAGGGCAGAATTCCGCCAGCGGATGGATGGAAAGATGACTTCTATAAAAGAAGATTAAAAACAGCGATGACCTCATATCGCGGCTATAGGGGGAGCGAATATCGTTGAGGGTACTCAGAGAGACCCTCAGGGAACAAATTCGGTTGCTTGATGAGCAAGAACGCTCCATCGATAAGAGGGAGCGTTCTGCTAACGAGACTAAAAAAAAATATGAGGCCATCGCAGCAAAGTTTAATGAAATTAATAATTAATTATTAATTTCATTAAATTAGTGCTCATTTTAATCTTCTTTTTTGTATATATTTTGTTTTTTGTATATATTTTGTTTTTTGTATATATTTATATTATATTTTGTTTTTTAATTATGTATTGTAGTATAGTTTTTTTAAAAATATATATAGCATTATTATCTATTCATTTGTTTTCTTTACCAAGTCAAACCTGAATATCTAATAAATAATAAAGCATATTTTGAAATTATTTAGTTTTTGATTACAAGTAAAATAACAAATTTATTTATTTTTTAATTATAAATATATTTTCTCGTGAACATTAAAGTCAAATATGTGCTACATAGCAGCTTTTCAGCATCATATAAAATATTATTAATGCAATGGATTATAGTTTATAATTCAAATATTAAAAAATTTTAAAATATATGTTACCTAGTAAAAATTTTTAAACTAAATGAGATGTCGAAATGTTAGGGTGGTTATTGTTGCACTGTTTTATAGATTTTTTAAGTAACCAATGCTAAACTCAATTGTCTTGTTTAAGTCTATGGTCATGCTTACAACAAAAATGGTCCGATAGAAACGTTACGACTCATTTCCAGTAATGTGTTACATTTTTTTATATAAAATAATAATAACCATATATGTGTAAAATGTTAGATTCTGCTTATATACAAGGTTCGATCAAGTTTCAGGAGAAAAACTATGACAAAACATTCACTGTATTATGTTTTTATAGTATATGTACGGGGTAGAATAATAAATTTGCTAATTCAATATAAATATTTTTATTTTCTTACTAGGTACAATAAAACATTCACCTGAAATATAAGACTTGTAGACAAAGGTTTACTTCAAAATAAAATATTAATATTCGTTTTATGAATTTTTCATGCTTCGGTAATACACTGGAGCAGAAGATATAGTATACAAGGATTTATTTATAGTATATGTACGAGGTAGAATAATAAAATTGCTAATTCGATACAAATATTTTTATTTTATAACTAGGTATAATAACACATTGGTCTTAAATATAATACCCGTAGACAAATACATATTAATAATCCTTTTATGAATTCTTCATGCATCGTCTTGGATAAATGTAATGTCCTTTGTTAAACCAATTTTTCCTTTACTAATCAGACATACAGGTCGACTTCTTAAAGAATTATTAAAGTTTTCAATACCTTCCTTCTCAAAATGCATGTAAAATCTTCTTGGTAAATAGCAGGAAAAATTTTCAGTTTCAGCCACAACACTGTCACCATATTTGGTTTTACTAAACCTCAGCTTCACTATTTTAAACTTTTGATTTATTTCTAAATCTTTCACATTTTTAATTTCTTTATATGAAGTTGCCTTGTTCAACTTTTGCAGATCCATGTTGAATATAAATGAATATAGTAGACTGACTGTTCAAATAAGTCTCATATATGCATATATATATACCTTATTCACCCACCCCACCCATATTTCTCTAGTACCCCCTCCATCTCACATTTGGAATTATAATTTACTCTCCTACTTTTTATAGTAGAGAGGCTAATAAGTTGAACTGGACGCAACCAGCAACATTTACTTGGAATCACTTTTATCAAAGTAAGAACTAGGAACATGTTTTGATCCATCAGCACCCTCAAAATAATCCTTAGTTTCACATGTGAAACATTTTCTGTTTGGCAGGTCGCAATCTCCACCACATTTGATGCACTTGTACTTTACTGGAACAGGCATATTGCAATTAATAACACTTCCGCTCAGCACGATTCTTATTTGATAATAATTGAAATAACTGAGTGTTACATACTTTATAACAGCCCTTACACTAAACAGGTTAGGTATCCACAAAATAATATACAGAGTGATGAAAATAAAACTTTATTTTATAGTAATAGACATGCAACAAAATCTTTCATAGTAAATACGTGATCGATGATTATTATCTAAAACACTACTTATAATAAATGAGACATCATTGATTCTTCTTTGAAAGCGAGCTCTATCTCTAGCCATCTGCATCCAATCTGATTTTCTTGCCTTTTCAAACAAACCATCAGGATCCATAAGTATAATGGTTTTATTATTGTCTAAGTTAAACACAACCCGCTTTTGACCACTCATTGTATCAGAAGAAAATCGATTAAACAATATACTTCAAGTGTTAAACGCTTTCGCTCAGCATGAGCATAATACGATTATTATTATTAAAGTAGCTTAGCGTCATCTATCTACACACTTGTAACCCCTCCCAAACATTGTGACGTAGACGGCTGAAAGCTATGCCGATCCTGCTCCAGTCGCCATCTTGAATTGTGGAGCAGGATCGGCATAGCTATTCTACTAATCTTGATTTATTGTACGGGTTTTTAAGTTTTCAAAATTCACTGCCACTAAACGATCAAATAATTTATCTATAGCAGCAATTGTTATTTGCCATCCCTTTAAAAATTTGGTTTTTGATGTCTTCCATTTTGTTAATAATTTGTACACTTCTAATAAAATCTTTTATGTTTTTTAAATATTCTCTTTGTGATTCCGAGCCAGTAAAAACCTTTTGGTACATTGTATATGAACCTCCTCCTGAAGAATTTAATATATCAAAATTTTATTAAAATTTTCAATTACTTCAATTGTTCTCCTAGCATCAGATGATAATGCACCTAGAACAACGTAGGTGTTCATTCCACTTGAAACTGTATGGCTTAAAATTTGTGTAGCTAACTTCACTTTCACATTTTGAATATTATTAGGATGAAGATGTGCTTCTGTTAACTTTGGTGCTAGTCTATTTAATTGTTGCTTGTCTCGTTCATAAAATTGGCAAATGTAACTTCATTTTGCTGTTTTTCCATCGAAATAAAACTGAATTTTTAATAAATTGTTTCAAGTGGCTTTTAATAAATGTGGAGTGTCAAAATATAAAGTATAGTTTGATGATCTACATCAAATTCCGGTTTTTCCGGTGTAACACCTAAAATATTGCTTAACTGAACAAAGTTAGATCTCATATCAGATACAACAGCATGTATATTTAGGCCTACATCTGTTCATTTAGTAATGGCTTTGTGCAACATGTTCTCCAAATCATTTGCTGGAAATGAGGTATGTACAAAAAGTATGCGATTGGTTGCTTCCAATTAGTGTATAATCCTCGAGCCATTAATATTGTAGCGTTACATGCTGGCTTAAATTCTTTAATATTATTATTTACTTGGCATAATCCAACAATTTCATCTCTGGATATATGATAAAATAAATTTGATTTAAGAGCCATTTTGCAGCATGTGGAAAAAGATATTACTTACTATGTTTTTGAGTAATAGATTTAACAATTTAACATAATTTTCTAGGTTCCACGCAAGCTCATCAACAAAATATAGAACAAGTGGTGCAGAACCAAAGCAATACAGTTGTATCAGGGAAGCAGTTGAGACGACGGCCATTATTTCGAGGAGGAGAACAGTGATATCGACAGTAATCTATTTGGAGATATCTCCGATCGAGAAGATCCAACATACGTACAGTCCTGCGAGGCAAAACATTGCAAGGGAGAAGTATGGAGTTCATGTCACATTTCTCTTAAATTGTTGTGCTATGAACACATGCAAGAGTACACCGACTCTTGTGCAACTCATAATAAAACCCACAAAGACAAAAACGTGGCACTAACCAACAACAAAACAAACCAGGGATTTCATTGTAGAAGGTGAAAGCAAAGAAAATGAGACCATATTAAAGAAGTCCATAGTCAACAAGTTTAAATTAGCAAAAGAACTCAGGGCCATGGAAAAATATACCAGGATAAAGATGGGGGCAATTGTACCGGCTCGGAAGCTGAACCAAAGATGCAACAGTAATAATTGCAAAAAGCAGAGGCATGACTGCTCCTTATTTAGTGAAGAACAAAGAATGGAATTATTTACAATGTTTACAAACTTAGGGAATTTGACGCGCCAACGCGAATTTATTGCACGTTATATTGAAGTTCTGGACACGGCCACCAAAACTACCAAGAAGGAACAGTCTCGACGACAAAAAGCCGTAGATATTACTTAACGTTAAACCATAAAAAGTATCGAGTATGTAAAACATTATTTTTGCATACCTTGGGGATATCAGAAAAACAATGAGAACTGCCCTGACAAAATTAACTTCAAGTGGAGTAATAGAAGAGGAAAAAAGCGGTGGTAGACAGTCAACTAAGGTTATTGAACGAGATAGAAACATTCGAGCTGGCATTTATAATCATACTCAAAGATTTCCCAAAGTAGAATCTCACTACTGTCGTGCTAGTTCTAGCAACGAATACCTTCACCCCGAATTAACGGTATCAAAGATGTATAACATGTATCTTGAAGAAATAGGACCAAACGAAGAGAAACCTTCAATTGATTTGTATCGCAAGGTGTTTAGGTCTTTGAATGTATCCTTTCATCGGGCCAAAAAGGACCAGTGCTCATTATGTTCATCGCATAGACAAGGAGATGAAGCTTTTAAAGAAACGATAAAGGACAAGTACAATAAACATGTTGCAGAAAAGACGAAAGTCAGAGAAATCAAAAAGGGCATTAAAGAGAAGGTTTTGGCTAACGATACTTTTCTTTGTGCAAGTTTTGATTTTCAGCAAGTAATCTATTTGCCACAGTCAAAATGCATTGTTTTACAAGCGACGTTTAGCAAATTAAAACTTTACGTTTTACGATATTGCTTCAAAGGAATGCCATTGTTTTATTTGGAGTGAGCTGTGTAGCCAAAGAGGAGCCTCGGAAATAAGTTCATGTGTATATAAAGCCCTACAAAAATACGACTCTGATCAAAAATGTGCTAAAAAATCAGTCGCTTTGTTTTCAGACGGATGCAGCGGCCAAAATAAGAATTCGATCATCGCCACAATGCTTTTGTATGCAGTAGCCCATTCCTCGAATATAGAAGAAATTTGACTATACTTCTTTGAATCGTTTCATGGACAGAATGAGGGTGATTCTGCTCATAGTGCAATATCAACTGCCCTCTCACGTGCAGGTGATCTTTTCATTCCATCACAGTTATACCTTATCATCCATCTAGCACGCCATAAACAACCCTACATAGTGCATCCTCCTCAACATAATAATTTTTTAGATTTTAAAAAGTTGTCTAAAGAACTAAGAATTTTGACTGTAAAAACTTCTGAAACAGGAGAATCAATTAAATGGCATGACATTATGGAACTAAAAGTAAATAAAAACGAACCATTAACAATATTTTATAAAACGAGTCATCTTCATGAAAGTTACAAAAAGCTTAAATTAAAAAGACAAACAAATATTGACCTTAAAAATTATACTATTGAAAATTTAAATAAGGAACCAAAAAAAATCACTAAAAAGAAGTTTTTAGATTTACAGTCATTATGCCAAGGAGACACACCTGTAATTCGGATGGAAGAATATAAAAAATTTTATTTAGATATTGCTCATGATAAATAGATATGAAATCCCTCGTGTTAGGCATCCTCTTTTGGTTTCCAATATCTTATTTTCAGTTTGTATGTATTTAAATAACTGTACTATTCCGGGTATCCCATCGAAAATTTGCCGAGACCCGTCGATTTTTGTTCTTGGGGAACTTTTTTGACAGTCAAGCCAACTCGATATGTTGATCCCCTAATGCCTAGCAACCCCAACTTAAAAATTTCAAATGCAACTACCCCACTTGTGGCACATCATTTTAAAGCCCTTTTCATTGCGAATACAGTGACGTACCGTTTTTAAAAATCGGTTGAGATTTGACAGAATTATTGGTTACAAACGAAAAGATGACAAACCAATTTACGCGTAGTAATTTCTACACAAATGCCCACCACTAATAAGTTTTTCATCTACTACACATGACCGCATTACCTAATTGTTATTGATGTGTCTATCAGTTAAAAAGTTAATACTTTCAATAACGGCTGAAACTAACGATTTCTTGGTCACAAGCAAAAACACCGACTTTTTGTAGTACTGATTTTTGTTATTTTGAAAAGATCTGAATTCCTATAAACTTAAGTATCTTCTACTAATAACTATTTTAGTATCTAGTTTTATTTGCTTCAGCTTTTTTATTTCATTTCTGACTTTTTGTTAACTGTGTAACATTCCTTTTATTATAAAATTAAGAATGTCACAATTTCAATATGAAACGTCTAGTAACAAGGTATTTTTGCACATCCTGTATAATGTTGGTAGATTAAGTAAGTGTAAACCATATCCAGTGTACCATGTAACTTTAGATTTCTTCAAATAAGCCTGAAATGTAAACACCTTGTACAATTAATATTTTATTAGTTATTTACTTACCATTACTGTGAACCAGTTACATCGATGTATATCGTTATGTTATAATTTTTTTTTACTCTGTATAACACCCTGGAAATTTGTTAACAGTTTATTATTTAATTAGTATCACTTATTCTAATAAGCTTGGTTTTGGCAAAAGCAAGGTTAAGGTAACTGTCATAATAATTCAATTCGATTCGAACTATTGGAACAATGTGCTGAGATCTCGAACGAGCATTTGACCGAACTTTCATAGAAACCGAACCAATCAGATTTCAGTGAGTTTTTAGATCTTTGTAGGGTATAAAACCTACAGGAACCTAAATTCTAGTCCTTTTTCGTTCTGATTTTGGTCGATTGAAGTATTTCCATATTACAGATTTAATTATAGTGCGAAGCCACATTTTGAAAATAAATCTGAATTTATTGAAGTCATCAATAAGGATGGAGGTAATATGTTTGACTAATTAAGATTATTATCGATAGTAGATTTCATTTTAAACAATATTGTATGTTATTTTTTTGAAACTAAGAATATAAAAATACCTAACCTGATCTTGATCTTTGCTAAAGCACATGCTAATTATTTTTTCTTTTCTTTTGTTATTTTTTCTTAACTTTAGAGGCCAATTAAATGAACATTTAAATGAACAATTAAATGAATAATTAAATTAATTAAATAATTGAATAATCAACAATTAAATCAATCAATCAATAAATTTTTATTGATGTTACGTCGAATGATGTAAAATTTTGAGAATTTCTATTTCTCAAGTTGGAATATTTTGTTTAACCTTGCTGAAAAGTTTTTCATTGAAGAATCAAAATTGAAATAAGAAGGCCATTCTAAAGCTTTGAAATCTAGATTGTAAGCGGCACTATCCAGGTACGACAGGAAAGCTGCTGTTCTCGAAGCACTGCTTTGAAAATCCAGATTGTAGCGGCCCTAGTCCAGGTGCGACAGGAAAGCTGCCCATCTCGGAGTCATCTCCAACGTTAACAACGGATGAACTTGTCAACTGCTTCAATTCCACTTCTGTATGTCAACTTCTTCAATTCCACATCTGTGTATCAACTGGTGGGCAAGTTAATAAACTGTGTTTATTTTTTATGTATGTATTTTATTTCACTTTAACTTCAGCAAAATTTATCATCCTCCTACAGGGGTAAAATGGCAAACCGAATAGATTATTCTGTAGGTGGCGCCCAATTATAACATCATTTTAAACAGTTTGCTAGTCAAGAACCCACGACTTTAAAAAAGTGCCCCGAATAAAAGAGCAGCCGTCCGCAACATTGTACATTTATCGTTTGTAACAAACGATAGGTAACAACTGATAGACACATCAATAACAATTAGGTAATGCGGTCATGTGTAGTAGATGAAAAACTTATTAGTGGTGGGCATTTGTGTAGAAATTACTACGCGTAAATTGGTTTGTCATCTTTTCGTTTGTAACCAATAATTCTGTCAAATCTCAACCGATTTCGGTACGTCACTGTATTCGCAATGAAAAGGGCTTTAAAATGATGTGCCAAGAGTGAGGTAGTTCCATGTTGGGATTGCTAGGGATTAGGGGGATGAACATATCGAGTTAACTTGATTGTCAAAAAAGCTTCCCTCAACAACAAAAATCGACGCATCTCGGCAAATTTTGAACTATTTTTCGGTTTTCTTATTATAGGGAGGTCAGGTTTTCGTTGGGATACCCTGTTTAAACATATATTAAGTCTGAAACGGTACTTTTCTTCCTTTTTGTTGTTGTTAAAATAGAATGTTTTTATTTTTTTGTAACTTTTATGTATTTCATTAACCACATTATTAAAATAAAGTTTTTGTTTGACATTTATTTATTCAGTGTCTCTATTAGCTGTTGTCATAATATAATGAACCAGTGGCGTAACTCATTTTTGCTTTACTAAATGTTACTTATCAATTTCACAAAATGGCGTATCTACTTTTCTCCTATATTACGTAAAATGTAGAACATAATATACAGTTTTCTTGCCATATTTAAATAGCCTTTTTACATATATACACTATGTCCAAAACGGAACACAGTGGTTATTATAGATTTTGGTAAGCATTACAGTGAAAATCATGAAAATCTTTAAAAGCTTTTCCTGAACAATTACCAAAAACGACTTACGCCACTACGTAAGATTTGTGTTGGTTAATAACCCCATGCTTTTCCTTTACCTGGCAATATTTGTAAGCTAGTGCTAGGTATCGCTTCTACTTCCTCAATTATCTGTTGTTGCTGTAGAATTTGTTCTTGAGGCTGATTTTGGTTCTCTGTTAATGTAAAAATTGTAGGCACGGCTGTTGGCAGCAATCAACTTCTCAAGTCATTGCGTACATCCTCTCTTCAAAATGTAGAGCACAGATTCGATAGTTTTGTAGAGCCACTCTGGTGATTTTTCAATCAAATGCTCTAAACCACAATTCGTCAGCCATTGTGTTGCCCTAAATTAACAACAAAAATAAAATTTGTACTATGGATTATGTGTTGCTATATTTATTCTTTCTTTTATATGTTTATAAAAATTACTTGAGTGACCTTAAGAAAATCGACATTTTACAAGTCTATAGCCTTGTTTCTTCGTCACTCTTTTTTTGTCTAGATCGCTTTAAATCTCTCTAGTTTTAATAACGTTATTAAATAAGAAAATGCTCTAGCCCAAAAAACAGCTAATTGTACTTCAATCAGCAAATCATGATGAAGAAACAAACCTTATAAAGCAGCGTTTACAATTTTGTGCATAATTTTATTACCTATTGACAATATTTTCATTGAATTATTACATACCTATCTCTATCTTTTGGAATCCTAAAAAGCCTACAATTTTTATCTTTTTGTTTGCTTGTATAGTTAGGAACAGCACAACGCGTCCCTGTTTTGGAAGCCATTATAAAAAAACTCAACTAAAACTAATGTTACTATCAAGACTAATTCACAGTTTTTATAAAAATCCACAAATTCACACACTGTATATAGAGTAAATACAACATATAAATAACTTGTTAATAACAGTACTAAATTTTGATAAGGTTATCCACTGCGTACCAGCGTACTGTAAACAATAAACATCTTCCTAGAACATGGCGGCTTGATATGGGCAGGAGAATCGAGTTGCGCTTCTGTATAGTATTCTGTGGTGTAGCCAAGTGTAAGTATCATCTAGGCGTTCGAAAATTTCAGTGTAGTGCAATAGTGCAGACACTTCTACACTGGCTAACAAGGTGGTGTAAAAGTGTAGTGTAGTATATTTGTGGCGCGAAAATGAAATTTTTATCACAAAACTCCCTTTTTGGTGGATATTTTTAAACATCATAAGCTCAAAAGTACCCAATGGCTTTCTATTTTGTCGCAGATATGATTAATTCCGAAATATGCAAAGAAATATGCATATTTACAGTACAATAACGAACAACCCTTTGTCTGGAATTACAGGATACAAATTTGTTTTTGGTGGTAATCGTCGATGATACCTCTACGCTAATTTAACTGTAAGATATGTACAAATATGTTATTATGTATTACTTTATTCGGTATAGATGATCCTGAAAACAGATTTTCGTGCCCCAATCAGAAATTGACACTATTAAGAAAAATAAAACAGAATTGGAAATTAGGTTATGCGAGTTTACCTAACTTGTATTTATGAACAGCCAAATTTTTATTTGAAAGTGGTGTGACAAACAGGAGCACCTACAGACAGCATCGTGTGCCGACGTTGTCTGATATTATTCCTAATGGCGGGTAATTTAAACGAATACAAATTATTTTCATTGTACTGAAAATTAAATTTAATGATTTTATAATAACACATTTTTATTTTTCTAATAGAAAAATACGTTTTTATATAACAAAAATGAAAAATGGTGATATAGATATGGTGAACAAAAATGAAATAATTATATATAGTTTTAATGTATCTAAATGCAAAAAAATAAAAACTAATCATTAATTTAAAGACCTTAATTATAGACATATAATTTATTATAAATAGCTATGATAAAAATATACACATTTTAATTTTGAATAAATGGTTTTATTTCTAAATAATAATAATTATAAATAGCATAGATTTTATTTGCAAACATTGGTATATACAACACTTAAAAACTACTTAGGGCGAAGTCTAGCCTACGCTACTCCACTTAACCCTAATCTTAAATACAATTAAATTAAATTTGTGAATTTGACAATAACAAAACAAACAATACTTTATGATAAGTAATGAAAAGAGAAAATAATAATACTTATAGAATGAAGATATAATTACGGAATGGAACTAATTAGTGAATACAAGGGAGAATAATGAAAAATATTAAATTAAAAGAACATATGGTATGTATGTTCCATGGGTCAATGATTTTTAATTAAAATTATTATTGTGTGGAAAATATTGATTACTTAATTTGGTTACGAAAGTTGCTTAAGTGTAGATTTTTTCGATATATTGTATAAATATTAGCGGTGTTATAAGTAAACGCTCTAGAAAGCAAAGCTGAATAAAACCTAGGAATAGATATTTGACTACCATGTCGTACAACATTTTTCTCGTAAGTACAGAGGTGAGGAATACCATAACTCAATAAGGACAATACTAACGTCTGCCAGTTTCTTACGCAGGTCAAAATTTATAATTTCCATATTTTTGTATGGTAATTTTAGCACCAGATATGCTTTTTATAAGTAATGACACATATTCTTCAAATCTCAGTCTACAATAAAAATAACACCTACAGTTTTTACGCTTTTAACAGTTTAAATGTTTCCTTATGTATTTTTAGCTTAAGAAATAATAAACAATACAAAAGGACCAATGATAAACCTAATATAATTATACATAACTTTTACATTCTGACCAACACCATTCTCACACCTTGATGAACCCCTACGTTTAACAAAGTCTACATTTTCAGACTTTTTTTCCATATCAAGCCATGCATCAAATTCTATAAAAATACATTTTTACAGTACAACAATATACCCCACACCTTTTTTCAAAATATAGTTTGTACTCAACCCACCTTCATAAGTTGCAAAAGTAATTTCCTTTGCCTTGAAACAATTGAAGTCATGTTTAGCTCTCAAGTGATGACGAAGATCCATACTTCTTTTGAAATACACTTCACAGCCTTCAAGGCACTTAAATGGGGTAATAGTTTGTTCATATTGTATCACGTTTCGTTCAGAAATACTATGCACTTCTCTAGTATGACGATTCAAACTTCCTTGGGTAGAAAAAACCCTTTCACATTGAGAACAAAACACAGGCATCTCCAAGGGCAAAACAAACAAGAAGCAACGGAAAATTTAAATAAAACAAGTAAACAGCAGATAAGTTTACCAACAGAGATAACAAAAATAACATAACATAACCTCAATACAGAAACGTCAGAAGTCACAGAAATATGACACAGAGAAATGGAGTAGGTTTAGTAGTTTAATTATTCTAATCTTTGTGTTTCAATATTGATTGTTAGTGTAAATTTAAACATTTTACCATGGCTAGTTGTGCTGTGAGAGGCTGTTTCAATAGAGAGTTTAAGTCAATTGTTGATTATCATGATACGTAAAACGTAGAACGTGTAATTTTTACGTTTACGTATAATAAGATTCGTGTTTCAAAAATGAGTTAAAGTAGGGTAAGTTACCACGGAATAATATTATTCAGAAACGATGATATTACTTTAATCTACGAGTATTGCTCCTTCTGTTCGGTTAGTCTTTTATCAATCTGTTCTGTGCATTCGGAAGTTTTCGGCTACCTGTTCGGCACGTATACGTCTTTGCTTACGTTACGCAAAGGCCCGTGTGCCCACGTACACCCGTATAACGTAAACGTGGAAAATTCTAATTTGAGCATGCGCGACGGTCAAATTCTACGTACACGTTCACGTATCGGACACAACTTAAACTCTCTAATAATAGAACATGTTTACGTGATGGTACCGGTTTTCATACGTAAGTTGTTAATTGAGACTAATATAACTTGAAACTACGGTATAATACTTTTTCTTTACATGTTTCCTAATAATGATTTGCAGAGAGAGATTTGGCTACAAGCAATGAAGACTTTGTAAAACTTTCTGGTAAAAGATTATTGAAGCCTAATGCGATATCTTCACTGAAATTAGGAAAAGTTCAAATTGATTCATTTGACACCTTCTCGTCATCCAATATATCAGTATCTTTGACAAGTACTATAGAACCTCTGTCAATTATACAAGAATCAACATTATCGGACGGACGGATTAAAATATAATTAAAACACAAAAAAAGACGAAAACATAAAATAACAGTAACAAGGTAAATTACATTTCAAATACATTAATAAGGTATTTAAGCAAGAAGATCATAATTATATAACAAGAATCACCTAAAACTATTTAAAATTACTGAAGACATGTTATGATTAAGAGGATACCATTTATTTGAGACTTAACTAGTGGGAAACTGATATTGAGATATTTTGGATCTATCCAAATTGTAGAAGTAGATTACCCAGATTACCCCATTACCCATGTTCGAAGAATGTTTAAAGGTTTTATAGCAAGCAAGATTAAGAAAAAAACCTAACTGGTGAGTTGTAATTAATGTCAAAGTCTTTATTGTTATTACAATCTTTATTGACATGGGCTAGCTGGATCTCTTTTCTATTCGGAACCAGCAGATTAACTATCATTAAAAAGCTAAAAATTGCCAGTTATGGCCACACTGCTGTTGTTTTTCTTTTTGTTTAGGTGCTGACGGATATAGGCCTGGGACCTACCATTATCATGATAGCTGAATGGCTTTTTCCAGGGCTGTGGTATTGTAATATCTTTTGTGTGTTACTGTTGATTTAAGTACCTATATTTTGTAAATAGTTTAATTTATCATTACAACAGAATTACAGATATTTGTTTGAATCAGGGTTTTCCCTGCCGTGCTCTTGTCCCCTGTGAATTCAACGCTGAGTACGGCACTCTAATTCTCATTTATATTCCACTCAGTTATTCATAATTAAGTCAGGTTTTTGTTAATAATCTTCATTGTCGACAGAAAATAAATAAAGTAGGTGTATTTATTATTTTTATAATCTTCCCCTTTTCCCTAATTTTGTAAATAGCTAGCCTATCCAAGGTAAGTTAATAAATAAAAATAAACACAAGACGTACGTAAATTAATTTGAGTTTTATTGTCATAGAATGAAGTGAGCCTAACTACCTATCCTACCTACTGTGCTTTGCTTTGAGATGCTGTCCACCGTTTGTCAAAATTGAGTTATAATAACTGATTGACAAGACAGAGATTTACGTAACTTTTTCATAACTTAAAAATAGCCATGAGCTAATTTGTTTAATATTTTTTATTAACATACCGCTTTTAGGCGTAACTGAAAAGTGGTATCTACTAATTTTACACTGTCAAAAGTAACACAGATCTATAGATTTTTTTTAATACAAATTTCATAGAAATTGTTAAAAAATTCGTTTAACTTTCAAGATAAAGGAGATTTTTCTTATAATTGATATTAATATTACAATTGCGTAAAAAAATCATTTTCAAAATAATCCAATTTTAAAATATAAGTTTTTTTTATTTCAACATCAATTGCAGAATAGTTACAAAAATAGTTTTATTTCTTAACAATTTTTTATACGATTTGCTGCGTTAAAGAATGTCGATGTAATTGTAAACAGCCCAGTAAGTATAAAATATTGATTACTCACTGTATAAAATTTGACATTTGGGTTAGAAGATGTCCGCGTGCTATATTAGGAAATTTGCGCATGTTGACGATCATTCTCCTACTCCATTTCTCTGGTCCTACAGCCGCCATTCTTAAAGTGATTTGACAGCATGTTGGATTGCTCTATTGAGGTTATATGAAGCTTATATAACCAATGATTAGACTATTATAAGATCACATTGTTTTTGAAAAATGTTATTAATTACTGTATTTGTTTTAAAACTAAAATGTAGGAATCACAGATTACGAATTACGAATATAAATTGCACTTGCACCACTTGCATATAAATTGCCAAATTTTTGTTTTTATGTGTTTTTATGAACTTCACAAAACATTTTTAAACCTCCATCCTCTATTAGTGATTAGAATAATTAAGAACTAATGCTAAAAGTTGAAAATAGAATTCATTACGAATAAGCCTGCAGTTCAAAAATGTTGCAAAATCCATATTTATTGGTGTCATTAATATTGCAAGTTTGTACATAATAACCTAACCATATACAGGATGGCGAAAGTAAAAGTATTAGTGAAAGGGGTGTCGAGTTTCCTTTTGGAATAAATTACTCTTCCGGAATCATGCCAGAGGCAGTGTGCTATTCAAATTTGTAAAATCTTAATTCATACATCCAGTATATAAATAACACTATCAAAATGCAAGCTTAGGGTTCAACACTGAGTATATCAATATCAAACGTCCACGAATAGTGAATATACGTGAAGTGAAGCGAAGTGTATATATCAATTCCTTTTAATTTTAGTCTATCCTTTTCTAACCTGAACAAATTGCAAAAGCACAAATATTCACTGGCTTTTTATTTATACAGTTAAATCTGTGATTCACTGGAATGGTATGTGCTAGAATGAGAGTGGAATTTTCTCAATTTTACTTCACTTCTTGTTTTAGATGTAATACCCAGAGATACAAGTAAATCTTTCATAATATGTTTAAGAAAAGTAGTACTTAAATTGAAACAAAAATATACACTTACGATTAAGTAAACTATTAGCAGTTTGTAAATGAACATTGCGACTATCTCTATTTTTAAACTAAGAAGAGTGATTCAAATTCTTCATGCCTAAACACTAGCTTGTTATTGGTTAATTGGTCGTCAAGCTTGCATAACCCCACATAATTTAATGTTTATTGTCAATAGTTTTGTTCGTAAACCTTCCACTGCTGCACTAGTGTAGTAATACGTTGTTCGTTTATGGCAGTGTAGCCAAGTGCAGGTATAACCCAGGTGTTCGAAAATTCCAGTGTAGTGTAATAGTGCAGACACTACTACACCGGCTAATAAGGTGGTGTAAAGTGTAGTTTAGTATATATGTGGCGCGAAAATTAAATTCTTATCAGAAATGTCACATATTGTTAGATATTATTAAACATCAAAACCTAAAGAGTAATAGGTTTTCTGTTTTGTCCATGTTTTGTCGCAGAAATGGATAATTCCGAAATATGCAAAGAGGCATATTTACAGTATAATAACGGACAACCTTGTCTGGAATTGCAGGGATATAAATTTGTTTTGGTGGTAATCTGGTAATTATTGATGATACCTACCTACGTTAATTTAACTTTTAAGATATGTACTAATGTTATACCTAAATGTATTATTTTATTCTGAAAGAGAGATTTTTGTGCCTCAGTCAGAAATTGACACTATTAACTTCGGAGGAAAACCAGAATAATTACGTTGAATATGATGGGGACGTTAAGACTGATTTTTAGAAACACAATTACGAAACAGCTTTCAGAGGAATGTTCCGCCAGTCAAACACTACCAATAAAATCAGAATAGAACGAGGACAATTCAAAATTATTAATTTCTTTGTATAAAAATTCAGATAAAATATGCAAAAAATGTTTGTATGTATTTTGAATATTAATTCATTAAAAATTTATGATTATGATGATATTTTATGATTTCTATTTAGCAATATTTGATTTTACTCTGAAATGGCTGATAAATTCGTGATATCATAATTTACAATTAGTTCAATCAGTGGTACAACAAAACCGGATAGCAAATTAGGTTATGCCAGTTTTAAGTTTACCCAACTTGAATTTACGAACAGCCAAATGTTTTCTCTAAAAGTGGTGCACAATTATTATTTCAGTGTAACACTGAATTCCATTACACTACACTTTGTGTAGGTTTACGAACAAAGCTTATGTCAACACTGTCAACTACACTAACCTTTAAAATGTTGTAATGAAGTGATTTTTAACTGCCCCGTATTTATTTAATTTATTATTAAAATAGTCCGTTATACCAGTTTACCAGTATGTGAAAATATCCACGTTGAGAGCCTGTCGACGCTCGAACTCAGCCAGCGCGAGGTAGACCGCGTGAACCGAACGCGCATCTATCACCGGTCAGATGCAGCCACCACTACGAAAAGTTTCGAGAGTTAGTTTCGTCCTGCCGTTCCTAGAAGGAAGACGTGCCCGACCACTAGCACTGGAAGTAAGTAATTGTAAGTAACAGTTGGCTACTCTTAACTCTCGTCCGTCTTACCTGTCTTGTGCTCTGTCTGTCTTACGGCGTGGTGACGCACACGGTTGCCTTGATCACGTGTGTCGATCCTAACTGCGCGTTCGGAGGAAGGAGGTTGCCTTGATCACTCGTTGCTCTGAAACGTAGGTCGTAGACTGACTTTTGTCATATTTCTTTCAGCGCAACAGTTAGCCGTCCTGTCTGTAACTTGCTATTAATTGTTCTCTTTCAGGAGTAGTTGTAGCCGAGTGTATTAATTAATAGTAGTAATTGCTTTTGCTTGTTGCTTGTTTGCTTCCTCCCTCGTGGTATTTAGTCCGTAGCTTCCCACCGATTGCTTACTATCAACCGGTAACTCAGTAACTCTCTTTACAGGACCACCAATAACCGCAACTGTCCCGCTTTTTAGCGCTTGTACCAATTTCGTTTTTTTAGTTTTATGTTAGTATTGTAAATTAGGTTTGGTAGTTAATATATAGATAGTGATATATATATATATAAACGCCAAAGGTTAGTCACGAACGACAAGTTGAATACCAAACAATTGTTAATTATAACAACATTTGACCGAAGCCCTGTTATAATTAACAATTGTTTTATATATATATATATATATATATTGTGCCTTTTATTCTGCCCGTGAAGTCTAACTGTTTTCCCTAGACCCGCTGGACATACCGTATCTTCACTGTAGCTGCCTGAGTAGTGGTGTTTCTACACTTTAAAACAGAAACTGGCGCCCGAGGAACTGGATCGCCGCAGCTCAGGCGCATAGTGACACCGCGTCGCAACGCAAACGTCGCCGAAGCGACGTAGGTGCGTCACAATGTCAGTATTAGTCTAAGAATAACGTTGCAACTTCGTAGATTTATTTTGTGTTTATTCCACCTTGTTAATGCAAAGCAAATAAAATAATTCTTTTCAGAACTCAGTAACAAATGTATTGTTGTTTTTGTTTTTTTTCCAAATTTACCGTCAAAACAATCTAGTTACATTTTCTAATTACTTTTCCCTGTATATATATGCCTTCATCATTTACTCCTCTTAGTTTCACTGAAATGTACGATATGGAATGCGTTTAGTCCATTTGCGCATCCAAATAATGGTACCAAAACTACCAAACCTAGGACCAGACAAAAGGAGGCATATGAAACTCAGCAATGACATACTTCATTGGTTATGTATGTGGGTGCGAGAGAGACAATCATCTGCACGTACGATATGAATTGTGTTCTTAATTTCCCATTATTTTGTTTGTAAACACGTCATTGGCGTACAGTGTGGTTTCTTCTTTTATCTTGTATCTCGTTAAGGTCGTATGACACGGTGTAATATTTCACATAGCTTTTTACTTGATATTATAATTAAAGTGGTTTGTCATCATACAAGCAAAATGTACAAAACATGTTCTATTTATTTAAAATTCTCAATAAATTTTTATGTGAACAATAATATAACCTCCAGTGCATCTTTCCCATATCTTTCCTATGTTTGCTTAATTTATTGGTTATAATAACAATAAATATATAAATAATATATAAAAAAATGCTAATATAATTCTGTGCAAAATTTTATATACAATATTATACCGTGTCATACGGCCTTTAGTGTTATTCTTTGTGTATTTTTGTGGGTGTTATTGTTGGAACATGTCATGTTTTATAAGGGACTGTAAAATTAACCAGCTTATATCACGAAATAATTCTTCATATCCAGAATTCAATTTCATTTCAATTCACAATCAGCTAAGCTCTTACTGCTCCGCCATTGCTAGATACACAAAACAAAATATGGCGCTGATCATGAATAATCAATTAGCGCAGCTTTTAGCGCATTCCAGTAATCATAATATAAAATTATATTTCAGTGCTTAGTTTAAAAATAGAGTATAATACCATTGAAAACACTGGTTGAATTATATCAACAGCATATTCAGTGTCTAGGTGAAAATTTCAGACCACAAACCTAGAAAAAATATAGGCGGCGCTGTTCCATTATATAGGTCACGTGACAAGTCCGCGTCGTCTAGGGTCTATTAAGGTTTCGAAAATGGATAACTTATTTGCTTTATGTTGCAGTTCTGAAAATATGATGGCTGCATTGCAATATGAAATTAACTAACTTATTGTCATTAAAGATTGCAACCAATCACAGTAAACAAATAAGCTTCACGCTACAGTATAACCAACGTAAATTGGCATACAAAGCCAGTTTTTGCGATTCTGGATCTTTTAGGATGGCCATGAATTAGCGGTCGTCGGCAATTTGCCACTGGCACCGTCTATATTTTTTCTAGGTTTGTGTTTCAGACATTTGATTTAAATTTGTGACGTCGAATGGTAGTTTAAATGTATTAGTACTCTCGCGAAAATGATCATTTTAATGATTCATTTATAAAATCACAAGAGCTTAAAAATTTCCAGGAATAATTTACGCTCGCGCGGTATTCGATAAGAAAATTTCACACCCCAAGTATAAACCAAACCTGATATTTTAAATTAATTTGACTTTCTGAACTGTCAAAAAAATTTCCACTTTCGTTACGTCAGCTCTATGGAAGCCGCTTGGCGAATATTAGAGTTCAAATCACACGATCGGACTCATTCCGTATTTCCGGAAATTTTCTGGTTGCCATGGTAACGAGTCAAAATAAAGACATCTTATTAGTTTTAAAATAGAGGTGTAAAATTTTCACTCATACTACTACACATACCACAATAGAATATTCAGTCGCGAAAAAACGCCTATAACTTTCTCAAAGTTGCCATAGCAAAGACAAAGACAAGTTCAGTACAATACAGGGTCTATCCCACTTTCTCTTGCTTTTCAATGCATCAGTTTGAATTTAGAATGAAATGGGCAAGACATATTTTTTTGTTTGACATGTCATTTGAAAAATAAATAATATCAATAATTAAGACTTAACAAAAATAACATTATTGTGTCATAGAAACGTCTATGTTTAAAAAAGATAAATATGTAGTCTTGTGTGGAATCTTCACAAATCATCTTACATTAAAGAAAATTTAGATATACCGGGTGTTCCCTCTAAGACTTTCAGTACGAATATCACAGAAACCATCATATCCAGTGCTACTCAATTTGGTACACAGGCACTAGATAGCGTGTAGAATCTGATGATAACATCAATTCTTATACAGGGTGTTTTATTTTTCAGGAAATCGATTTCATTTCGATTTTTTGGTAGTCAACCCCGGTAAAATTTGTATTTAAATTGAAATATCCTTAATTATGAACACATTCTGAAATACAAACATTCAAAAATTTTAAAATTTAACGTAAAAAGTGCCTCCAAAAAGTTACCCAAATTTCATTGTATTGTCATGAAAAATGTGTATAGCATTGAACCAGACTTACACAGAAGAAAGAAGAACTATGTATTGTCAGATATTAATGACATAAAGTATTTTATTGGACATAAGTAACGCTAAATAATGTATTTCATGCAATTTATGTATTTACAATGGTATATTGAGACTTGTCGATAAAAAATTTAGACTGGAGATGAGGCTTTTGGAGCAGTGGTGTTGCTGCGCCGGCGCAGTCTTCTGTTACAGCTAGGGTTACAGCTCCGTTAAGCGTGAATATTGTGTAAAATTACTGCATATTTTTTAATTATTTCATTATAATGTAATAAAACTTCAGTAAATTGTTTTTTTATGTTACTACAGTGTACATAATAATTAGTTACTCGTATTTTTTATCACAACATCTTTTTCCATCTGCTGTAATAATTATTGATTACTTCTTTAGCAACAAATAAATTCGAACAAAACGATTCCTAAAACTTTTTTATTATAATGTAAACGTGTTTGTCATTGAAAGTCAGAACTGAACCTACTCCAGCCCCACAAAAGAAATAGAAATAGAGAGTTTAAGCTGTGTCCGATACGTGAACGTGTACGTAGAATTTGATCATCGCGCATGCTGAAATTAGAATTTTCCACGTTTAGATTATACGGACGTACGTGGGCTTACGGGTCTTTGCGTAACGTAAACAGAGACGTATACGTGCCGAAGAGGTGGCCGAAACCTTCCGAATGCACAGAACAGATTGATAAAAGACTGGTCGAACAGAAGGAGCAATACTCGTAGATTAAAGTAATAATCATCTTTCTGAATAATATGATTCCGTGATAACTTACCCTACTTAAACTCACGAATCTTACTATACGTAAACGTGAAAATTATA
Source organism: Monochamus saltuarius (assembly GCA_025584915.1). Taxonomy (NCBI): domain Eukaryota; kingdom Metazoa; phylum Arthropoda; class Insecta; order Coleoptera; family Cerambycidae; genus Monochamus; species Monochamus saltuarius. The sequence continues at coordinate 16,381,726 of CM046729.1, forward strand.
CGTTCTACGTTTTACGTATCATGATAATCGACAATCGACGTACTCTCTAATATTACTAAAGCATAACCTAGAAATGATTGATGTGTTTGTTGTGCCCACATATTTCAGTACCTTATTTATGTATGTGATGGATAAAGTATGCTTAAGAAGAACTCTACATCAGTAAAATAGTAAACAATGTACTATAATTTTTGTATTTCATATGATACAGAACTAAAATAAAGCAACTGGTTTTTGCTAGGAAGAAACACCTGTAAACTTACTATACCCAGAAGGTACCTATCACACGCATAGTCATTTAAAGCTAGATAGTAATTTGTAATTATTGTTTTTATCTTTCAGTTATGTGTGTGTAGTGCCACAAAATTACATTGAAACAAAAACGATTCATAACATCGGACACCAAAAACAATAAGCGAAAAATATTACACAGACATTTTCTTATAATTAATTCTCACTTTGAAGAGTATTCTATAAAACATTAAATTCAGTTGCTGTCTGTCGTGGGCTTTAAAATTTCTAAATGAATAAAACTAAGCAAAATAAGCTAATTTCATAATTCTATGTACAGTATGAAAACATCTCGTTAGAATATCTTAAAAATGTTGAAAGCTAACTGTTGTTACAATATACACAACATAACGTAATAAGGTAGGTACCGAACAATGAAATGGCAAGATTCGTTTCTAATCGTACATGCATGACCCTCAGATTGAACGTTGCTCTGTAAAAGAAATTAGAATACAGAACACCTGTTTAATATAAAATCAGATGTAATAATTTGGACGAAAAATCATTGAACGCAGCAACTAAATTGCATGAATTACAACATGCTCTTTCTATTCCTTGCAACAAAATTTTGGGAATTGTAGTTACTTTTATAGAGATTTGTTTATTACCAACCTATATTTTATAGTTGGTAATAAACAAATACGATAGATAAACTATCTTTTGGGCTATGGAATAAACCATTAGATATATAGAAATAAGCGGCCCCATCTAATTGTTGATATTATATTGCCCACAACTTTTGAAATTTGAAATAAATGTCAAGCATTGCGATCGGCATCACTAGATCTCAGAACCTATGCCAGAAAAAGAGGTAGTTTGTTACTTATACCATCGTCGGCTAAATCTCACTCACCGCGTGCGGCAGCACTCTACGGCACAAATAGCATAATCGGACATAGTCGTCGGTTGTTTAATAAAAATTATGACAAATGTCAAATATCTGTTAAGGTGTACGTTTCTGTTTACGTCTCATTTTTAAATTTATAAATTGATACTACCTAAAATAATAAGTATTGTGTTTTTCTGGTGAAAATGGAGTTTTATGAAAAATGTAAAATATTTAGACAGGAAAGCTTTGTGTGAAGTATTGGAATGGTATCAGTGCCGCGTATTTTAATGTTTTCAAATAGTAAATAAAAAGTACATTTTTGCAAACCAAAATAAATAAGTATAGGTTTTATTACAAGATAAGTTATTACAATCTCAATATCAAATTCTAACATTTAAGGCGGCCTGATGTGTATGTTTCCAAATACTAACATTGGTGTCGACACACTACCAGCACATTGCAAAATTCTATATTAAAATTCAGGTGATTTTACACACAAGGATTACAAAGTGGCACAATTTGGCAGACGATGCTTATACTATTTTAATAGGGTAATAAAGGTGCTAAATGTAATAAATAGTAATAATAAAGGCTTAATTTGTTAGATATGGGGGCGTTGATCGTAATGCCCTCTGGATTGGGACGGCCTCGTAACTCAAGACCTAAATTTCGTCACAAAACTGAAACTCTAGAATAATTTAATAATTAATACAGTAACAATAAAATTTTAATTACAGTACGGCCATACAATATGGCAAATTATACTGTCTCTGTTGCACTCTCACAGAGATGCCTCTGGGCGTCTCTCACGCAATTGACTACCAACGGATTCCATGCTACCCATCTTTTTTACTGATACGTTTATTAGTATGAGGCATGCCACAGATATGCTTCCGTATTTTCTTATTGTGCTTATGAACGTATTGAAGGTTGCCTATATACATTATTGCAGATTGCTATTACCGAGATTACAATTGGCGAAAATTACGAAGTGGCTAATCCAACAAATTGATTCTATATGTGTAGTGGAGGGATGTTTTTTGAAATTTTGCCAAATTTATTATCAGTCTGATGGTGGTGCAGTGCAGCACCTGGCAGCGACGAGCTAGTGGAGTAACTATACTTAGTGTGTGTACGCCGTGTAGACATACGAAGTGGAGGCCCCACACTCAGACAAGAAGGGTAAGTACGTCCTTTTATATTAGTGTGGACTATTTTTCCACATACTAACATTTACTGTGACATTGACAAACAAAAACGCAGAAATACAGATACACAGAAAACGACAGACTTGGCGCACACCCCGAAAGGGGCCGAACAGACATAAAATTACGCAGAGTTATACAGAAACACAACTTGCACAAACATGAACACGGACAAAAACGACGACTACGAACAACCAATGGACGATAACGCTGGTGAGAAACCCTCCTCAAGGGCGTCTGCCATTTCATCCACAAACACACAGACAAATGCCGAGCTGTATGACGAACTAAAGCAACAAAAGCATATCAACAAAGAACTGACAAAGACAGTACAAAAACTGACATAACACAATGAAAAAGTTAACAAACAGGTACTGACATTGACAAAACAAATTGCAGAAGACACTAAAACAATCTGATAATAACACATTACAATTACACAAGGTTTGTTCCAACAAGTGTCCGAAACTGTCCAAAACCGTCAGACGCATGCGCAGTTGTACTCTTCGTGTTCCAACAAACGTTGGATTCAGTACATGATTATTTTGTCAGTTGTTCCAACAAAGATTCTGACAATTTTTGTACCGTCATCAAACCGTCCAAACAGTCCGCGGATTTATTCCGGATTTCAAATTCAAGATATTCGAACCTAACCGTCTTAACCATATCCTAACCTAAAAATTCTTAAATCAGAATGTGATACGGTGACTACGGTGTAATAAGCGCTGGGTTATTTATTGTTGATATGTTGATTGATATCTTTGGTAGGGATTTAATTTGTCTATAGTAAGGATCCGTATTTATCATAAAAATGTATACATTTTACATTTTTCAGTATAAATTTTCCATAATCCATGGAGGAAATTGAATTAGTTGAGGCTGAAAATTCAGAAATTTCTGATTCGAACTCTGATATCACATCTACAACAGGAGATTCAACTTCCAGTGATGATGAACTATTATTGGAAGAAGTTGGGACAAAAAATGAAAATTATTTAGAAGATATAGTTCCTCAGTACACCGAAGACGTATTTATGGAACATTTTAGAATTAGTAGAAATAGTATAAATCAAATCAGTAATTTATTTACTAATAGTAATTATTTTAAACATTATTTCGGACAGTTTGACAAAATTAGTGCGAAAGACCAGGTGTTAATATATTTGTGGTATGTTGGCCACCAAACAGCCAGTTTCAGGGATGTGGCAGATCGATTTTGTATTACCATCAGTACGTTACATAGAGTTATTAGAAGACTGTCTTATTTCTTATCGAATCAATCTCCAAACGTTATAAAGTGGCCGGATGAAGTTGAAAAACAAGAGATTGAACAGCATTTTTGGCGCAATGGGTTTCCACATGTCATAGGGGTGATTGATGGAACCCATATTAAATTGGACAAACCCAGACAAGATCCTGATTCCTATATAAATAGGAAAGGATATTACTCAATGCATGTAAGACAAATGGGTTAAAATATTTAAACATGCAAATTATTACAATCTGTTTTATCATTTTATGCAGGTCCAATTGGTATGTGACCATCATAGGAGGATTAGGGATATATTCCTTGGATTCCCAGGTTCGGTGCACGATAGCAGAGTGTTTAGAAGATCACCTTTAAGCAACACTCTGCAAGAAAAATGTGGGAATAACATATATTTTGGGCGATAGTGGTTACCCACTGTTACCTAATTTGCTCACTCCCTTTAGGGACAGGGGACAGCTGACAATACGTCAAAGAAGATACAATACTAAACTTTCCCAAAATAGGATAATAGTTGAACACTGTATCGGATTATGGAAACAGAAGTTTCGACAGTTATTTCACTTGAAATTGAGAAGCATACAAGACATAGCCCATGTAATTAGAGCATGTGCCGTTCTTCATAACATTAGTATTGATGACAATTTTATTATCAATGAATTGCCTCATGAACCTATAGAAGATGAAAACTTTATGAATGAAGAAGCAGAAAATGAGGAAGAAGATAGAAATGCAGTAGCAATTCGAAATCATGTTGTAAATATATTATAAATTTTTGTTTTATCAAGTTTCTAAATACAGGGTGTATTTAATTAAAGGGCACAAATGATATCAGAGATTCCTTGAGTAGAAATAAGCCGATTTATTCTTTAAATAATATACCTCTATCCCAAGTCACATAATAGAAACAGACTCTATCACAGTGAAAAATAATAAATGGTTTTTTCAAATAAAAGATATACTTACTGAAAATGGCCAGTCAACTGTTGAGGAAATCTTAGGGCTTCCTGGAGGTACCTCCAGGAATATTAATGACAAACAGACACTTTAGTTAATAAATTAACAACTCGTCTTGCAGCGCATCCGTATTTTAAAATTATAAGTATCTAAATTAGACTAAATGGTGGCGTAGAATCACCTGGGACATTATTTTACCATTTTTTATTGTGGCACTGTATCTTTTATTATGCGACTGATATAGGTGTTTTTTACTGAATTAGAAAGGTATTTTAAGGTAATATAAATCAAATCTCCTACAATTCCTATCAATGAAGTCATATGTAGGTTCTCTGATACCAAACATCTAGGTATGCTAATGACCAATTCCACAGACAAAGATTAAATGTTAAATTAATTTATTTTCACCCAAGGAATCTCTGGTATCATATGTGCCCTTTAATTTAAACACACCCTGTCTAAATATAGATGTTAGTCATAATTGACAGTCTTTTACTTATATATCACCTCTTTTACTCTCTGCTTGTGTATATCTACAATGTCGGATATGAACCTCTCGTTGCGTTTTTCAAATAAAAAAGTTAAATTGGAGGGAGCTACACTTAATCCTTGAACTGAATGTAAGTATATAAATTATGAAATACATATACTGACATTATTACAAGCAGTTTACTAAGTTACAAAAAAAAACATTTTCTGCAACTTTTTATTTGTACGAAAATCATTATACAAAACAACACCTATTCAGGAAATAAATAATTTAACTTAATATATTTTTCTATATACATTTCAAAACCAATCTTAACATTCTTATGCCGTTTTACACTAATCTGCACATCCTGTATTATTGGCACTGAGTACACACAGTGCAGGTAAGTTAAAAACAGCATTAAACATAAAAAAAAACAGCATTAAACATAAAAAAACAGCCTTAACACAGCAATGAAAATTTCCAGAACAAGAGGTTATTTTTATCTTTGGTTTAAACGCTCTGTCAGTCTGTTCTCTACACAGTTTTGTTTCTTTGTGACAAAAGGTCATTCTTTCTTCTCATCTCTTTTACCTTTTCCTTTAAAATTTCTAATTTTTCCGATTCAATTTTGAGTCTCGCTTCGTGATATTCTTTTTTATCTCTTCTTATTGCTTCTAAAATTGAATTTCTATTTTCTAATACTCTATTGCGCTTCCTTTTCGGTTGTCCACATGTAATTTCTAAACTATTTTCTTTGTTTTTATCAATATCTGTTGATGAATTTTCAGTGTCCACAATACGCTCAAATTCTGAAGGCACTTCATCTACAGTTGCTGCCGACAACAGAATTTCAGGTCTTATATTCTTCTTTTTTCCGAATATTTCATCCATTTGTTCCGCAAATGGAAATACTTTTCGGCCCCTTCTAGTCTGCTTATTATTGTCTATATAATTTTTATAATTTCTGTCCAAGACGCGCCATCTATTTTCGACATTGCTTGCAGTCACATTTATATGAAACTGTTCATTGAGCTTTTGAGCAATTAGCTCCCACAACTTCTTCAAACTTCTCACCTCGAAGCTTCCTAATTTCTTTCTATTGTTACCGTACAATTCAATTAACATTTTTGTATGATCTATTGTCCAGTATTTGTATTCATTTTTTTGCGAGTTTATTGAGGTCAACTGTTCTTGGGGCAATATTATAAATTCATGTAGGTCTGTAAAAAAAAATTGTGAAAATTAAACCTATTTCAGTATCTCACATATAAATTTTAATATTTTATTAAAATTCGACAACATAATATAAAACCGAGTATAATACGCACCACTTATACTACTAATGCTGTCCATTATTGCCGAATATAACATATAACTTCAACGACTTCAACTTCTAAATTCTAAGAAAATCCTTATTTTGACTATTAGAGGTTATAAACATATTCTGTGTTATAAACCATAGCATAGAACATCCCTAACTGTCAAGTACGGAACGCGCTGGCGCCATTATGAATTTGATTGCGATCCGAAATTTGTTCCAACAACAACCACACCAGTACAAATAAATCCGCATGCGCACTGAAACAGTCAGGGATTGGATCGCAAACCATCACGGATTTCTTGTTGGAACATACCTACAAAAACTTGACAAACTCCTGACTAGACAAAACAATGACAATATCCCCTCACACAAACCCCTATCCCTGCTCTTATCCCTTTTACAACACAAAAAAGACGAGACTGGCTCATCTAGTGAAGACGAAGCCCCCGCCGGCAAAAACAAGAACAAACCACACGACCACCGACCCCAACACAAAACACCAAAGCACAAAAACAGACAAAAACCACGACTATAAACACAAAAATCGACTAACACACAAAACTTGACAGATAAGGCACAAGTACCCCAGTAATTCTGCGAAAGCAGATAGCCTCAAACTGTAGTGTAGACCTCAGCTACCTGACGAAGACAAAGAGTTCGAGCGTGCCCCAGACGCATCGACAGAGAGCCTGAAAGTGACATAATTTAACCTGCCACCCCTGACAAACTTAGAGACATAAACATACATCTACGTAACAGAAAAGCCCCTGGACCTGACCTTATACATAACACCACTTTAAACCGACTACCACGTAAAGACGTCGCAACCTTACTCAACATAACTGACGCTATCCTTAGACTTAGACATTTCCCCGTTCGCTGGAAAACAGACAGAATCCTTATTCCCAAACCCAACAAAGACCATACCTTCCCCTCCAACTACCGGCCCATTAGCCTAATCCCGGCTATGAGCAAATAACTGGTAGAAAAATCATCCTTTCCCGTCTCAAAACCCACTCCGAGCAACTGCGAGTTATTCCCACGAGCAGTTCACCTTCCGACCTGGTCACTCCACCGAACTCCAGGTCCTCCGACTAGAAAGCACATCACGGCGGCCTTCAACAGGAGACAGTTCACTGGAGCCGTCTTCTTGGATGTTGCAAAGGCCTTCGATATGGTTTGGCATGAAGGCCTACTGATATCCTACTGATCCCATATCCTTTACCAAAGTAATAAAATCTTACCTCTATCGCCGCAAATTCCGCATCAAAAACTCCTACTGCGCCACCCGTCCCATGGAGGCGGGCGTACCGCAAGGTACTGTCCTCTCTCCTCACCGTTACATGCTTTATAATAGTGATATACCTCACACCCTTAACACAAACATCTACTTATACACCGACGACATGACAATAACTGTACAAAGTACTAACCTACGACACATGACCCACAACAGACGGCTCTTACAAACCTCTTTAGGTTTCAGTTTGAAACCTGGTGCAATAGGTGGAAAGTCAAAATTAACCCAGACTAAAGCAGCCTTGCTCTTTATTAGACGCAGGCTGCCGCGAGACCTTAATAACGAACTTACACTATCCCGGAAACTCATCTCCTAGGAGCGATAGACACGATAACTGGGCGTAACAATGGACCAGCGTCTCACATCGTGGAGACGGTGGCGTGGGCAAGGATCACCAGGGCGAAGCTCTATCCCTTACTCAAGGGTGAGAACACCTTTAGTCTAAGAAATAAGCGAACGTTTGTCAAGGTGGTACTTCAAACGCAGTTAACCTGTGCCTCCACAGCATGGGGCCACGCGTCCAAGAGCTACATCAAGTCATTACAGGCTGTGGAAAACATAGCCTTACGCACGGCCATCTCTGCGCCCTGGTACTTACAAAACACAGACATCTTACAAGACCTAAAATGAACAAACATGACACAGACAATACGAGACAGAGCACAGAAACGACTTGATGCCACCGCGATGCACGACAAGCCGTTGATTATGTACCTGACGTGTCAAACAAACACAAAAGACCCAGACACTTTTGACCCGAGGTGACCGCTCCCCTCCCTCTCTTTTCTCAGGCACAGTTACGAGTAGAAACCAAGAAGATACACTGACAAAATAAAACCCTACCCTTACCCTGACGTACCTTTACCCTTGCAACGGCCCGCGAAAGCCGAGGGCTGATACCGAGGCAAAGGCTAAAGGGCCGGTGAGTTGTTACCCCACGACTAACAACCCTCCCCCCCTCATCCGGGAGATCAGACTCAGCCGGCGAAGACAGAAACCTGAGAAACCTGATGGCAGAAGGGCGAAAGAACAAACCCCTGCTGGCGGGGGTTATCCAGGATAAACCTACACCTTTACTTTATTGAAATCGTATGACATTTAGTTATAAAAAGTTACAAAATATATGCAATATTAATATACAATATAATATAGATACAAAAATGTTATTTGCTAGTTTTTGGTACTATTCTAAAATATTTTTCTTCTTAAATGTTTGAAATAAATTTATTTATTTTTATTAAAATAATTCCAAATCGGAGATGTTCATTTAGAAGATTGAACTCACAAAATAAAATAAGAAGTAAGTTATAAATTAATATTGCTAATACACTTGCTGCATTCGATTGAAATACCAAACACAGCTATAATTAGATTCAACCATAGACTTATAAATTTATGGATTCTACAGTACGTAGTGATACAGTACACCCGGTGGTAGTAGTACTGATTGCATAAGCGACCAGGTTTTATTACCCCTCTGATTATTAAAATAATCAAATCGGGAAAATTCGAATCTGAAATTTGCCTATTATGCCCATCACTATAATGGCACTTTTTTAATAGAGACATAAAGCGATGCCAAAGACGTAAAAATAGATATTGACAGCCACGCCTGCGCAGTCACAAACATATAACTAGAAGAAGGGCGTTTTCTTTCTGCCAACATCGAAACAGCAATGACAAATAGAACGACTGTGGTGTCCTCATTGTGTCGGGAAACCACAAAAATTGAACTAAAAAGTGTCGCCAAGTCGATAATAAGCTTACCGTTATTATCTACTGACCTTAAGGCATAACCTCGGTCGGTAAAACAGATGTTTAATTAACGCGGTAATTTTAAATTTATTTTATTTGATTTCACTTTTATTTTATAATAATATTTAAATGAATATATGTATACAATATTACCATTTATCATGGTAACATTGTATTATACTCACTTAAATATTACTGTAAACTCATTAAAAACTCAATACTTTTTAAAAAATTTATTAAATCACAAACTACAAAAAATTTATACAAAAATAATCGCAAAAGAAATAAATATGGCACAAGACTGTCATTATGGAACCTCTTTAAGTTATTTATAAATAAGAACCAATTTTAACACTCTCATTTGAGGAAATAATTCTATGCACAAAATTAAGTATATACATATTTTTCGTTAAAATTTTCCGTAACTTAAACTGGAAATTAATCTGATATTTATGAGTATAGAACGGCTTTGACAACATTGTGATAAGTTAACTTTTATTTAAAATTACCCACTTAGATTTTGACTACATTTAATGTATAATTTTAAAATTAAATATTTTGGAAAATATTGCATTATTAAAAACAAAATAGTGATATAAACACAATTCATTCAGATACAAAGAATAAATATGAATGTATAAAATTGGTACATATTTTTACAAACTCCTATTCCTAATTATTTAATGTGGTATGTACAATCGTTTACAATAATTAGGGCATTCTTTAAAATTAATTTTGCGAATTCATTTGAACTGCCAACGTATTTATAATAAAATCTACTTTCAACTTTTAAAATTAATTCGTAGTTGTTTCGCTCACAATAAAAATTTAATAAAATTTTTATTGAAAACTTCCAGAAGTCCAACTGTTTTGAGGAAGTGTCATTATATATTATCGCAAAAGCATGTACATATTCATATCTCTTTAAATTTTTCATGTATTATAAGATTAGCATCAGAGGTCCGAAAAGACATGTCATCATTTACTAAATTTTTATTACCATGAAACAAAACCATATTTATTTTATTGAAATATAGGTACATACATAGACCATAATATAGGTATTTACATTTGATATAAAATTCAAAAAAAGATAAACTCTAAAAAACATCAACGGTGCACATATAAATATATAAATATCTATACATCTACAAAATATTAACAATTAAAATATGTAAGTAAGAATAAATAGTTGCGGCAAGAATTCAAACAACTTACGTCATACGAACAAATGAATAGTTCATTATCTATTCATCAAAATATTTAAAAAACTGCAACTAACAATGATAAAACTATATACTACACTAAATGTTTTGAACTATATATTACACTAAATTACAAAAAATTAAATTATGTAGACAATAAAAACAATTGCGTAATGTCAGCCCTGACGCAAGTCGTCTGAATTTTTGCTGCGACTGTAGTATAGATATAGGTGAAAGGTATTTATAAATATTTATTAAATTCAACAAAAGATAAACTCTAAAAAACATCAACATATAAATATAAAAATATCTATGCATCTACAAAAATGTAACGAAATAAACTCTGCTTTATACATATTTAACTACAGTAAAACTTGTTTATAGCAAATATTCATAGGACCTTGAAACTTACACTAGAATAAATATTACGTGACGTTACAAATTAAAGTTGCAGGCCTTATCTTCCCTGATCGCTAAAACGAGTTCAACTGCATAAATCAAAAATAAACTCTTGAAAACATTTATGAAACGTTCATCACGATTGATGTTTGTACATGAAAAAAAGAAATAAATATTAGTATTAACTTTATACTAGGACATGTAATAACAACAGTTATGACTTTTGATATTAAACAACACTGATCTGTATATGAAAATATATTTTACACTAAGTACTTTTAAATTTTTACTTTTCTAACATGAGAATCACTAATTCTTTTATTACCCTTTTATCTCTAATATATTTGTAAATAACCAAACAGATACACTTATCGATAATTATTTCTAGAATATTATGTTCTTTACAAAACTGGTAAGATTTAGTGATGTCAGATAAATGTTGTTTAAATTTAGACTCTATCTGGGATTCATGACCGTGTTCATTAAGAAATTGATAAAGTCGTTCATGGATTTGATCAATTAATTTAATAACATGGTCACTTGCATACGTTAATCTTTGTCTTTCGTCATATTCTTTAAACTGAACGTATAAATGTTTCTCTGTTGGTGTTTCTGAAAATAAATTTTGTTTACAGTTAGCACAATCAGGTATATTAATTTTATTAAGTATATAACCAGCAACATATGAAGTTGCCTGGTTATTTTCATTATAGTCGTTGGCAACTGAAGGATCATAATCAACATCTACATCTGATGAATTTTCAGGTGGACAATAATTTTTATTTAAAAGTATCGTAAGATCTCCTAAAGATTTGCAATAATCTTCTTCACAATTAGTACCTTTAACCAGTGGAGTTCCAAAATTATTTACTATAACGGTTTTTAAAGCAGCAACAAACTGATGGCAGGTAGGATTTGAATTAGCTATGCCATGCTGCCGAATCTGACAAAAAAAATTTTCTAATGGATCCTGATTTAAATTTCTAGGTGACAAATATTTTAACCCCATTTCCTTTAAATTATGCCAAAGATGAATAATTGCTTGAATGGTTACCTGCCATCCATTTATAAATTTAAAGTTATTCCGTACGACATTAGTTTTTGAATCTACAACTTTCCAGTCTTTTATTTTAGGTAATAAATCTAACCAAAATTGCATATGTGGTGAATCACTGGAAAGAGGACATTTAAATTTTTTACCACTGGTTCCGTGTTGATTTGATCCATTCAGTGAATCAAACAAATTGTCAACAATATGCACAAATTCAGCTGTGTGAAGTGATTCTGCAGGTAAATCACCTAAAACTGAAAAAGTTTCTATTGTAGCGGCAACTGTTTGACTCAGTTGTTGCGCAGCAAACTTTAACTTTCATCTTTTGAAAACTGTCTTTGAAATTAAAATGACTTGATTTTAATTTATACAACTGTTTATATGTTCGTTTTTCCTGATCCAGATTAAATGCGTTTTGAATATGTTCAAATTTTGCTACTTTATTTTTATCAAATTCAATTACATTATTAATTAGAGCATTACGTGTATTTTTAAGAAGATGAGGTACATCAAAAATTGTGCAAACGCATTGACCATTAACAACAAAGTAATAAGGACTTGGATTGTCGGTATTTTCTGCACAAAGAGCTTCCACCGCAGACCTATTTGTAGGGCCTTGATCACAAATAGTAGCAACAATCTTAAGTCCTATCTTTTGCAACTCACTGATAATATACACAATAATCTGTTTCAGATCTGTTGTTGCCACAGTGTCCTTTACAAAATAATAAGCTACAACCTGTTTATAACTTTTACGAACTCCTCTTATCATAAAAACTAAAGCATGATTGGCAGCTTTATTTGATCGTTTATTATTACCTAAATCTTCAAACCCAGAAATAATCTGTTTATTACTTTCATAATAAAATCCTGAACTTAAACTTATTTCGTCAAAAACAAGGGAGCAACAACGGTCAAGTTCGTCCATTTTTTCAACTTGTGTTTTTAAATAATCTAAAACTGGTTGAATTACACCGCACTGAAAAGGTATGTTTGATAAAATAGTCTTCAAAGTTCTCACTGAGGGCAATTGAAAATATGATCTTAGATATTTATACAACCGAGGGCTACGTTTATAGACTGATAATGCAAATGCCTTATCCTGCAGAGTCCACCGTCTACCTTTGGAAGATCTATTGACATTACGCAATTGAGAATTAATAAATTCTTTGGTGATATCATTAAGATTTTCCTCGATAAACTGAAACCTACCATCGTTATATACATTTTTAATGAATTTACATGAGCCCTCTCATTTTTCAGCAAAATCTTAGCTTGCTTAATTTAGAAGTAGTATTGCGATGAATTCTGTACATAATCGCTTCCCGAGGTGTTAAATCCTTTTCTGAAATATCCATTTTACCAAGCATACCTTTTTTATTTTCTAATAAAAATGCAAATTTATCAGAATGATCTACTGGTTTTGAAAATTTTGTCTCATTTGTGAATTTTGTTTTATAATAAGAGTGTTCAGCTAAAGGAAAATTGTTATCAAAATTGGTAGATCTCATTACATCGTCATCATTATTAGTAAGAGCACTTGAACAACATGGACTGGCCTCAATCGAGAAAGAAGAATTCATATTAACTGAAAGTAATTCATTTTGTTCTAGTTGTTCAGATTGTTCATTACTCAATAGTTCATCATTCGATCTTGAATCTACTGCAGGTTTAGGCACAGTTTTCGGTAGAATACGATTACGAATTGACGGACAAGCAAAGTCGGAATCTAAAAAATGACTATCACAAAGGAAAAAATTTTTACAGTTAACATTTAATGAAATATTACAACAATTTTTCCAAATCTGCAATGACTCAGGATCTCTTGGGAATCTATGAAATATTTTATTACGGTAAGAAGAAGTTGTCACAGGATTATAATATGAATTTTTGCATAAAGGATATTTGCAAGAGTAACGTAACTTACCAATAACAGATGACGCTGCAATGAGATTAGACATGATTTATAATTTACATATATACATCAAAATCACAGCAAATATTACAGACTTATTGATTGCATATATCTAATATCACAGACCGTTACACTTACAAAAATAGTCTTCTCGATCACATCTTGGCAGTCTAAAATATAGAATTTTCCTTACCTACCTACAATTATAAATACAATTATTAAAATATATCAAGAAAATACCTAGAATGTGGCTTATACAAACATATTTTCATAAATGAAAGCAATACATTTTTATGGACCATTATTTTAAATTTGAAAAGTTGTATTTTTTGTTTAAGGTTCTCAACAACAGATTTTCTACCTATTACTTAATATTTTGTGAATTATTTCAAATATATATATAACCGTTGCTTTGAATAATCATATTAACACTACATAATAAATATTTTAATCATTAAAAGAGCATAATATAAGATTAGGTATTATTTTTTATATATATATATATATAAACGTGACTGAATTCTAACAGGAAATTTGCAAGAATTAATTTTAACTTTAAATTCAATAGCAATAAATGTATTTAGTAGTTTTGTACTTACCTTTTTGTCATTATATCTATATGACTATTATAAATACTAACAAAACTATGGAACTACATAAATATTAAATAATATAACCACAAAAGCAGCCAAGACAGCTGCTAACCGCGAAAACTGACAGACAGTGTGGAAAAACAAAAAATAGTAACAAACTTAAAGGCACTAGATTTTACAGTGAGGAAAAACTAGTAACAAACTGAAAGTTACTTCCTTTTCCTTACGCCGTTCTTCATGTGTCGGGAATCTCTATCCCTACCATGCTGCGCATCTAGCTATACTTGTTGCATACCCATGTGCGCAGTGGTGATTTTTTGTACGTTTATACTTACGTCCGACGCAATGGGCCATAGCCTGCTGGCAGCCAATTTTGGTTATGTTTCTGTGGTTTGTTTAAAAATAAACCTGTGTTCTGAGGTTTTGTTTATTTACGTTTTGCTTATCTTCGTTTATAAGCCCAGACAGTTTATTATAACTTGAATAATATAGTGTTAGTAGTGTATATCTAGTTTTTATTTACAGTTTATGTTTTATTTAACCATTATTAAATACTTTTTATATCAGTTATTTTTCCTTCCTACGAAGAGGTAAGCATATATTTTAATATGTAGTACATAATTATAAATTGCATTTTATAGATATGTAAAATAAGAACAAATTTGTAAATAATAATTATATTTATTTTAGACAGAATGTCTTGTAGTCCCAAAATGTAAAAACGTTTCCATTTAACGGATCCAGGAATTACTGTAAATTCCGTTATTAGTGATATATGGTGGAATCACAACCATATTCGTAACATTTCAACTAGTACGAGTATCTATATGATTTAATTAACTTGATATGTCTGTAAATATCCCTATTAAATCTATCAGATGAGCCTGATATGCGAGTTAAATCGGCATCCAATAAATTCAGCCATGCACGTAAAAGAAAAAATAGCTTATAAGCTCATCAAGAAAAAATATAAATTATAAATTTGAACACAAGACATCAGGTTTTAATTCGATAAATGTGAATAGGTATTATGAACCAAAATAATGTAATGTAATCATTGCGTTTACATAAAGAATTGTCCTTAAACGTGCTTTTAATTTTCCAAATTTTTTATTAAAATTACACTGTAGGTATACCCTGACCCTTTTGATAATTATTTTATTGAGGCTGTTAAATATTCAAGTATTAAACTTGAATATACTCGTTTTTTTTAGTTTCAAATAAATTTAACATCTCGTATCTTGAAAATGAAGCATTTACAAACACGTACCTATTTGTACGAAATTTTCTTCTTGATTCGTCGCATTTTGCAGAATCCCCTATTAAAGTTAATACAACAAATTGAAATATATTATTATATTTTAATTACACCCTCTTACCATTCCAGTCGGTCGAGGCATAGCAGAAACATTTTGCTTGGATGACCAATCATGTCTAGTTTATCGTTCTTGGGTACTTACACAACAGAAAACTTAACTTGTCTACTCGTATACAATGCCATTTTGTGTGCAGGGGCGCCGGGTTTTTAAAATTCCCGTGGGTGCAGGGGTGCTCCAGCTTTTTTAATGATATCCCTAGCTACTTATATTTTTGTTATTATTTATATCAGTTGTTAGAATTAGTAATCATGTTAGTACTCGTACTTGTGTACCTGTAATATAAAAATTAATTAAGTCTGTGTCTGTCATATGTATAAATGAGAATCTAGAAAAACTGTAAATTCTGTCTTTTTGTAAAAAGATAAATAAAAGTAAACGTTGTTAGTGGAAAGTTATTTAGTTATCTCCACGAATATTGGTAGCAGAGCGTGGTTTGCTGTTTGTTGTGGTGACTGGAAAAAGTACCACCGTTGAAGAGGGCACAAAGCTAAGCAGCGTCCCCTGAACGTGACCGGACAAGGAGCCGAGGCATACATAGGTATTTTTGCCACGTTGGACGCAGTAAGGAGCCGAGGTGCAGGTGCGTGCTAGAGAAGCGAACCAGGCAAGCATCTAGAATCTGAACGACTTAATAGGCGGCAGCGCGAGAAGAAAACTAGCGTATAAATTCAGGGACAGGTCGTTCGGTACCGACCAATTGCAGCAAAGTTAACGGCGGCCGATTTAAATCATGAAATAGTTGATGGAATTTAAATAGATAAACGTCCTTAGGTATATTTGGGCATAATCGTTTTTTTGTTAGAGTTAGACAAATACGAATGTTACTAATTACATAATTAAAAACGCATTATTTGTATTACACATAGCTATATTTTTGCCCATTTAATTTGTACGTATCATTATTATTATTATTATTATTATTAAATATATTTTTAATTTAAAATATAAAAACTCTGCTGTGCAGTCAAAAATTTTATTTATATACCAATAATATTTAAAACATAACATTCGTTAATATAACATTAAAAAATCTTACAGATCTTAAATAAATAAACCTTATGCTACCTATGTAACATGAAAGTTAATGTTATTTTTATTTAAAAGTAACATGGCAATTTTAGTTTGTTCTTCCGTTGTAGGTTTTGTTACTGATTTTAATGATGGCTCTTTCGTTTTCTTTGTTGAAAATAATCTTTGGGGAATTATCTTTTTGTTGTGAGGAGTTCGGTCATTAGCACATGATCCTTTAAGTTGAAGGCTACAATCGGTATTTTCCACTTCATCTACAGCCTCTAATTTAGCCTTAATTGATTTAGAATGGTTTCGTACAGTTTGAAGGTGCTGTTTAGACTTAATCATCTTGGTTATATTGTTCCATTCCAAGTTCAAATCATTAATATTTTCCTCTAACGATTTTGGACACTTATTTTCTTTATTTTTTTTTTTATTTCTGCAGCTAAAAAGGTTAATTCCTCTGAATTTGGTGCGACAACCATTCCGTTTGATGCATGCATACTTAAATATTGACACAATAAATGAATGTGCTTACACATGTTCCATTTTATACAATAGTCAATGCAATTGCAGGAGAAAATATGTATAACTGTATTTGCCAGCCATCGGTATCTGCAATTATGTGTCGATTAGAAATTGATTCACAATTTTTGTGGCAAATTCAGATACCTGTGAGATCAGATACCTTTTTGGTAATTTTTCCTTTGGACAGACTTATTATTTGGTCATATAAACGGTCCCTCACAAACTTCATCAAAACACAAAGCATTTTATCAAATCTTTTCGCGTTTTTGCCAAGGAAATACACATATTTTATTGTCTTCTGCATCCTTTCCAGGTGCATATTGGTGTTAGTCCACAATTTATTCGGTAACAGGATGACACTTGACATATTCATTTTGAAAATATCTTCTAAAATTATGAGTAATTGGATCCACAATAAGCTGACTAACTACACTTGTAAGCATTTTTTCAAATTCAGTTTGGTCCGTCTCTTCCATCAAAGTTCTTAGCAATTTGTTTTTCTCTATTTTTTATTTTTAACAAATTCTTTCTCCAGGCTTTGTCAACATGCCATATACAGAAAAGCCTATGGGTTGGAATCGACATAGTATTGATAAATGCATTAAAAAAACAATTTGCCATATCTGACATGAACACATTAGGTTTAATAACACCACTTCTTTCCTTGATACATTTAAAAAATACTGACAGAACTTCTTGGTCGTAGCGATTAGTGATTAAAAATGCACATGGAAAGCCTTGTCTTAAATCATCCAGTACTAATAAAGTAACTAGCTCAAAATTATATTTATTTAACCCATGGGTTCCATCTATACATAAAGCATCGTGACCATATTTTTTTAAGCATTTCAACATGTGCACTGTTCATTATAATTAACACAAAGTCATTAGGATGTAAAGCTGGGTAACATTCAGAACACTGTTCCTGTGGTTTATAAAATAAAATGCACTCTTTTGTGTCCCTTAGTTCACGTACCCATGCGTTGACACTGATCGCATCACTTTCATCCTTTTTTACACAAATATCAAGTTAAAAACTTTTTTCAATATTAGCTAAATCAGTTTTTGTTAGCAAATGTAGCCGTTTTATTTCACCTTGCGAAACTGATTCTCTAACTTCATCCAGAATAGCATCGAACGGGACATTTGATGAAATTTTTTTGGTAATAGCTTTTCTTTCATTTGTCTAAGTGTTAAATGACCTAGATCCTTTTCATGGCCAACATGAGTTTGTACAAATCTAACAGATATTACACCACTTTCTTCAATCCTAACTGTTAAGGATGCTGGACAAACTTCATTAATTTTATTTGATCCTTGGTTTTTTAGATTCTGTTGCGTGTTCTTACTGTTAATAAATTGTCCAGATCTATGGCAAATATAATAAATAAATTTAGTTTTTCTTTTCAAACTGCGGGCACCATTTCCATTTTTACAAATTTTGATTTTGTTTGTAACTGAATTTCTTCTTGCCATACTTCGAAATCTTGAAATGTTTCAAATATATGGTCAGTTACCTCGGGAATTATATTATATTAGTTTTTGAAGTGTTCAGACAGTTTATATTTTTGATATATGACTTGTGGTGCAGTAGAACATATTCTACATTATGCACTGTTCTTTCGTGTTTACTTAAAATTTTCTTGTTATTATATGGTTTTTGGCAGATTTCACAAGTAAACTTTTTTTTAGGCAGTGGAGCCAGCTTTTCAATTTCATCAGAATGATTTTGTCTAACATGCCTCCTAAAACAATATTTTACACATTTTTGAAGATTTTTTGATTGAATTCTAAACATTGTCTAAAAAGAAGTTTTCTAAGTAATCCATAACAATATTTATAATAACTTACCTTAGAGTCTTAAATTGGAGATATGTTTTTAAACATTTATCGCATTTATACTGATCCATATAGAAAATTCCCAAAAAACTATTATCGGCGAAAATTAATAGACTGACTTTAGCATAGAGTTATTATATGGACATTAGATTATATGGCTTTCCTAGAACAATACTACAAAAATTACGTAGGCGTAGAACATAACATATAACCACATAACCTCACAGTCCTCACAGCTGCAATCGAATGGTCTAAAGTAATTATAATACAAATAAAGATTTTTTAATTTCTTAAATCCAAACATTCGTATTTGTAACCCTAACTAAACCATTATATCCAAATAGACTTATAACATTTATCTATCTATCTATCCATAACATCTATTTCATGATTTAAATCGGCCGCCGTTACAACTTCGCTACAATTGGTCGGTACTGAACGACCTGTCCCTGAATTTATACGCTAGTGAGAAGAAACGAGGTAAACTGTAGCGGTCAACTGAATGTTGATCGGCGCAGCTCCCAAATTGTAGAGTATCCTTGCGTCGCGGTCTAGATAAAGGTTGATTTATTTTAATAAGTGGGTTGCATTGTTTCGCGTGTATAGACACGTAAGAAAATTGGAAAATATTAATTAAACATGGATTTAGCCCAGTTAGTTAAAAAGAGAGGTACTTGCAAAGCGAAATTGGCATTGTTTTAAAATTTGTTGCTGGGTTACGAATCAAAAAAGAATTAGTTGAATGAATTAGATTTATTTGAATTAAAAGAAAGGGTTACTGCTATAGAGGATTGTAAAGTAAACTTCAATCAGTTTCAATCGGAATTAGAGGAATGTATTGACGATTCCAATGAGTTGGAAAACCAACTAAAAGAAAGAGCACGTAAAATTATAAATGATCACGAAAGGTCCTCTCAAATCGCTTCTTCTCAAAGTTCTATTAGTCAAACTCAAATCGATACAAGTTATCGATTATCAAATATACGTTTGCCGACAATTTCCTTGCCTAAGTACACTGGTTCATATCATAATTGGCTTGAATTCCGTGATACTTTTCAATCCTTAATACATAAAACTGCTTCTTTGACAGGTGTACAAAAGTTTAACTACCTCCTAGCTAGTTTGGACGGACACGCAGCTCTTGAATTATCTGATGCTAATTATGAAGTAGCATGGAATGCACTGTTAGAAAGATATAATAGCGATAGGTTGCTAGTACAAAACCATGTTCGTGCATTATTCAACCTGGAACAAATGACAAAGGAATCTGCATTTGGCATTCGGAAAATTCTTGACGACCTCACTAAAAATATTAGGGCTTTAGAACAATTAAAAGAACCCGTGGAACATTGGGACACGTTATTAATATATTTAGTTTGTTCCAGATTGGACAACGGCACCGTAAAAAATTAGGAAAACTACAAATTAACAAATCCGCCCTTCGACGATTTGAAAAACTTTTTAAAAGGGCGTGCGGAGATGATAGAAGCAATATCCCAAAATGACTCGAAGCGTATATTTTCAGGTTATCGCAACAACACCCCAGGTAGTTCGCGAGGGTTTGTAGCTACACGGGACTCGCAAGATATAAAATGTGTTGTGTGCGACGGTAACCACACAATAGCGGCATGTAGTAAAATTTTGAAACTAAATGTTAATGATAGATTATCTAAAGCAAGGTACTTACGGTTATGTTTAAACTATTTAAAAAGAGGTCATTTTAGTAGAATTTTCAGGATGAAAGCGTGTGAAAAATGCTCCTATTGAAAATAGCGTAAATACGGGGGAGACGCGAAAAGTTTCGGAAATTTCAAGTAATGGCACAGCTTCTTCTGAAAATGATGCGACCCAAAGTGCTAGTAAGAGATCGATTGACTCGATCACGTTATCAGCATGTAGCGGTGTAAATCAGGTATTTCTTTCAACTGTTCAGCTGAAAGTATTAGATAAAGACGGTAAGGCGCATATGATACGTGCGTTATTGAACAGCGGCGCTCAGTCGAGTTTTATTACGCAAATATTTTGCGAAAAGGTTTACCTACTGAGAAGATAAATTTCGTGATGCGAGGTTTGAATCAAAAGTGCTCAGCTATTAGCAGTAAGTGCGAAGTCATTTTGCAGGCTGTTCGTGGTAACTATGAATCTAAACTTCATTGTTTTGTGCTTGATATAATAACCGGATGTTTGCCACAGGGCAGGATTAATCCCGATGAATTAGATATTCCGCGAAATCTTAGGTTACCTTACCTACTTTTTACAAATCATGCGCTGTTGAAATGCTCATCGGGACTGATTTATATTATGACGTCTTATGTGCTGGCATGATTTATTTAGAAAAAGGTCCGGTATTGCAAAATACACGATTTGGATGGGTTGTTGCCGGTCCTATGAATAAGTTAATTTCAGAGGTAGATTGTTATTTTTCTCAAAATTTAGAACATACCGAAAGCGCGCGCGAACTTTCTGATGTTCAGGCTAATTTGCAAAAGTTTTGGCAACTGGAGGAGATTGATATAAAACCGGTATGTTCTGATGATGAAATGCGTTGCAAAGAACATTTCATTAAAACAACAACTCGTGATTCAGAAGGACGGTTCGTAGTATCTCTGCCGTTGAGAGCTCCTGTAAATAAATTAGGTGAATCGTTAAAAGAGGCAAGCAGACGATTTTTATCTCTAGAATCCAAACTTGCTAAAAAGACGGAGCTCAAGAAAATGTATATTGATTTCATGCGAGAATATGCTCAGCTTGGGCACATGGAAAAGGTAAAGGTCACGAAAGATGAGTTGTGCTATTATATGCCGCATAGGGGGGTCCTTCGTGAAGAAAGCTTAACCACAAAGTTGAGGGTAGTTTTTGATGGTAGTGCACCAACATCTTCAGGATTTTCATTAAATCATTTTCAAATTGCTGGCCCAACTATTCAGCAGGATTTGCTTAGCATATTATTACGGTTCAGGCAACATAAATATGTTATTTCAGCACACATCGCCAAGATGTATCGCCAGGTACTAATAACCCTAAAAACGAGCTCGAGGCATGGTAATTAAAAACAGTAACTTATGGTACGACTTCTGCATATTTTTTGGCTATTCGATGCATTTTTCAATTGGCGGAAGAAAATAGTGCTAGTCATCTGGACTTAGCTCGAATTATCAAATCCGACTACAATACAAAATCGCGCGGACTTGTGATGATTTAAAAATAACAAAAAGAGTAATGCTTTCAGAAATATCTAGAATATTTGATCCGTTGCGATTAATTGGTCCTTGCGTAATCGGTGTCAAAATTCTATTGCAAAAGCTTTGGCTTGAAAAATTATCTTGGGATGAACCTGTGCCCCTACAGATAAAAAAACGATGGAAAGAATTTACCGATGGCTTGTTATCAATGAATGAAGTTAGCATAGGAAGACACGTATTATGCAATTCAGCGAAATGTGTTGAAATGCACGGATTTTGTGACGCGTCTGAAGCAGCCTATGGGGGTTGTATTTATATTAGATCGACGAATGAAATAGGTGCGGTTTCCGTTAGATTACTATGTGCTAAGAGTAAAGTTGCTCCGCTTAAATCCGTATCATTGCCGAGATTAGAGCTTTTGGGCGCTGTGTTACTTACCCGGCTAGCGAAAAAGGTGAAAGACTCAGGATCTCATTTGATGAATGCGTTTTCTGGTCGGACTCAATGATCGCTTTATGTTGGTTAAAAACTCAGCCATATAAATTAAAAACAAAGTTTGACAGGAACCGATCAGTGGCGTCACGTATCAAGTAAAGATAATCCGGCGGATATCCTATCGCGAGGCATCTCGCCTAAAGAAATTATCGAAATTATTATTAACAACATTCCAATTGGCCGAACAGAAAAATCATTTGCGCTAGTATGCCAGATGTGCGAAAAGATAGTCGTGAAGTTTTGATCATACAAAAAAATTAAGATATTTTTAAAAAGTTTTCAGACTTGAGCAAGTTGAAAGGAGTATTCGCTTGGGTACTCGGATTTATTAAAAATTGCAAAATAAAAAAGAAAGCTGAACGATTGACTATCCCGCTTTCTTTACAAGAAATACAATACGCGGGTTTTAGGCTAGTAAAAATATCTCAAATTGAAAGATTTTCTAGTGAAATGAAAAGATTAAACGAAAATAAGAATTTGGATAAAAGAAGCAAAATAATTAATTTAAATCCATTCATTGATGAAAAGGGAGTATTGCGTGTAGGCGGTAGGCTCTCTTATGCCAAGTTCGCATTTGAGAAAAAACATCCTATAATTTTGTCTTCTGAATGCACATTGTCTACTCTCCTTATTAAAGACTTTCACACAAAATTGCTACATGCAGAACCTAGGCATGTCTTAGCTAATATTAGGGAAGAATTTTGGATTGTAGGTGGTAACCGTTTGTGCAATAAGGTAATCAATCAGTGCATTACATGTTACCGTTTTAAAGCCAATGCAATAACACCAATTATGGCTCCCTTACCTGAGCTTAGTCTTAGTCCAAGATACCCATTTGAGGTCACAGGCGTTGATTACGCAGGACCATTTAGTATTAAAAGTAAGGCTGGTAGGGGATTTCGATTGTCAAAGGCATATATATGCTTATTTGTATGTTTTACTGTAAAAGCGGTTCATCTTGAGCTGGTTCATGAATTAACTAAAGATGCATTTATGGCTGCATTGCGTAGATTTGTTTCTAGACGTGGTAAATTTTGTGGCCGCGTCTCATGAGTTACGTGAACTTAGCGGTTTTTTCAGTTCAAATAGTAATGATATTACACAAATTGTGTGCTTAAAGAAATAAGCTTTTATAGACATTTTTTTTAATAGAATTTGTAACTTGTAAATACAGATCCAGAATGCCTGTCCGGGGAAACGCAGTTTGTCTTTAAAGTCTAATATAAAAAAAAATGTATGTCGCCATTGACAGAAAGACAAGCTGCATACTCAACCAGGCAGTATTATTCTGGATATCTCTTTATTGACAGAAACTTATAGGACTTGAGGCACAGAACTGTCAAATGATGGATTATAGTTTATTTATAGTAACATACAAATATATTTTATAGAATATTCATATACAGGGTGATTCATTAATAAATGTACATACGCTAACTGGATAATCCTGGGCTGAAAATTTGAAGAATTGACAATTACACTTTAACCCTGTTTGATATTTCTCTTATCATACTTGGTATAAAGTTTACATACTTTAGAACATATTAAAAAATGCTATAAAAATCGTTCATGGCTACTACCAGAGGTGTACAACGGGAATAAAGGGGCTGTTCCCCATTCCCAACTTCTACACCACTGGCGGAATTTTTGTTGGTTCCATTTTTCAATTCTTCAATAATATAGCGCAATAGGTACTATAGCAATCCCTTGACAGAAGACACTGACTTTAATAATAATATAGCAAATAAATTAAATAATAAAATAAAAATTATTATACAGCCGTATGTTTAACTTTAAAAATATCGAAAAATACTGACTATACCGCTATGGAAGAATAGTAGGTTAATTGATAGAATTGAAGAATTTAAAAATTGGACCAAAATAAAAATTCCGCCAGTGTCGTAAAAGTTAGGAAAGGGAAATTGAATCTCTAACCGTCGTACACATCTAGTAGTAGCAATGAACAATTTTGTAGCATTTTCAATATATTCTAAAGTATCTAAATTTTATGCCAAGTATGATAGGGAAATATCAAACAGGGTTAAAGCAATGGACACAAATCATTTAAAATTTCACCCTGTAACTAAGTATGGAGCCATATTTTATCTAAGCGTTATGTGTCAATTCTTCACATTTTCAGCCCAGAGGTATCCAGTTAGCGTATGTACAATTATTAATGAATCACCTTGTATAAAAATGATAATCTTAAGAGCTGAATTAAAAATAGATACTACAGTGGTTACTTCTGGAGCTAATGTTTGCATTTTTAATAATACTCGACGTACATGTCTGGCTCTTTATCCAATCATTAATTTGAATAATATTCAGATTCTAAAGTTTGTTTTAATGTTAAATATTTGAAGTCATGTTGTAAATGACTTTTCAATCTGTTTGGAGAAACATTTCGGAGTTCGGGTACAACAGATATCGCTTCTTGCAATTCCGATTGAGGAGGATATGTTTTTGTTTTATAATATAATGCAAAGTGAAGACGACACGCTGATTTTTCTGGTGTTCTCCAAGTTCGTGCTCCTCTTGATCCAGCTGAAACAGAAACAAAATAAAAACGTATTCTATAAAAAGAAACCACTTACTTTTAGAATTTATTTAAATTTCAGCAATTATCCAGGTTTGTATCTGACTTACAGTTCTTCTTTGAAGATCACCATTTCCGTGAGACAGTAGTTGAGTGGTTTTTATGATAGCTACCTTTTTATTATCAATATACCATTGAAATGCGTTTCTTGCTGCATGTCTCTCTGGAGTCATCCATGTTCTTTTTTATACTGATGAAAAAATTGTTGGAAACACCCTGTTTTGTTTTTTCTTGATAGGGGTATTTATATTACTTTCAGGGGCATTTATAATATTTTCAACTGATCCGCCTTCATTTTCTTCATTTACTGTGGATAAATCATGAAAAACACCTTCTACTTGTCAGATACTTAATGTAGCATCTTCCATGGATTGATCCTCTTGATTCGATGTATTTTCAAGCTCATTACTTATAAAATCAGATTGCACTTGATCTTGATTTAATCCTAATGCTCTTGTTAGCATATTTCCAACTTCTACCACATCTCTTACAACTGGAACTTGTCTGTATATGTTTTCATGAATATTAAAAGCATGTCCTAAAAAGTCGCATAGAACGAGCTTCTCACCATGACTTACATTATATGTAACAGTAGCCACGTGCTTTCTCAAGTTTGTAGCAGTTATATTGTCGGATAGGCATAAGCTTATACGAAATTATCTTATTAGTGCTATTGACGCATTAAAATATTCATCATGGATTGACTTATGAGGAGTTGCAAATAAATAAGGGTTCTGTTCAAGCACATCAGCTTTTTGCCTATATATTGTTTGAAATTGCCTTCATATTGTTTGAAATTAGAACTGCAGCGGGCTTATCTAGTTTACCCCTACATATAAAGCGGGCAAATGCTCTAGTATATTGCTTATTCGTCTCCTTTAAATTTTCAGCAATTTGTTCTGTTACAACCTGTAAATTATTGTACTCTAAAATTCTTGCTCTTTCTATGCCCCCCGGCCTTTTACGGTTAAATATCATAATATTTACCAAAACAGCTTTTGACAACGTTGTCCATGCAGCTAGGTCCAAAGCAGCATTTAATTGTTCAACACATCTTAGTATCTCATTAGAGAGAAAAAGAAACAATTGCTTCATAATTCACATGTTCAACTTCCGGTAATACCACAACTTTTTCCCTTTGCTTTCCAGTTCTATTTTCAATTGCAGTTTTATTTATTAAGGCATTCATACTGTGTTCCAATAAAAACAAAAATTTCTTTGCAGTAGCCTCTTGGGCATCATCATCTTTTTTTATTGATTCATAGATAACGATTTTACCTAACTGTGAAATTAAAGTACTAGTTGCAAGAGAAGGAGTGTCATATTTTCCATTTCTATAAGGAACTTGCTATATCAATTTTTTAAAAAGATGGAAATATAGAGGCAAGATCAACCTTCTCCAATCAGACCCAATCGACTCAACCTTAAAATTTTACAGCAGCTTTTTTATGCTTGAGTACATACTATAATATAAATTTTACATTATACTGAAATCAAATGGTTTCTAGAATATTTAATACAAACTTTGGGATTAGTAACGTTTTATCCAATTTATCTTGTCTTTCTCTCTCTCAAAAAAAAAAAAATAATAAATAAATAAAAAATAAAGGTAAAGATTGAGACAGTAGGAAATTTACTTGTAAAGTCAAAGAATTATTAAAGAAAACCAAATTACGGAGATTCCAGAAGTTTTTTTGCACATCAAATCAGATTTCGATAATGTTTTTCTCGAAAATGGTTGTTTGCGACCCATGTTATAAAATATTTTAATTTGATATACTATCCGCTGTTAAAATTATTGCAGTCACACCTTTAATACTCGGAATACTTTACATGAGAGCATAAATTTGCATTGATTCCATGGTAATATGGATTCTATCTATTGCCAACGATCAGTAAATAAACTAAAATATTGTGCAAACACTCTCGGCTTTTAAAAACATGAAATTTTTTTATTAAAAGAAAAATAGGCATACCTATAATTTTTTGACATTGCAAAAAAATTACTTACCTAAAACTTTGATCTTTATCATTTTTTCATACTACTTAATGGTACTCAAGAACTTAAAATATTCTTCTTTATTAATCTTTCTTACACTACACTATCAACAGAGATTATGATTATACATTTTGTAGCCAACAGATGGCACTTCACCCCACATTTAATGTTGTTGATACCTACTTTAAATTAACAAATTCAATACCCCCACGTATCAACAAAATAAAAAAAATAAAAAATTAATCCATTACACCTAATAAATTTAACATTTTATAACGTTTCTCGGAACAAAGTGTTTTTGTCAATATACGAGTACCTGCAGGCATTATTTCTGTTGGTAAATATGTTTGGTTTGGTTCTTTTGTGACACATGGCATTACCTCTCAGATTTATTGCGCTTTGGTTATCGTTAAACAAGGTTATACATGATAAATCACCTGTTAATTCTACTAACAAACTTCTTAAATATATAGCCTCTTTTGCTGCCTCCTATAATGACATATATTCAGCTTTGGTGCTCGATAGAGCTACTGTTTTTTGTTTTGAACTAGCCCATGAGATCACAGAACCACAAAACATAACCTGTATAGAATCTACGATTTACTACGTTACTCGTCCAGTCTGCATCTACAAAACCTTGCAGTCCTGATTCTTCTCTAAAAAATTTTAAACAGCAGTTCTGAGTATCTTTGAGGTATCTTAAAATGCGTTTAGCACATTTCCTATGTTCTACATTATATGCGTTATTAAACTGGCTTAGGTAGCTTACACAATATGACTACCTATTAGCTTTTGATACTGAGGATACTGAGATCTAATCTTTTCATCTCTTGGATTTATTTCTAAGTTTAACCCATTTATGGCCAAGAGATTAAAACACTCTTATAACAAGGAATTATTTGTTTACTACAATTTATACAAGGCCCTTAAACATAAAAACACCATTTATTATTTTATTTATTTAAGAAAAATAACATGATGCATAAACGCATCACTGGCTGAATATGTGAATTGTAAACTAAATAATGTTGTATAATAAACAGAATGTACATTTATTATTTCTTGTGAAAAGCTTCAAAACAATTGGCATGAATATGCACATTACATTTTTTGCACATATAAATAGTTGCACTGTGGCACACTCTGCATCTTCGTCGGGCTTTTCTAGCTTCCTGAGTAATTATATGTCCAACCTTGTCTGTACGTAATTCAAATGGTGTACTGGATGGAACACGACTTGTGGATTCTTTGCTGTCTTGACACTGAATTTTCAAAAGTCTGTAAGCAATATATGACTTGAAGTCAAGTGGCGACATCTTTCTTTCATGAATAATATTGAAAATTTTCCAGGCATTTACAATAGTACTGTCGATAGCATTTGAGAATAAAGGTCACCACCACTTCTTGCCTAAGATTCTGGTACGGTAATTTGCTATAGCATTGTCGTATAAATCCACACCTCCCATAAATGTATTGTACTCAAAAATGACTGCAGGTTGGCTTATATTTTCCATTTTCTTCTCCTTCCTGTTATATCGTTTTGTAGTATTTAGAGGTTGTACGTTGTCACAGTTGCTTATCAGTGTTACAACGGAATTATCATTCCATCGAACAAGTGAAATACCTGTAGATTTATCATAGGCACTGCTGTATGAGCCACGTTGCATCTTGGAAATTACTTTGATTGGCATAAGAGGAGGAGCTAACGTTCTATTTTCACGTATCGTACCAGTGGCGAAATATCCTTGGCCTGTTAGTACAGACATTAGTTTATATGATGAAAAAATTATCGAAAAACACCCTGTGTGCCTTTTTGTCTGTAACTGATAATAAATTGAGAACAACTTGGCCTCCTAAACCAAATGTACTTTTTTCTGTAGAAGCACCAGCATATGGAATAAATTGGTAGAGATAACCACCAGAGGAACAAAGACACCATAGTTTGAATCCGAACCTGACAGGTTTTCCTTTCAAATACATCTTGCATGAATGTCTTCCAAAGTAAGGCACCATTTGTTCGTCTATAGATAAATCGGTTGAAAATACACCAAACTGCTTTGGTCAAAAAATGGACGAAGTTTTGTAAATTTGTCGTTCTTGTCTAGTTTGTTATTGTCAGATAAATGAATGTTTCTTTTTATATTTCTAAATCTATTTCGACTCATACAATCTCTGACAATTTTTAAACCCTTGTCTTCTTCTGTAGACCAATATAAATCAGCTTGTGGTAGAGTGTGATATCCGGATAAAATCATGATTCCCAAAACTTCAGCAAATCGTCTTTGTCAATTGTAAAGTCATGTCTGTTATTGTCACGAGCGTATTTCTGTGTATATTGAATTATGTCGGTAATTATTTCATCGTCGAAGAACATAAAAAATAAATCTAGAGGTGTTTTACCCTCTAACTCGTATTTAGTCTAGTAATATTCTCTCTCTCGTTATTTTCGAAATCGTTGTTTTTATTACAAACATATTCTCCCTCTTTCCAGTCAGGCTTTCTATCCAAACATTCATTCACTGACAATAGTTTTCTACGCTTATCGGCTAAAGTTTCGTCGTCAGAGTCATCATAGACAGAATCATCATCGGCCGTGTGAATTTCAAATGTTCCTGCAATATCTACGTTTTCATTATTTTTTTCACAATCTTCGTCAAAAATTTCTTCATCGGTAAGTTCGTCCACTTCTGGTGGTATATATACAGCATCTACAATTTCTATAAAAGACAATAAATTTTCGAATTTATAAAGATAATTTTATTTTACCTTCTCCATTTTCCAATTCATTTACTATTTCAAATAGAGCAAGCTCTAGTTCTCTTTGAGTAAGATATCTTGACATGTCACCTTCCTTATAACACAAAACACAAATGTAATGTAGCACAGTCAAAGTGTAACAGATAACTAACTTCATCAGAATAACAATTCTCTCAACAAGTCTCGACTCGAATATTGACAGGTCTCGACGCGCAAGAATATCGGACTTCACTGTACTGGCCATTGATGCGTATATGAATCACTCATGTTTGGCGGCCATTTTTATGTGGATTTTTGCGAATTTTACAATTGGATATTATTTTTCGTTTTGTAAAAGCTTTTGAATAAAGTTATCAATAGGAAAATAAATTATAAACAGTTTATCATATTACAAAAAAAATAATACAATTTCACTGTCAACTACCCGAATTTTTGCCAACTTCAAGATTTTGCATAACCTACATATTTAATAATTTGCATGTTATTTAATTTTTATTTGATGCTGCCATCTTTATAAAGCTTTCTTTATTACACAAATCCAATTTTTCTTAAAGCAATTTTAGTGAAAAAAAATATTTTCAGAGTGATGCGTTACCGCATCAGTGGCTGTAAATGGGTTAACTTAGTTTCCATGGGCGTTTTAACTGTTTTTTGCATCCAACATATTAAATTTCTTTAGCAATTGAATTATATAATTTTTCTGACTCAGAGGAATGATACCATTATCTTGATCATATTTCACTTGCATGCCTAAACACTCCTTAATTTTTCCTAAGTCTTTAATTTTAAAAGTGGAGCTCAGTTTGCTTTTCAACGTACAAGTTTCTGTCTTATGGTTAGAGAATATAAAAAAATCATCTACATACACAGCAATCGAGCTACGTTCGAGCTGTTGACATTAATTGAATTAAAGAAATTAATTTTTGCGCAAAGCAATAAATTCTCTGAAGATGATCGACTTTAAATTAATAAAAAATACTTTTGATGTGATTGGATATCCTCTGCTACATTGTGTTAATACTTCTCTAGATAAACGTTTTTTTCCTGATAAAACGTCTACAGTCATACCCGTTCAAAAAATATCAAATGCAAAACATATTGAAGAATTCAGGCCAGTTAATACTCTTGTTTGTTTAGAAATAATTGTTGAACTCGCTGTTTACAGTCAACTTGCTAATTACCTTGATACGCAAAAATTGCTTTGTCAAAATCAGTCTGGTTTTCGAAGTGGTCACTCTTATAAGACAGCTTTGCAGATAGTAATTAATGATTTCAAATACGCTATCGACGTAGGTCAGATAATTCTAGTAGTTTTTTTAGACCTTCGTCGAGCCTTTGAAGTGGTTAACCGGGATATATATATATATATAAAGCTGTTTACAGGCCTTTTAGGCCCAGAGCTGTGTTATTCTCCTCCACTCCATTCTGTCCTTCGCCTTTCTTTTCCAATCCGTTACATTTTTCTCCCTTAGATCTATTGCCACTGCCTCTCTCCATCGCTTCCTCGGTCTACCTCTTTTTTTCTTGTAGTTAGGTTTACTCCCTACTATTTTCTTAACTGCCCTTTCATCCTCCATACGTTCTAGATGCCCTAGCCACTGCACTCTCCTGGCTTTTACAAATTCGTCTATTGTTGGTGTCTGGTACATTGCATATATTTCCTCATTATTTCTCCTTACATAGCCTTCCTCTGTCCTCTTGCCACCTCTTGCCACCTAGAATTATCTTAAGATCTTCCTTTCCCACCTTAAAAGGTTTTCTCTTGACTTCTTATTGAGAACCCAGGTTTCACTACCATACAGCGCTGTCGGTCTCAAAATTGTTTTATACATTCTAAATTTTACTCCTGGACAAATTTATTGATTTCATCAAGTCATTGACTGCTGCCGAACTTCTGTTTGCTTTTATTATTCTCTTATTAATTTCTTGCTCCTGATCACGGTTCGCTGTTATCAGCGCCCCTAAATACACATATTCTTGAACTTCTTCAAACTCCATCTCTCCATGCTCTGTTCTCAATTTAAAATTTGTATCCTTTTTTTGTTCTCCTATTCTCAGAAGCTTATTTTTCTCTTGATTTATCTGCAATCCCACTTTACTTGCTTCCTCCACAAGTTTTCTCATTACTTCTTCTAATTCCCTACTATCTCTAGCAATAATGGCCACGTCATCTGCATAACTTACTATTTGGTGACTTTTAAACAATATGTGTCCTTCTCTGTTCAACTCACTATCTCTTATGACCTTTTCTAGTACTAAATTAAAAAGAAGCGTTGAGAGTGGGTCTCCTTGTCTCAGTATCAATAGTAAGGCCTTCCGAACATTCACCTTTTATTCGTACTTTGGATTTAGTATTTTCTAAGGTCATTTTCAATAGCCTAATCAGTTTAGTTGGTATCCCAAATTGTTCCAGAATTTTACTTAGTTTATTCCTTTTGATCGAATCATATGCTTTCCTGAAGTCCACAAATAAAACCATTGCTTTGATCCCATACTCATAGCATGTAGTCAGCATTTCCTTCACCATGAAGATTTGGTCCGTTGCTGACCTCCCCTTTCTAAAACCTGTTTGATACTCCCCTATTTGTAGTTCTGCTATAGGTTCTATTATCTGCTTTATTAACGTTGCCATAATTTATACCCTATATCTAACAATGATATACCCCTATAGTTTCTGCAGTCTGTTGCATCTCCCTTTTTTAAGATTGGTATAATCATAGCATCTCTCCAATCTTCAGGCATACATTCTCTTCTCCAGATCATTCGTATCATTTCGTATATTCTTTGTCTTAAATCCTCTCCTGCGTACTTAATGTTCTCTGCTGTTATTCCGTTTTTTCCTGGACTTTTGTTATTTTTTAAAGCTTCTATAATTATATCTATTTCCTTTTTTGTAGGTTCTTCTACTTGCACTTCCTCTTCTCTTCCCGGTATCATCTCCTCGTGCACCTCTTCTTCCCTTACACTCTCTTCATTCAACATATCTGCAAAGTATTGCCTCCATCTTTCTCTCACTTCTGTTTCCTCTCCGATTAGATTGCCAATTTCATCTCTCACATATATTACTTCCTTCTTTATCTTTTTTCCCTTTTTTATCTCTCTGTAGAAGTTACGTATTACTTTCCTCTTATAATGTTGCTCTATTTCATCTATTTTCTTAACCTGCTCTGCTCTCTTCTTTTGTCTAAACACTTTCTTTGCCTTTTGCCTTTGTTCCCTGTATTTTTCCTTATCTTCCTCTTGTAGTGACTGAAGTGCTTTAATTCTTAGCTTATTTCTCTTCTCCGCCTCTTCATCCCACCATCTTTTCCTCCCTGCAAACTCTTTTTTTGGTATTACTTTCTCACTTGCTGTTTGTATGACATTTTCGATCTTTATCCATTCTTCATTTATATTTGCTTCCAATATCTGTATGTTTTCTTGCAAACCTTTCCTTATCTCTTCTTCATACTTCTTTTGGATTCTCTCATTATGTAATGTCGCCATATCTAGTTGCCTTTTTTGCCTTTGTAATCCTTTTCTTTTAATAGGTTTTTTATCTTCAAATCTATCCTCACTAGATAGTGATCCGAGTCTATGTCTGCCCCTCTGCATGACCTAACATTTTTTATTAAGCTTCTGTGATTCTCATCTATGCAAACATGATCAATTTGATTCGAATATGCTCCATCCGGAGAGGTCCAGGTACCCTTATTATGTATGTCTTTTCTCTTAAAGAATGTGCTCATTATTTTCATTTTTTGTTCTTCTGCAAATTCAATCAATCTACGCCCATTGTCATTGCTCTCTAGGTGTTTACTTTCTGTCCCTACTATACTTTCATACCCCTATTTTTGCGTTTGCATCCCCTACCACCATTCTTACTGTGTTTTTATTCAGCTTTCCGTAATTTTCTTCTAGCTTCTCATAAAACTCATCTTTTTCTTCTTCTGTTGGCGAATATATATTTAATATCTCTATGTTTATTTCTTCTCTGATTTTAATCATACATAACCTATCTGAAGTTGCTTCAAATTTAGAAATTTAACAGGGATATTCTTTTATATAAACTAAAAGAATATTTTGGGATATATGGAATTGCATTTAATTGGTTTAAGTCATATTTACATAATAGATATCAGAAGACAAAACTAAACAGTTGTTACTCTGAGGTAAAGAGCATACACAATGGTGTACCATAGGGTAGTGTTTTGGGTTCTCTTCTGTTCATATGTTTCATAAATGATATTTTGCATTTGAATTTGGGCGAGTGTAAAATTCATCTATTTGCTGACGATACTATTGCATACGTTTCAGGTGTAGACATAAAAATATTGGCAGTCTATATGAATCTAGCTCTTCAAAGAATTAGTGACTGGTTTAATAAAAATAGAATAGTTGTAAATGTTAATAAATGTAAATATATGATTATAAAAAGTAAAAGAAGTATAATTCAAGATAATATTTTGGTCAAGTTTGATGATAAAGTATCTAGGAGTTATAATTGATAACAAACTGATCTTTAGTGAACATATAGATTAGCTCGTTAACAAAATTGCTAAAAAGATTGGATTTGCATACCGAGTCAGTAAAAACTTGTCCCAGTATAGTAAATTTCTAATATATAACTGTATCATCAAACCTCACTTTGAATATTGTTCCTCTGTTTTATTTATGTGTCACGAATCTGATATAAATAAACTACAGATCTTACAAAATAGATGCATGCGTTTTCTATTAAAATGTAACAGATTTGTTAGTATTAGTAGCATGCTACAGCAACTAAACTGGTTGAATATAGAAACTTAATCAAAGCCAGAACACAGATTTTTATTTTCAAACTAGTTAATGACATGCTCCTGATTATCTGTCAGCTAACTTGCAGTACCGGTATGACATTCATACATATAATACGCGCCATAAAGGGCATTTAAATATTAACAGGGTAAGGCTCATGACTACCAAAAAAGGTATATTCGATGCCGGAATAAATGAATTTAATAAACTTCCATCTAATATTAAAGAATCTAGTACTCTTGCAATTTTCAAAAGAAACATTTTTGAACATTTGTTGTCATAGCAATTATACATTTTTTATACATTTTTTCCTTTTTTATACTTTTCATGTAGGTAAATGCTTATGTTTGTAACTGTTCTGTTTGTTTTGTCATATACTTATAGTTTTGTTAGTATGTATTTGTAAACAGTTTGTCATCTTTTTTTATATACACATTTATATACACACTAGTATTGTAAATATTTCTGTTTTTTTAATAAATTTTCAATTCAATTCAATTCAATGATCGTAA
Source organism: Monochamus saltuarius (assembly GCA_025584915.1). NCBI lineage: Eukaryota > Metazoa > Arthropoda > Insecta > Coleoptera > Cerambycidae > Monochamus > Monochamus saltuarius. Next base: position 16,417,360 of record CM046729.1, read on the forward strand.
TTAAGTCATTTTCCTTTTTTGTGTAAATACATGTTTCATGCTTTGATTTCTGATAATTCAATTTTGACAAAACTTCATTAACGCGTTCATTCCATGCTCTAGAAGATTGTTTGAGTCCGTAAATGGCTCTATTTAATTTCAAACATGTATTTTTACCTATATCTGTACAAACAAAACCTTCTGATTTTTCCCTATATACATTTTCTTTCAAAAAACCATTTAGGAATGCTGTTTGTACATCTAAATAACAAATGCTTAAATTTAACTTTACAGATACTGCGAAAAGTAATCTTAAACTTGAATGTCTCACTACGGGCAAAAAAGTCTCATCATAGTCCACTCCGAACTTCTGCAAAAAACCTTTTGCAACCAATCTTGCACGATACCTAACGACACCATCACCATTTATTTTCTTCTTAAAAACCCACTTTGATTTCACTGCCGAAGCATTTTGCGGACTTCTATTATCACCTGGATAATCTTCTGCCTCTTCCATTATTTCTACGTCTCGACGTATTATTATGTCATTAATCTGTGGGTCAAACGGTCTATAGCCTTTACTTGTTTCACTGTATCCGACTAATATTGTTTACCGCCTCAGCCCAAAACCTTTTGTCGAGCTTGGCGTCAAATATCATGCACCTGGCTTTCTCCACAATGGTTCTGTTTAGACGTTCAGCTGAACCGTTTTGTTCTGGAGAATAAGGATTCGATTTCTGATGCACAATACCTGCTTGCTTCAGAAAATTCTCAAAATTTTTCCACAGTACTCGGCAGTACTTCCTGTTTGGTTTTCTACGTAACTTTTGAATTGTTTGAAATTCTCAAAAACTTCGTCTTTCGTTTATAAAACATAAACAAAGGTCATCTTGCTAAAATCGTCTTCGAAAGTGAGGAAATATCTTGCTGAACCAAATGATTTCACCTCCATTGGCCCGCACAGGTCAGTGTAAACTATTTCACTAGATCCTTTGTCTGGGAAAGACAGTCTGGCTTGTTAGCCCTCATTGTAAGTTTCACAATTGCGCTTACTTATTTTCATTTCACCCTTACATGACATGCCTTCTACTACACCATTTGACATTTTCTTTAGTTCGCCTTCTTTTATATGTCCCAATCTCCTGTAGCAAGTTCTTCCCGATGCGCCAGCTATTAAACAATGTGTTGGTGAACTAGTTTCTAATTTATAAATATCTTCATGCAGTTTTGCAACACCAACCAGCTGTCCATCACTACTAAAGATCTTGCACCCATCACTGTCGAAGTTTACCTTATTGCCATTTTTAATAAGCCTGCTTACTGACAGTAGATTTGTGGCCACTTGTGGAACATATACTCCTATAACTAGTATGTCAAACTTGTTTGATCCTACCAATGTGCTGATATTTAAGTTTCCGGTACATTCTACGGATACTTTTGATTTATCTGCTATCATAATTTCTTTAGGCATTTGATCATCTACTACTCCTTTCAACCATTCTTTGTTTGCGGTTACATGAGTACTCGCACCCGAATCTAAGTACCATTCATCTTTTCTGAAATTATATCCTTCCAGAAAAACAGTGTGAAAAACAACAGGGTTTATGTTTCTGTGGTTATTTCCTCTTGGAATAGTAGCTGTACAGTTACTTTTAAAATGTCCCAACTGTTTACAGCGGTAACACCTAACCTCCTTCTTATTGTTTCTGTCAGACACCACATTCGCAGAGTCACTACTGCCAACCTTGTTAGTAGAATAGCTATGCCGATTCTGCTCCACAATTCAAGATGGCAACTGGAGCAGGATCGGCATAGCTTTCAGCCGTCTACGTCACAGCGGCTTACACTTGCGCGGTAGAGGTTGAGGACCGTTTGTGCTGAGCGGAAGTATATAGTCGGTTTCTGTCGACCGACTACTTCAGCTGGGTTGATGACCTGCTTATCATTATTATGTAACTAATAGGGTTAATTATTAAAATAAAAAGTCGAATATAGAATGTATATCATTTATTATAATTCTTATACAATATAACATGCTACAATACATTATTTTTATCAATCCAAGAATTATGTTTGTCATCGTAACCTAACCATTTGACAAAAACTTTATTTCCTTTTTCGTAACACCTTTTCAACTAAGTGAGCGTCAGGATGTTTTACTCTTTGTATTCCAATTCATAGAAGCCTCCTGTTATTTCTTTACCACTCTCATCTTTCAATAAATATGTTGTAGGGTTGGTTAATCTTATTTTCCTAGTGATAAAAATCTCGCTAGACCAGTTTGGAGTGTATCCTTTCCTAAAAGCTTCTCTATATTTGCTAATTCTCACATGGTCGCCTACTTTAAATTTTGTTATTTTATTAGCAATTTTTAAATGAGTATATGTTGATTTTAATAATGATCTCTCATTCCTTGATGTAACTTTAATTGGTTTTATCCGTGTTGTAGAATGTACTGTATTGTTGTATTTGTCAACAATTTTATCTAAAATATGATTCCACTTATATTCTCCTCCTAAGCTGAAGTCACGCCAAAGCATATTCTTTATAGCTCTAATGGAGCGTTCCACAATCGAAGCCTTTTTGTACTATAAACGCTGTAATGGTTAATGTTATATTTTTCATAGCTTCTTGAAATTCTCATTGTAGAATTCCTTTCCCATGTCGGTTTGTAGATGTTTCGGGATGGTATCAAATCAACTAAATCAGATTGTATTAATTCATTCAGACCTCTTATTAAGGTTCTACCTCTTTTCAAATTGATTCTGGCAGGCTTGTGCAATTCATTAACAATATCTTCTTTTACATTTGTTGCATATTTGTTGAAGTTGTTGAGATATTTCATATTGGATTCCAATTAAAATTATAGTATGTAAAACTAATATCTATATATTTACCCTCACAGGAACTCGTATAACGAATTATAAAAATAAATTTTTGTTTTCTGTTTCCGGATCTTTTCTCGAAATGAAATATTATCGTTGCGACGTAGCATAACGTTGACTAGTTCTGCCAAAGTAAATTCCTTTTCATTTATAATTGTTATGATATCAGTAGGGTAACCAGTAGCATGTTCAATCGTAGCTGCTTCGTAGAAGAAAACTTGACATGTTTTTATATCAGATATTAAATAGTTCTTACTGTATGAGATTTTTACTTTTGTTTATAACACCTATCTATTTTTCATGAAAGGTTGTAGACTCAAATGTTAAAACAATATTATAATATAATTCCTTCACTATGTTTCCCGAGATGCTTGTTAACGATACTTCAACATCTTCATGATCCGCAGATGAATGCATGGGTTGACTTATGTGTCTACCAAATTTATCGACTGTCATTTTTTAAGTTAGCTGTAAGTTTTTGCTTACTACTCAATAATTTTAGATTCACGCAATTCTTCGATAATAGAGACGATCTCGTTAGAGTGACCTGTATGGCCAGCGGTTTGAGAGGCAACTAAAAGCCTTAATCTATCAACAAGCTCATTAGGATCGTCCCAGTATACGTAGTCGATTGGGTTATTTGAGGCTTTCATTAACATACCAAGACCTAACCTCTTTCGAGTTGAGTGTGCTATGATGCGAGGTTTTCGTGATGTTAGTGGTTGTATACTCAATGCGGAGATAATTTTATGTTTGTAAGATGCATTACTCTGAATTTGCTCATTTTCAGAGTATTTTCTTTTATGAGCATTCGCTCGTTTAACAATGTCTAAGTAGGTTTTTATCACCTTCTGTGAAACCAGTTGGATGTTTCTTAAAAATTAATTCGTAAAGTCCAGGAGTCCCAGTATAATTTAACCCTCCTATAATTAAATTATTACCATCGAATTGTAGAGACGCATTACCAATTTTTAGTTCATTATGCTCGGGATCATATCTAACACCATACCTAAAGTCAAACTCATTATGAACATCACCAATCATTTTATGAACATATTCTCTAGGTAAGGGATCAAGGTGATTTAAATAGTACATCATATCGGGCGATTTACTAAAGTCTTGGATATATTCTTTTGCATCTCTTACACTTTCATCTAGTTCCTCATTGTTTTCCCCATTATCTCTATCAGCAATGTCATTATCATTTGAAGTTCCTTCTGCGACAACTGATGTATCTAGGAAACTTGGTGCATCAGAAGTCGTCGATCTATTATGTTTCGCTATGTTTTTCTTTGGTGAGCTAAACCTTGATTTCACTTCCTTTTTTATAAGCTTTTCACTTTTTATATTAGACTCACCATCAAGTTTCTCGGCAATTGTTTGTAAACGCTTCGTGATAGGGAGAAACGATTGTTCTTGAATTATATTTCCTTCTTTCAGAGCATTCAGCTTTTGCTTTACTATGTTCCTCCTTTGTATTAACAATTTTTTTACCTCAACTTCCATTCTATTCATATCGAAAGCATCAAATCTTCCTAATTGTAGTACTTGATATAGATCCTCAATAAGCAGTAAAAACAGGTAGCTGGCAGTAAAAAACAGGTAGCTGGCAGCAAAAAACAGGTAGCTGGCAGTAAAAAACAGGTCCCAGGCAGTAAAAAGTAGGTATCTGGCAGTTAAAAACAGATACTTAACAGTTAAAACAGCGTAGTGTTTATAGCAGTTCAGTACGAATACTAATAAAGATGAATAAAGTTAGCAGAGCTTATTTCTCTTTATATATGTATGTACTGATCAAATGTCTTTCTATATCTACCATTATTAATGTCACTGTCTTTATTAATCATCATAAAACTATATTTGTCTTTCCAGCACAGTGAGCAAATTTCCTTAAACTTATTAAAACTCATATCGCTATTTACGTGATCTTCATATATATGCTTCAAATTCAAATAATCTTGTTTGAAGACTACCAACATATTTGCGTTATCACGTATTAGATGTTTTGGAATACGTGTATAAGTTTGGCAAAGGTAAAAGCAATCTACGTCTTTATGCCGCCCCATACTGAAGTAATCTCTCATAACATTTTGTTTATCACAGGCTACATCATCAAAAATAAATATTGAGTTTTGTTTTACATTTTCAGGCGGTAGAATGTTGTCGCAGTTATTGAAGGCGTAGTATCCAATTCCTTTTATTGGTTTTAGAAGTTCTTCTAAATACTGATATTTTGACTGATAGAATAGACTTAGAAAAAATATAAATATTTTCAAACTTTCCAGCCAGCACACTTTTAAAGTGCATCTAGTACATGCGATGTCGCAACAAAACTGTTTATGTTGCATAGAAGGACATACAATCACCAAATGTCCTCCCTGGTGCACCTTAAAAGTACATCTCGGTGAAATATTGTTGTGACCTTTGTGAGACATCACTTCCTGGTAATGTACTTAAGGGATGTCCGTTACTAATGTAGTGCCAACATTCCATTATGAAGTACTTATTATGTACTTGTCGGACATTTAAAAGCTATACATTACATTCTGTTGATACATATCGGTAATGAATTTAAGGCATATGTTTCTAATATTACTATTTATGGTAATTATTTAAATAAATAATAATATTAGAAACATTATGCCTTAAATTCATTACCGATATGTATCAACATAATATAATGTAGCTTTTATACTTTAAAATATAGTTACAAATATAGTTACTATATAGTTTTGTAATATTAACATTCTACTTGGACTTGGAACTATTAAGGATATTATAATTTCTAATGTTTATGTAACTGATTTATGGGATGACTTTTGTTAATGGTAAAATAAGCAGAAATAAAATTTAAATAAATAAAAAAAAAGTTTTATTAACAGAAAACTAAGTAAGAAGCTGAAGACAAAAATTAGGAACATAGGGGTGATATAATGTCTTTGGAGTCGTACTTATATACAAAATTCAAAATCACTTGAAATTTTTTAAAAACAGTTTTCTTAAAAATTAGGAATTGAGGTAATGGGTAATGGATTAATCTCATTCAGTTCAAGAGGAACTGTCAATCTCATCTTGGGGTACTGTTGTTTTTCTGATCGAAAAGGGTGATGGAGACTTGATCGTTTTTAATACCTGCTGCCGCAGTCGCAGTAGTATCTTCTTCCGCATTTTGCCGAAAGGTTTTTATCGGTTTATACATGTTTACCGCTTATTGTTTATCACTGAAAGAATAAATATTCTTCCACAAAACTTCTCACCAAAGACAAACACGAACATAAAACTGCATAAAACTATAAAATAAAAACGGGTTTTGAATCTTGGATGGCTTTGCTTGAATAAAGCAATGACGCCAGGCACAAAATATAAACTATTAGAACTAATAGACTGTGCTAGAACGCCAGGACAGGAAATAACAAAGTTAAGGTTATGTTACGTTATGCGTCGTGAGTGCAGAAAAATTACTTATATGTAACATGAATAAGGCACGTTAAGTTAGAGTTACAAAAATACATACATGTTATATATAATCTATGCTATTCATATGACCTCAAATTTCCACATTTTATTAAGATATCTCATAGATATCACACAAGTATGTAGCAAAAAAGTCACTATGGTACATTCTACATCCAGACACTATGTAACTGAGCGGTTTATGGCATCTTACAAATGAATGTATCTTTGTCACCTAAAAGAAACATCACAAAAGTGCCCAGTTACGTTACATGCTGGCTGGGTTTAATCCATTGGGATGCTCGATCAAACTAATCATGACATTAGTTTTACCACAGTTTGATGGACCGACAACCAAGTAGCGGATTGTAGATGGTAACAATTCTCCATGTCTCTTCGAGATTTTTATTTCTGCGATATCATTGTTGTTAATAGGTAAATCAATTGGCTGTTTTATAATGCGCATGACGGAAGCAATACTATAAATAAAGCTCAGTCTATGATTGTGTGTGTATATATATATTAGATGTGATACTGGTATTATCATCATCCGTGAGTAGTTCGTGATGCCAAATGCTTAGAACAACAAGAAAATCTGGCAGCGGTATATTGAACTCTGCTATAAATAATTTACCAGTAGAGATCCATATTCCAGGATATAAATTTTGTGGTCCTGGTACAAAACTTGCGAAGAGATTAGCAAGAGGTGATGTGGGTATTAATGGTTTAGACGACGCTTGTAAAGAACACGACGTGGCTTATAGCAGACAGAAAAACTTGGAGTAACGACATACGGCGGATAAAATTTTTTGTGAGAAGGCTGTGGAGAGATTTAAATCACCAATGTATCTATAGGAGAAAAGGCAGCAGCCTTGGCTGCGGCAGCAGCAATGAAAGCTAAAGTTAAATTAGGAATGGGATGCATTCACTAGCGCTAAAAGGTAAAAATGTGCAGAATATGAAAGATGCTATTAAAGTTGCATTAAAAGCTGTTAATAAAGTTAAGAAGAAGAAATATATTAAAGCTGCCCGAGTAATACGAATACCTAAGACAGGAGGATTTCTACCACTAATTCCATTATTTGCAGGCTTAAGTGCGCTTGGTGCTTTAGGTGGTGGAGCAGCAGGAATTGCAAAGACTGTTAATGATGCCAAAGCTGCAAAGCAAAAGCTTGAATAAAGTAAACGTCACAATGCTGCAATGGAAGAAATAGCTATGGGTAAAGGACTATACATGAGACCTTACAAGCAAGGCTTTGGTCTTTTTTTAGGATTGGGATTTAATAAGATTGACTAAGAAATTAAATATTCAACATTTTCGAGGCATATTCATGAGAGATAGTTTACCACGTCATGTGCATTATAAAGAATGTGGTATTATTAATCTAGACAATGAAAGAGGCTCTGGGACACACTGGACTGCATATAAGAAAACTAGAGAAAAAGCAGTATATTTTGATAGCTATGGCAACTTACGGCCTCCACGAGAATAATTGGTACATTACCTAAATACAAATGGATCGTGTAAAATATTGTATAATCATGAACAGTTACAAACATTTAATACATTCAACTGTGGTCATCTATGTCTGAAATTTTTGTATAATTAAAAATGCAGTGCTGTATTTGAATAGTATATGTCACGACATCGAAGATGTCGAATTCTTTTTTACTGTCTGGAAGAAGCTCAACTCTTACTTCTAGGTATACTCCTCCAATTATATTAGATGATAGTAAAGACTACGTCTTAGGGTTAATAAGCTTTGAGGCTTACAATTCAATTCCAAATATCGAGAAAATAAGAACAACAAATTTTATTATGGTTCCAAGGGTGTAGTATAAACCTCTTTTTTGATCATTTATTTTATTTTTCCACCTTGTATGGATTATTAATATAACATATAAAGTAATATCAGCATTCCTGTAATATCATCTTTTTTTATATCACAGGAATGCGCTGACTGTGAATATTAATACTATTTAAACTAAGGACGTTTCACTTACAGGGCAGTGTAGTATTTGCTCGCAATCTGTAACTTGATGCTAATAAATTGTCACCGAATTATCCATCTTATTGTTTTACTGATATACTTACAACTTTACTGGCGCAGTCGGTAGGATTCGTAGTGCCTTTTTGGATCAAATTTGGAGCATCAAATTTCCTGGTCCAAGAGGTCTCTGTTTCAACAGTTCAACTGCGAAACGAATCGTGAACAAGGACACCCACTTGGCATCGTTGAAGAAATTTATTGGAATGGAACTACTAGTGGTTGGTTAACTAGGCTCAACACTGTAAGTACCAGATTTGCAAATTCTTCACTCCCTTATTCCTTAAGTATTGTAACATTCCTTTTATTATAAAATTAAGAATGTCACAATTTCAATATGAAACGTCTAGTAACAAGGTATTTTTGCACATCCTGTATAAGTTGTAGTTTAAGTAAGTGTAAACCATATCCAGTGTACCATGTAACTTTAGATTTCTTCAAATAAGCCTGAAATGTAAACACCTTGTACAATTAATATTTTATTAGTTATTTACTTACCATTGCTGTGAACCAGTTACGTCGATGTATATCGTAATGTTTTGTTTTCTAATCTGTATAACATCCTGGAGTAATTTGTTAACAGTTTATTATTTAATTATTATCACTTGTTGTATTAAGCTTTGTTGTGGCAAAAATCAAGGTTAAGGTAACTGTCATTAAAATTAATAATTCGATTCGGACCACAGACTATTCGGACAAAATTATGTGCTGAGATCTCGAATGAACATTAGCCCGAAGTTTCATAGAAACCGAACCAATCAGATTTCAGAGTTTTTAGATCTTTGTAGGGTATAAAACCTACAGGAACCTAAATTCTAGTCCTTTTCGTTCTGATTTTGGTCGATTGAAGTATTTCCATATTACAGATTTAGTTATAGTGCGAAGCCACATTTTGAAAATAAATCTGAATTTATTGAAGTCATCAATATAAATGGAGGTAATATATTTGATTAATTAAGATTATTATCGATAGTAGATTTCATTTTAAACTATATTGTATGTTAATTTTTGAAACTAAGAATATAAAATACCTAACCTGACCTTGATCTTTGCTAAAGCACATGCTAATTATTTTTTCTTTTCTTTTGTCATTTTCTCAACTTTAGAGGCCAATTAAATAAGTTAACAAATAAATTAACAATTAAATTAACAATTAATTAAATGAATAATTTAATGAATAATTAAATGAATAATTATATGAACATTTAAATGAATAATTATATGAACCTTTAAATGAACAATTAGAAGAATCAAAATTGAAATAAGAAGGCCATTCTAAAGCTTTGAAATCTAGATTGTAAGCGGCACTATCCAGTGTAGGGACTCCCGAAATCTCGATTCGATCATTTTTGATCGAGATCGAAATGATATCGATGTATTGGTACTCTTGAAAATTTTACTATCGAAATAATCTCGAAAATCTGTCCATTCGAATCGAAATGATTTCGACGAGGCTTGGCTAGCCGAAATGATTTGTTTTCTTCTTCTAACACATGTATTGGATTTGCTGTTTTTTTCTAACATCACCGTAGTGACCGTGCGCGTACGTGTAAAATAATTATTTATTTATTATTTTGACTTAAATAACGTATGTAATGTAACCTATAAGTGTGAGATGAGGTGTGAACTTATTTGTTTATCCTACAAATAAATTTTAAGTTGTTTTGGAAGAGGAATATAAATGTGTCCCGTAAATTTTTAGTAAAGACTAGGAAATGTTTACAAGTATATACCTATTTATTTTATCTTTTCCTGAAGTGGTAAGGTTATATATAATGTGTTAGGTTATTAATGATGTCTTAATTTGTATATACGACTAGAGAAAATAATATTCAACGATTAACTGATGCCATTATTTTAAATAAACAAGAATGAGCTTTATATGTTTATATTGTAATGTATAAGTGTGTATATGAGTGTAATAATAAATATTATTGTTATTAAGATAATTTTTTTATTGTTGCAGTTTTTATATATTTATATAAACATTATTTACTAAAATGAATTTACAAAAAGTAAAAAGTGACACTATTAATATTACTTAAAAGATAAATTTTAAAATGATTGTTTCATTATTAAGCCAATAAATTATCAGAAAAAAGTAGGTAAGTATACTATCAGTTAAATTTATCTAAAATAGTGTTGAATAATTCTATTCCGAATGGTTCGGCCTTCATTTAATATCTCAATTGGTTCTGAGATAATTTGTACAGCTTCTCTATCAGACTCTTCAATGATCAAGTTTTGATCCCATTGTTGTCCACCAGCAATGCAGATATTATGCAAAATAGCACAAACTGTGGTAATTATTATTAATATATTAAATAACAAATATAAAGCAGCTTTTGTTTATTTATTTATTTATTTGTTCATATATATATTCATTTTTAAATTCACATAAACAGCGGGACTGGGGCATAGAAAGAGATATATAAATCAAGCCCGTATGTTAGACAGAGATAAAAATTGCCGCTGAGTGAACGCAGTTGGTAACGCTGGTAATTTGTTTCACATTACACTCGATTTGCCGAATATACCCGAGTATCATTTCGATGCGTTTCAAGAGTACCAAATTATATTTCGATACGGATGAATCGAGATCGACATCGAAATAATCTCGATATCGATAACACGACATCGAGATTTCAGGAGTCCCGCTACAGGTACGACAGGAAAGCTGCTGTTCTCGAAGCACTGCTTTGAAAATCCAGATTGTAGCGGCCCTAGTCCAGGTACGACAGGAAAGCTGCCCATCTCGGAGTCATCTCCAACGTTAACAACGGATGAACTTGTCAACTGCTTCAATTCCACTTCTGTATGTCAACTTCTTCAATTCCACATCTGTGTATCAACTGGTGGGCAAGTTAATAAACTGTGTTTATTTTTATGTATGTATTTTATTTCACTTTTTGACTTCACAAAAATTTAACATCCTCCTACAGGGGTAAAAAAGGCAAACCGAACAGAACATTCTGTAGGTGGCGCCCAATTATAACATCATTTTAAACAGTTTGCTAGTCAAGAACCCACGACTTTAAAAAAGTGCCCCGACTAAAAGAGCAGCCGTCCGCAACATTGTACATTTATCGTTTGTAACAAACGATAGGTAACAATGATTTGACGCAACCAACGTGGGCCTAGTTTTGTTTAAATTAAGTTCTTAAATTTTCAAGTCAAACTGGAGAGAAATAATTTATGCATGTGAATTTTAGTTAAGACATGGTATTTTGTTAAGTTGCTAGACAGTTCATATCCCAAAAATTAGATTTTCACATTTTAGTTGAGAGGTAAATTTTAATAGTTTCATGATATTTACAGTCTTTAATAATGTTATATTAAACATTGTTTTTGCTATAGACCTATATTGCCCGACACTTTTAGTTACAATTTCTCGTCATAAGTAATTTTTTTATAGTAATATTTTTATTGAAAACATGGCAGACCAAGTTGATCCTTTACATCTTAATGAATCCGAGATAGACTATGAATTACGCATAAGTAATGTAGAGCTTCACGTAAAAATTTGATTTCTAAACGTACCATTTTAAAAAGTCTTCTAGATAAAGACAAGGGTGACATCTGTGATTTAGTTGATCCTGATTTTGAAGTAGATTCAGAGAGAATTTCAATAAATAAAACAATTGAAGATTTAGTATCATTAGTAACAGATTTTACCAAGTCAAAAGATGAATCATTTTCAAAAATAATAAATTCACGATTAATTAGCCTAACAAACAGGGTAAAACGTTTTAAAGTACCAGACGAACCTTTAGATTTACATAAAGATCTATTAGATTTTAAAGATGATGCTTTAAGTTCTTGTCTAGAAATACGTGCACATTTAGAAGTCAAATGTTCTGCAGCTAAATCTAAACCTATATTTCAATCGTCTGCAAATGACAAGCTTGTACCAATTTATAAATGGGGACTATCTTTCGATGGTTCGTCCAGTTTAAAAGCATTTTTGGAGAGAGTTAACGAATTATCTCGGGCTCGTAATGTTTCAGAACAAATTTTATATGATTCTTGTATAGATTTATTTTCTGGACAAGCGTTGATTTTCTATCGATCTATTAGACATAAGGTAAATACTTGGGCTGAAGTTGTAAATGAGTTAGAGAAAGCATTTTTATCGCCAAATTATGACGAGGAGTTGCTAGAAGAAATTAAGACGCGTACACAGGGTCGTAATGAACCTATCGCCATTTATATTGCAGCAATGCAAAATCTTTATGAACATTTGTCTAGTAAAGTATCAGACAATGAACAGTTAAAGCGCATTAAGCGAAATATTTTACCTAAGTACAGTGAGCGTTTAGCTTTAATGGAAATAACCTCCACTACTGAATTACTTTCTTTATGTAGAAAAATTGATGAATCTTTTCAGAATAGGGCAAAATTTTCAGCTCCTAAAGCTACTAGTTTGCTAGAAAGTGATTTAGCATATATTGACAACAAACCCAACGTGAATAGTCATGTAAATTTTAATCCATCTAAATTTAAGCCTACTCAGGAGGCTAAAAGCGAACTTACAACTGCCGCCACTACCAGTCAGGGCGAGTCTAGTAAATTAAATTCACTGTCATGCTGGAACTGTCACAAAGCTGGACACACGTTTCATACTTGTAAACAAGCTAAACAACATAAGTTTTGTTTTAAATGCGGTAAATCTGACTACACAGTTAGGACCTGTGGCTGTAATAAGAATAGAGTTACAAAAAACTAGGTCGGGTAGCTGATGTAACAAGCCGGCATCAGTTTAAACTCATGAAAGGCTGTAAAATTTTAGATTCTCGTAATTCCTTCAATAATTCAAGATTTAGTAAAAATTTTCCTTCTTTGTACCCCATAAAACCAAAAACCGATTTAAATGACTGGATTAAATGGAAAGTCTTGGTAAGAAATTTTTATAAGAGTAACGTTATATCTCCTGTTTTAGTTAAAAAAATCTCTTGATAATAGACCATATATTTCTGTCACACTGTATGACGAAAATTTAATTGCATTATTAGATAGCGGAGCAAATGTAAATTGCATTGGTTCTCTTTCTTTATATCTGTTGGATAAATATAAAATTAAAGTAACTAAACCTTTTAGGCAGATTATTAAAACCGCTGATGGCAAAAGTCAAACCGTCTCAGGTATTTTTGAAGTTCCCTTATATTTAGGAAATGTTTGTAAACTCGTAAAATTTTCAGTAGTGCCCTCACTATGTGTTGGTATGGTTTTAGGTAGCTGTTTTTGTAAGCAATTTTCATTAAATATCAATTTTCAAAATAATACATGGAACATTATTAATTATATAGATAAAGTAGAAATCAATACTGTGGTAGAAGTACCCGAGCAAAACACGGAAAGTACAGGTATAAACAAAATTTTATCTTCTAATCAAATAACAAGTTTAAATAAAGTTATAAGTTTATTTAGAGGCATTTCATATGATGATAGATTAGGTAGAACGAGTAAGATAACAGCTCATATTGAAACCGGAGATGCAAAACCGTTTAAAAAACGACAATATCCTTTGTCACCATATTTGCTTGAACATCTTAATAAACAATTAGATAAAATGTTAGCTTTAAATGTGGTAAGACCTTCTTACAGTGCATGGAACTCACCAGTACTTCTAGTTAAGAAAAGCAGCGGTGACTACCGATTTTGTTTTGATGGGCGATCATTAAATGAGATCACAAAACGTGATGCTTATCCTTTGCCACGTATTGATGATATTTTAAAAATGCTTGCAAACGCTAAATTTATGTCAACATTAGATTTGAGTTGTGCTTTCTGGCAAATTCCGCTTAGTGAGGAAAGTAAAGAAAAACTGCTTTTTCGGTACCCGGTAGAGGTCTTTTGAGTTCAACTGCCTTCCTTTTGGTTTAAGAAACGCTGCGCAGATAACACAACGTTTGATGGATAATATTTTAGGTCCAAAATTTAGTGATAAAGTTTTTGTTATTTGGACGATATAGTAATTACGTCTTCATCTTTCGAAGAACATTTAAACTTATTAAAGGAAGTTTACGATAGATTAGTGGATGCTAATTTAACTATTAATTTTAATAAATGTCAATTCTGTAGAGACTCTTTAAATTATCTTGGTTTTACTGTCGATTCTCACGGCTTAAGAACGTCGCCTCAGAAAGTCAAAGCGATGGTCGAATTTCCGAGACCACATACGTCAACACAACTGAAACGATTCTTAGGGATGATAAGTTGGTATAGGAGATTTATTTCAAGCTGTAGTTCCTTAACTGCACCCTTAAATGAATTACTTAAAGGTCGTAAGAAACACCAACCAATTAAATGGAACGATAACGCAAACCGAGCATTTAATGATTTAAAACAAAGGTTAATTTCAGCACCTATTTTATCTGCACCAGATTTTTCTTTAGAGTTCACTATACAGTGTGATGCATCTACGCTGGGTCTTGGCAGAGTTCTCACTCAGATCCAGAATGGTGAAGAAAAGGTAATTTCATATGCCAGTCGCAGTCTATCACGTGCGGAAAAGAATTATTCAGCGGTAGAATTAGAATTACTAAGCGTAGTACATTTTTGTGAGGTATTCCGTGGTTACATAGAAGGTAGTCATTTTAAAGTTATAACAGATAATGCTAGTTTAAAATATTTAAGAAGCATGGATAGACCATCGGGTAGACTTTGCCGTTGGGCAGCTAGACTTTCAATGTTCGACTTCGAGGTTATCCATCGAAAAGGTAAACTTCATGTCACACCAGACGCTTTGTCGCGAGCTCCGTTACCTTTAGAAACAAATTTTCTTGGGATAGATTTAGAAAATCTTGAGCCATGGTACCTGAAATTAAGAGATAAAATTAGTAAGCATCCAGAAAAATATCCTAATTGGATGATTAAAGATAATTATTTATACAAACATTTGTCAGACAGAATACCACTTAAAACTAATATTTCCGAATGGAAATTACTTGTTCCGTTATCTCAAAGACGTACTATTCTTGAAAATAATCATAGCACTTTGACAGCCGCTCACCTTGGTTATTATAAAACTTTACATAGGTTAAAGGAAAACTTTTATTGGCCAAGAATGTGCAAAGATGTTTTAAATTTTGTCATACGTGTAATAAGCAAAAAGCAAATAATGCAAGGAGATTTGGCCTGATGGGCGTACAAAGAAAGGTTACCTTTCCTTTCCAGTTAATTTCTTTAGATGTTATGGGACCATTTCCCATTAGTTCGAAACGTAACCGTTTCTTAATTGCGGCACAAGATTATTTTACTAAATATACAATGCTTAAGCCAGTCAGAAACGCAACTGCGCAAAACATAGTATCTTTCCTGGAACAAATATTTTTAACGTACGGTGTTCCTCATACTATTTTGTTAGACAACGCTACAGCCCATAAGGGGAAAGTTTTTCAAGAATTTGTTAAAAGCTATAAAATTCCTAATGTGTTCTATAATCTAAAATATTTTCCACAAAGTAACTCTGTAGAAAGATTAAATCGAGTAGTAGGTACAGCAATAAGATCTTTTATAAAAGAAAGCCATAAGAGTTGGGATCAAAATATCCAACAGATCCAATACGCTATAAACACGTCTCAGCACGAGGTCACTGGTTTCTCGCCAGCATTTTTAAATTTTGGTAGGACATTGCCTATAAATGGAGAATATTATGGTAAAAATAATTTAGATTTAAATATAAATGACAGTTCGAGATCAAATTATGCGGACGAGTTACGGAAATTACCAGAGATATATAGCAAGGTTCAACAAAGACTTGATAAAGCTTATGAGCGTGCGAAGAATTTTTATAACTTGCGCAGGCGAGATAAGGTTTTTCTGAAGGTTTTCTGAAAAAAACTATGTATTATCTGATGCTGGGAAAGATTTCTTTGCAAAGCTGGCTGAAAGGTATACACTTTGCACTGTAAAAGGGTAATTTCAAATATATCATATGAATTGCAAGATTTAGCAGGGACCAGTCTAGGACGTTGGCATGTTTCTCAGTTAAAGCCATATTTTGGGTCTAATACACAGCTTGCTAACCTATATTGTACTACATAATATTACTACCTCTTTGATACAATGCAAAAAATATATTTAGTAATTAATATCTTCAATTTAATGGATTTTTTTTTAGTGTTTGACAATATTCACAGTCAAAATTTTATTTGCAACTAGTATAGTGTTATTGAACACGGTATATTTTTTCAAGAGAGAAATTTTAGTATGCTCATAATAAATGAGATACAATTATCGTAAAGCGTTAGCAAATCGTTTGGATTTGAAGTTTAATTTTGGATTTGCTTTACATTTCTGTAGAAATACAATTGCAAAAATTTTTGGTTAGGTACGTTAACTGCTTACCTATATGTATAATTTACTGACGGAAATTGTGTCGATAGACATGTCTTATTACCTTAATGGTAGCTGTTGATTTTTATAATCTATTTTGTGAGAATGCTATCAATTTATTAGAAGTATATACCAGTATAGGATAATTTAGAATAGCAGTATAGGATAATTTAGAATAGCAGTTTAGGATAATTAAATAGTAAGGTAGTTTAGTTAAATAAGCGCGATTTAGTATTAGTGGCCACTCTAATTTTAATTCACTCTAATTTTAATTCACTCTAGATTTAGTTACTATAATTCACTCTAATTAGTTTAGTTAGTCTAGTTCAATTAGTTTAGCTTAGTGTAAAATATCATTAGATTTAATCTTAATTTTTAGTCAATCTTTGGATTAAAATCTCAAATGGATAAAAAAAATTCTATTTGATCAAAGATTTATAGTTTTATAAAACCTTATTGGTTTTGCCTAGAAATTTTATAGCACCCTGTACATAGTAGTTTGCTATAACTGTATAGTAATATAGAATTACAAGTATGATTCTGCAATTCATGTGGAATATTTTATAAATTATTCTTGCGTTTGTTACAAGACAAACAGAAACTAATATGTTTCTTATTTAGAGATAATACATGAACCAGTGCAGGTGAATATCTGACAGTTTAGCGGCTTTTAAGACTACTTTCATAAATCAAAATACACCCTTGATTACTTACCAAATTTTGGGTTAGTTATTTTTGTAGCGACTCTTTAATTTCTTTCTTTCGGCGACACTCCCTTCGTTCTAGTAGTGCCGGGTTTGCAAAACGGGTGGGTTCTTTAGTTTGTCACTTCCTCGAAATATTTTCAGAGTTGAAGCCCTGAAAAGGGGTGGATTTAAGTTAAGTTTTACTTTGTTTTTTAAAGAAGTCTGTGTCTTAATACTATTTTTTGACTTTGACTTAAATTCATAAATTTCCAGTGACATGATACATCATCAAAAAAAAAATATTCTTTTTCTTGTTCTTAATTCTTTACTTTAAACTTATCTTTATGATTTTTTTTCAAAAGGTGAAACTATTCTTTAGTTTAAGTTTCGTTGAACAAATTTTATTTTTGTAGGTGAATAATTTGTGTTAAACGTTACAGAAAAAGTAATTTACTTACCTTTTCCTTTCTCAGATTTTCTGATATAAGTTTCCTAGACTAGAAGGAGACACAAAAAAATTTCAGAGTAACAGCTGCGCCATGTTAAAATGTTGAATATCGCAGGTGTGGTGGTTAAATAGAGAGGTAAAACACTTCCTAGAAGTTTTTCGTTCATTGTACCGGATTTGACAATTTTAGTAAATGGTCTGGAACCTATATTCAGGTGATGACTTTATGTTGGCCAATTTCAAAGATTATTGACTTTAAAGACGAGGCTATCTCCCACTTAATACGAGTTTGCACACTTTTTAGTCAGTTTGTAACTTTACATCGTACACGAACCCACATTTATCTCTGTTGGTCAATGTAGGTTGTCGTCACTTAGTATGGTTTCATTTCATTATGGACTAGACCCAAGCTCATGACGGCTTGTATATATTATGCAATTTTTTATTAGTCAAGGGACTGAGTGAGAGCAGGGGCTTCCAGTCAGAAAACAACAGCTTTCATGCAATCCTGTTAGAAGGATGGACATGGGGGGTGTAATTTGGCTAGCCTTTGTAATCGAGGTTCCATTGGTGTTGGGTTACCAGGTTGAATTGCGCTACTGTGTTCCGTCTGAGCTCTCTCAGCGATGTTTTTTTTTTGACTTCGGTAGTCGTACTGTCACTCAGAGTACTCCCGCTATAAAGTAGAGTCTTCACAAGTATTTCAGTCCAGGGACGAACTGAAGTCAAGTGTTTAAATGTCCCATATGTTTGTTTTCACAAGTGCTCCAGTCCAGAGACAAACTGGGTGCCAAGTGTTTCAAGTCTCAAATAAATCCTTTCGCTAATACAGCAGTTTTAGGCGAACTGTTTGTCTGCGTTTAAATGCCTGCATTCCACAAGTCTATCTGAAAGAGGTGATCAGTTAGCAAGTGTTTTAAGCCTCATATTTGCTTTACAGCAGTTTAAAGGCGAACTGACTGTCCGCATTTCAATGCCTTATATTTTTGTTTAAACTATAAGTGATCACCCTGTAACTGGGTAAAATATTTAATAGTACATAAATACTATATACATTATCAGAATTATAATTACACGCTGGGATCTAATAGGTTTTATATCAGAAACTAAGAGTCCACATAAATGATTTCATATTAAATTGTTCTACGTACCTCACAGTTCATTTAACAACTATCAAATTAAATGAATCAAGTCCATTTAATTTTTTTTCCAAGTGGGGGGAGATTTGTAACATTCCTTTTATTATAAAATTAAGAATGTCACAATTTCAATATGAAACGTCTAGTAACAAGGTATTTTTGCACATCCTGTATAAGTTGTAGTTTAAGTAAGTGTAAACCATATCCAGTGTACCATGTAACTTTAGATTTCTTCAAATAAGCCTGAAATGTAAACACCTTGTACAATTAATATTTTATTAGTTATTTACTTACCATTGCTGTGAACCAGTTACGTCGATGTATATCGTAATGTTTTGTTTTCTAATCTGTATAACATCCTGGAGTAATTTGTTAACAGTTTATTATTTAATTATTATCACTTGTTGTATTAAGCTTTGTTGTGGCAAAAAGCAAGGTTAAGGTAACTGTCATTAAAATTAATAATTCGATTCGGACCACAGACTATTCGGACAAAATTATGTGCTGAGATCTCGAATGAACATTAGCCCGAAGTTTCATAGAAACCGAACTAATCAGATTTCAGAGTTTTTAGATCTTTGTAGGGTATAAAACCTACAGGAACCTAAATTCTAGTCCTTTTCGTTCTGATTTTGGTCGATTGAAGTATTTCCATATTACAGATTTAGTTATAGTGCGAAGCCACATTTTGAAAATAAATCTGAATTTATTGAAGTCATCAATATAAATGGAGGTAATATATTTGATTAATTAAGATTATTATCGATAGTAGATTTCATTTTAAACTATATTGTATGTTAATTTTTGAAACTAAGAATATAAAATACCTAACCTGACCTTGATCTTTGCTAAAGCACATGCTAATTATTTTTTCTTTTCTTTTGTCATTTTCTCAACTTTAGAGGCCAATTAAATAAGTTAACAAATAAATTAACAATTAATTAAATGAATAATTTAATGAATAATTAAATGAATAATTATATGAACATTTAAATGAATAATTATATGAACCTTTAAATGAACAATTAGAAGAATCAAAATTGAAATAAGAAGGCCATTCTAAAGCTTTGAAATCTAGATTGTAAGCGGCACTATCCAGGTACGACAGGAAAGCTGCTGTTCTCGAAGCACTGCTTTGAAAATCCAGATTGTAGCGGCCCTAGTCCAAGTACGACAGGAAAGCTGCCCATCTCGGAGTCATCTCCAACGTTAACAACGGATGAACTTGTCAACTGCTTCAATTCCACTTCTGTATGTCAACTTCTTCAATTCCACATCTGTGTATCAACTGGTGGGCAAGTTAATAAACTGTGTTTATTTTTTATGTATGTATTTTATTTCACTTTTTGACTTCAGCAAAATTCATCATCCTCCTACAGGGGTAAAAAGGCAAACCGAACAGAACATTCTGTAGGTGGCGCCCAATTATAACATCATTTTAAACAGTTTGCTAGTCAAGAACCCACGACTTTAAAAAAGTGCCCCGACTAAAAGAGCAGCCGTCCGCAACATTGTACATTTATTGTTTGTAACAAACGATAGGTAACAGTATACTGACAAGTTTTGATTATCCAAGACAGTGTATAATTTTGGAAATTTTTCACATTTCAAGTTGCAACGTTTAATTATTAAACCGGCTTTTGAAAGTGAGAATTAGGTTATAAATTTCAATTTAATCTTGCAAATGCTATTTATTTAGCAGGGCGATTAGAGCGAAATTTAGTATAAGTTTTTTCATACTATCTTGACTCTCCTGTATAGGGCGTGAGCAAGACAGATAGTCCGAAAAAGACTTTTTTATTTTTTTTATTAAATCAATAAAAAGGAAACAAAACAAAATGACACAGCCAACATCGGCAAGCCCTCTTAACTTAGATACTTTAGATAAATTGACTAAGCTTATCCCTGTTTTTACTGGCAGAGATATAGAACTTCCGGATTTCCTTCAGAATTCTGAAAATTTGATTCATTTCCTTAGCACTAATGACCCTCGACAGCAAACCATTATACTAGGGTCAATTAAAACCAAGATACAAGGTAATGCACGTGAATCATTATTAGGTAGACCCGATATTAAAACGTGGGATGAAATCAAAGTTTTCTTTAAACAAAATTTCTCAGATAATAAATCTCTAGAAACTCTAGAACTAGAACTGCAATATACGACTTTAATTCCTGGAGAGGATATTCAATCCTTTGGTCAAAAACTGATAGCCCTTAAGGCTAGAATTATAAACAAAATACAGCAAACTTTTCTTTCGGCTACTGAACAAACTGGCCGTATTTCATTCTTTTCAACTCAAGCTTTTAACATTTTCAAATTAAATCTACCATACCACTATGAACAACTTATTCGCGCTAGACAAGAAGTTCACACCATAGAACAGGCTGTTAGTTTCATAGAAGATGAAATTAAATACGACAATTACAAGCGACTTACTTTTCAAAACAGACAAGCTAGGAAACCTCAACAACAAAATCAGCAAATGAAACCACAGCGTCCTAAACCGCAACCACAACAAAATTTTTATCAGAATAATCAACCGAGACCCCCGTCTCAACCCGCTAATTTCTACCAATCACCTAATAACCCATCAAGATTTCCATCGCAATCTATAAATTTATATCAATCACCTAATAACCAGCAAAGATATTTACCGCAACCTTCAACAAATCGAAATGTTTTGGAAAACCTCAAAATGTTTTCAAACCCTCTCAACAACAAATTCAACCCAAACCTACACCTATGTCAGGTATTAGCTACACTCACCCTCAAACATCTGGTGTTAGTTATAGTCCCCAACGCACACAATTTCAAAGGAAAACCTTCCCTGACAATAAAGCTTCCCTACCTGCAGTACAAGAACTATTTAATACTGAAATCTATGAGCAAAACAACCCTGAACAAAATAGTTTTGAATATAATCCGTCTGAATATGAATCAGGATTCGACCAAGCCTATTCTCTTGAACAAGAAAGTCCAAACAATTATTCTTATGATTCTTACCAGGAATTTTCGGAAGATAAATCCCAAGAAATAAATTTTCAAGAAACTCATACTCCCCAGGACCCGATATAGTTTTGAACAATGTTGAAAATAATAAACTTCCCTTCATTCAAATTCAAAACCCTCCTATTCGACTTCTCTTAGATACTGGATGTGGAAAAAATATCATTAACCCCTCTGTAATTTCACAGTTCTACCCAAAATGTACTCATCCTGAAACAAACATCATCACAACCTGCACTGGTTCTCAAAAATCTTATTTCTCGGCGCATATTCCAATTTTTAACGAATTTAATTCAAATTATACGATGGAAGCAATTATATTTGACTTCAGTAAAGATTTTGACGGACTGATAGGTTTTGAAACTCTTCAACACTTGGGACTAATTATTGATCCCAAAACTTAACACTGTCAAATACAAATTGTATAATTCCCTTGCAGATACAAAGACACAATGAACCCATAAATATTGAGGCTAACTCTGTCAGACTTTTAAAATTCCCTGTTCAGATCTTATCTGGAGAAATTTGTATAGAAACTCAACGATCTCCAAGTTTTTATATTCCTGCATGCGTAACACGTGCTGAAAACGGATTAGCACAAATTGAAATATATAATACTACTTCAGAAACCCAGTCCATTGCCCCTGACCAAAGTTTACCTGCAACACTACTTGACGAATACTTTACTCAAACACTACAGATTAAAACTAAAGAAGGAACTATGTTAAACCATATCAATCAAAATTCAAAAGATATTACAACCTTCCTTAGAACCGAACATTTGAATTCCGAGGAAAAATTCCATCTTTTGAACTTTGTAAAAATATGAAACTTGTTTTCACTTCCCTAATGATACGTTAACCTTTACAAACCAGGTTAAACATGAAATCAAGACCCATAACGAAATACCCATTCATACTAAAACTTATCGATATCCTCGTGTGCATCAGCAGGAAGTAAAACGACAAATTGACGAAATGCTGCAAAATAATATCATCCGTCCCTCTAAATCTCCCTATAGTTCACCAATCTGGATTGTACCAAAGAAAATTGACGCCACAGGTAAACAAAAATGGCGCCTAGTGGTAGATTACCGGAAAATTAATGACAATACAAAAACTAATATTTCTGACATCCTCGACAAACTTGGACGATGTCAATATTTTACAACCCTAGACTTAGCAAGCGGATTCCACCAGATAGAAATGCACGAAAACTCTATAGAAAAAACGGCATTCAATACTGAAAATGGACATTATGAGTATGTCCGGATGCCCTTCGGGTTAAAGAACGCTCCTGCGACGTTTCAACGTGTTATGGATAACGTACTTAAAGATTTGCAACATAAAATCTGTTTTGTCTACATGGACGATATTATCATTTTTAGTACTTCCCTTCAGGAACATATACAAAATTTGGAACTTGTATTTAAAACTCTAGCAGAAGCTAATCTGAAAATACAGCTAGACAAATCGGAATTTCTATGTAAACAGGTAGAATTTTTAGGACATATTATCACACCGGAAGGTATTAGGCCGAACCCTAAGAAAACAGAATCCATAAAGAATTTTCCCTTGCCGAAAACGACAAAAGAGATCAAATCATTTTTGGGACTTTTAGGTTTTTATCGTAAATTTATTCCTAATTTTGCCAAACTAACAAAACCTCTAACACAAAGGCTAAAAAAGGATTCCAAAATCGACTTTTCTCAAGATTATTTAGATTGTTTCGAAACTTGCAAAAATTTACTTTGTAACGAACCTGTATTAGCCTATCCCGATTTTCACAAAACTTTTACCCTCACTTGTGACGCGTCTAATTTCGCAATCGGAAGTATTCTAAGCCAGGACGGTCATCCAATCTCATATTACTCTAGAACTCTCAATCCCGCCGAATGTAATTATTCGACGATCGAAAAAGAACTTTTATCAATTGTCAACTCCGTAAAATATTTTAGACCCTACCTTTTCGGTACAAAATTCATAATTGAAACAGATCACCAACCCCTACAGTGGTTATTTAATTTAAAAGACCCTAACTCCAGACTTGTCCGTTGGAGACTCAAATTAGAAGAGTATGACTATGTCATTAAATATAAAAAGGGGAAAATCAACCAAGCCGATCCTCTTTCTCGTATAAAAATTAATCCTATTGAAACAAGTTCAATACAAAATGATACAAGTTCGATGATAGCTCAAGTAGACGAATCAGACTTGGACTTAGACAAACTTTTCGAAATTCCTCTTGAAGATATTCTTAATGACTGTAATCGTGAAACATATGAATCCTTGTTAAAAGATTTTGAACAATTGCCTGAAAGCCATCCTGAAAGTGATGCACAAACTATCCATACGTCTCGTTCTAATCCTATCCTAGAAATCAAATATACAGATAATGTTTTAAACCTCTTCAATCATCAATTTATAATTTCAGAAAATGAATCAAACAAATTAAATACTCATTATTCCGAAAAAACTTTTCCCGGTAAAACAAAACATGTTATAAAATTAGTTAATAGACAATCAGACGATGAAATTTTTAAATTCCTCAGAACATTCATAAAAGCTAACTCCACCAAACACGCTCTTTTCTTTGACTCTATTAAACTCGAACAAAAAATTATTAGAACACTACAAAATAATCTCCCTTCTGGATATAAATTTGTTATCTGTAAAAAACAAGTTGAAGATGTCGTTACGGAACAAGAGCAACAACAAAAAATTAAATATAACCATGAGGCAAAAACATACCATCGTGGAGTAACGGCAACTCATCAAGCTCTTTTACGAAAATATTACTGGCCTCATATGTTTGAGCATATCCGAGAATATATTTCTAAATGTCAAACATGTATTACCATGAAAACCGATCGTCATCCACCAAACCCGAAATTTCAACATACATACACTCCTTCTTCTCCGTTTGAACTCCTAAATATAGATACACTTTCGATTAATAATCAGTTTATTATTACTACCATTGATGTTTTTTCTAAATATGAACATTCTTATCATGTTTACGCTATATCTGGACTTAACGTTCAACGTAGCCTTTTAATATTTATCGCAAGTCATGGTTACCCGTATAAAATCTTGGTAGATTCTGGCGTAGAGTTTAATAACATTATGATTAAAGATTTTTGTAACCTACATAAAATATCTCTCCAATTTACTTCCATACAGGGACATACTACAAACGGAAATATTGAAAGGTTTCATTCCACCTTGCTTGACTTAGTAAGATGCATAAAAACTGAGCAACCAAATGCACCAATTGATTACCTAATATCTTTGGCAGTAATTTCTTATAACCATACGATACATACGACAACCAAGGAGTCCCCTATAAATATTACTCGCGGCGACAGTAGGCCCGACGCTTTTGATATAAATGAACAGATTATTACATCTGACTATATTGAAAAACATAGAAACATCATGAAAACCATGTATAACCAAATTAAACAAAATATCGAAACAAAAAAAGACAAAACTATAACTAAATTAAATGAATCTCGTAGAGAA
Source organism: Monochamus saltuarius (assembly GCA_025584915.1). Taxonomy (NCBI): domain Eukaryota; kingdom Metazoa; phylum Arthropoda; class Insecta; order Coleoptera; family Cerambycidae; genus Monochamus; species Monochamus saltuarius. Next base: position 16,442,869 of record CM046729.1, read on the forward strand.
CCCGATACTTTTGAAGCTGACGAAAATGTCTATATTAAAAATTCAAATCGAAATAAATTGTCTCCCCGATATACAAAAGAATTAACATCTAAAGATTTAGGACCCACTGTAGAGATATTCAAACGATCCGGACATCAAGGTGACAAATATCACAAAGCTTTTATAAAACGCAAACCTAAACCAAGAAAACGGAAAATTGATAATCCTCTTTCCGTTTCAGGACATGGCCTCCCAACTGAAGATCCTGATTCTCCTGACGATAACATTCCCATTAGCCAATTTTTTAAAAATCGAAACTATCAAAAACCCCCTTCTAATGAGTCAATTAAGTAAGGAAACTCGTGTTTTCTCCCATTGCCAGGACTTCATCCAGGTCATTGACTTAACTAAAATCAAAACCAAACTACCCAACTATTATCTGAATTGGGTGCTTCTCATTGCAATTTATCAAAAATTAAACAATCTTTATTTTATATACAAACTAAACTTGAAAATTTTGAAAACCCAAAGACCAGACAGAAACGAGGACTAATTAACATCGTTGGTTCATTACATAAGTATTTATTTGGAACATTAGATAACGACGATTTAGAAATTATTAATTCAAAATTTAATACCCTTCTACAAAATGAACACGAAATAAAAACACAGTTAGGCCTACAAAGTTCTATATTGATTAATTTAAATAAAAAACTTAATGATTCATTTCTTAGAATTGATAAGAATTTCAACATCCTTTCACGTGTAATCGATAAACTAAAAAACGATGTTGAGTGTGTCAAAATTCAATTAAATTTACAAGAGATCTTCACAGAAGTGGAAGATTTACTTTCAAATTTGGAAACGGCGACAAATCTCGCCCAACATAACATTATACACAATTTCTTTTTACCATTAAAAAATATTAAACCTATACTAAATCAGTTATATGCCATTTATGATCGCAAGGAAATAATCGAATTAGCTAACCTACACTCTTACTATAATCTATTTTTAATCTCAGTAACTATTCTTGAATATAAAATTATAGTGAAATTGTCAGTACCACTTTTCTTTCCCGAGCATTATAATACTTACCATCTGTTATCTATCCCTATTAATGACCAAACTATTATTCCTTTCCAACCTTACCTACATGCAAATCTGGATACTCAACAGCACCTATGGACAGCTCAACCATGTCCATATATCGAAGAATACAGTCTATGTAAAGGAACTTTTGAACTTCAACATGATCAATGTTTCCTTTCTTTAATTCAAAACAAACCACATCAATGCCTTTCGACAAACGTTAAGCTACAAACTACACTATTAGAACAACTTAAGGACAATCAGATACTGATTATCCCATATCATGAAGAACTAGTTCACGAACAATGTCGTGTAAAACAAACCTACTCTGTAAATCAACCATCTCTAGTGACCATAGACTCATGTGATGTAATTATCAGAGACATTCGTTTCTCTCCTCAAAGCGACTATGTCCAACAAACCCAAGTCCATTTACCAACGATTAATTTGGAACCCTCCAGTGGCCCCACCATTCATCTTCATGAAATGGACCTTCAAGACTTTCAGCAGCTACAACGTCTAACGAAGAGTTTAAAACCTGTGCATCTTAGTGAATTTGAAAATATGAAATCAAGAAATGTTATCCTGTATATTTTTCTATTTGTTATAACTGTATTTTGCACCTTATTATTATACTACAGATGCCTTCATAAGAAAATACATATCTGTCACAGAAAGAATCCCTCAGCTCCTTCTGCAGCTGCAGGAATTCCACTTAGGGAGGGAATTGTAGTATAAACCTCTTTTTGATCATTTATTTTATTTTTCCACCTTGTATGGATTACACAGCCCCACAAAAAAAAGTTCATACACAAGAGAGTGACATATGTATTCCCATGTATTTTTCGACGCTGAATCCGATCCCGAGCTCAGAATTGGGCCTACACGTCTGGAATTGGCCCCAGGGGCCGAAAATGGCCTGAAATGCGGTTCCCGGGATAAGGGACGCTAAATTTTGGAGCTAAAGCCGGATTTGTGCTCGAAAAGTTTATGTCTAACTGAAATTCCGGGTTTGGGTCCGGGAAAATGACCCTTGGGACGGGAAAATGACCCCTTGGGGCGGAAAAATCCTGTTTTGGACGTCTCGGTCGCGACTGTGGTATTTTCGTGTGTTTTCAATTCTTGACCTGAGACTGGGTGGGAAAAGTTTTTGGTCAGCTGAAATTCCCAGTTTGGGTCCGGGAAAATGGCCCATTGGGGCCGGAAAATCATATTTGGGACGTACCAGTCGCAAAAGTGGGATTTTCATGTAGTTTTCAATCCTGGTACTTAGAGTATGCTCAAAAAGTTTTTGGACAGCTGAAATTCCCAGTTTGGGTCCGGGAAAATGGCCCATTGGGGCCGGAAAATCATATTTGGGACGTACCAGTCGCAAAAGTGGGATTTTCATGTAGTTTTCAATCCTGGTACTTAGAGTATGCTCAAAAAGTTTTTGGACAGCTGAAATTCCCAGTTTGGGTCCGGGAAAATGGCCCATTGGGGCCGGAAAATCATATTTGGGACGTACCAGTCGCAAAAGTGGGATTTTCATGTAGTTTTCAATCCTGGTACTTAGAGTATGCTCAAAAAGTTTTTGGACAGCTGAAATTCCCAGTTTGGGTCCGGGAAAATGGCCCATTGGGGCCGGAAAATCATATTTCGGACATACCAGTCGCAACAGCGGTATTTGTGGTTTCGCTTCCCAAGGAAGAAAGTCCAAAAATTTAGGCGATTACAGTGAAGAGCAGGGAGAAAGATTTCACCAGGACATATCAGAAATGGAACAAAGATATCAAGGAAGGTGGGATATTCATATGATGGCAGATTTTTGTTGGTCACTGAAGAGGGACACGACAGAAATCCATAAACGCCAGGCTGTGCGGCGGTCATTTGAAAATAAGGTTCAAAGATATTATAAAAGGAGATCATGAAACCGGGATCCCACCGCCACCTTAATTAGTACATAAAAATCCCACTGTTGCGATTGGTACGTCCCAAATATGATTTTCCGGCCCCAATGGGCCATTTTCCCGGACCCAAACTGGGAATTTCAGCTGTCCAAAAACTTTTTGAGCATACTCTAAGTACCAGGATTGAAAACTACATGAAAATCCCACTTTTGCGACTGGTACGTCCCAAATATGATTTTCCGGCCCCAATGGGCCATTTTCCCGGACCCAAACTGGGAATTTCAGCTGTCCAAAAACTTTTTGAGCATACTCTAAGTACCAGGATTGAAAACTACATGAAAATCCCACTTTTGCGACTGGTACGTCCCAAATATGATTTTCCGGCCCCAATGGGCCATTTTCCCGGACCCAAACTGGGAATTTCAGCTGACCAAAAACTTTTCCCACCCAGTCTCAGGTCAAGAATTGAAAAACACACGAAAATACCACAGTCGCGACCGAGACGTCCAAAACAGGATTTTTCCGCCCCAAGGGGTCATTTTCCCGTCCCAAGGGGTCATTTTCCCGGACCCAAACCCGGAATTTCAGTTGGCCATAAACTTTTCGAGCACAAATCCGGCTTTAGCTCCAAAATTTAGCGTCTACTTCGCCTTATCCCGGGAACCGCATTTCAGGCCCTTTTCGGCCCCTGGGGCCAATTCCAGACGTGTAGGCCCAATTCTGAGCTCGGGATCGGATTCAGCGTCGAAAAATACATGGGAATACATATGTCACTCTCTTGTGTATGAACGTTTTTTTGTGGGGCTGTGTTATTAATATAACATATAATGTAATATCAGCATTCCTGTAATATCATCTTTTTTTATATCACAGAAATGCGCTGACTGTGAATATTAATACTATTTAAACTAAGGACGTTTCACTTACAGGGCAGTGTAGTATTTGCTCCCAATCTGTAACTTGATGCTAATAAATTGTCACCGAATTATCCATCTTATTGTTTTACTGATATACTTACAACTTTACTAGGGTAAATACATTGAAATTCCAGAGGGTTAAGTATGATATTGATGCAATAAATAAATATCTACAACGAGCCTTAGGTGACTTCAGATGGCATGATAATGATGACAGCATAAGAGAGGGAATTGTTAAGGAGCATCAAAAGCTCATTTCTATTAAAGCTAACAATAACACTCTGAAGTGTAGAATCAAATGCAGTGAGGACATAGATTTTACTAAACAAGATTCAATAGTACACTTGCCCAAGCAAGAAAATTGGCTGCATTTGGTTACCATGTATCAGATTTTCCAGTCGATATTTTTAGTGTAAATACCATTTGCATAGAATGCAATATTGTGGGTGGATCCTATATTAATGACAGGCAAGCTCACGTTATTCACGAATTTTTCCTACAGTGCCAGCTGGTTTCAAAATTGTTGAGACTCGTTGTCTATTTACCCATCAACACTCGATTTATCGATCAGATTGTTGTTAATATAGTCAGTCAAGATGGTGAACTCATCAATTTCGGAAGAGAGGTGGTGTCATTAAGACTACATTTGAAGGAGCGTGATCAATAAGTGTAATGGTAATAAGGTACAACAAACGTGGCGGTTCTAGTAGTTGAAGCTATATAGGAGGTATATATTTAAAACCTGCCATCAGTTCTACACGATCAAACCAATAACAGTAAGAAATCGAAAGTTTCTCGAATCTCTTGGTTTTAAGGTAATTTTTAAGAAGTGATAATAAAATGGATATATTAAATGTCAACGAGAGGGCTTATTTTGACAACACTATTATTAACTCTGAGAAACATACTCATCAACCGTACGCATCTACGTCTTTGAATAATAATGATGAAATTCGCATTCCACTACAACAGCAGGATGTCTACACATTACCCACTGAAAGTTCATTGTATATAGAAGGTAAATTACTGAAAACTGATAATACACCCTCCAAAACTGCTACATTTGTGAATAACGGTGTCATGCTTTTATTTGATGAAATCAGATATGAAATGGGTGGATATGTAATAGATCGCATCCGTCATCCAGGTCTAACCTCCATTCTAAAAGGATACGTGTCATTCAACACAAGTGATACTCAATACCTACAAAATAGTGGTTGGTTTTTTAATAACAACTAGAGGTCACTTATAGTTGACGATCATGGAAATTTTAATGTTTTAATCGATTTATCCACCATTTTCGGATTCTGCGAAGACTTTAAGAAAATTATTTTAAATTTGAGGCAGGAGTTGGTGTTAATTCGCTCAAATAAATTCTGCAGAGAACGAGTCAGTTAAAGTTGTATTAAATAAAGTATTGTGGAAAATACCTCATATATCAGTGTCAGATGTGGAAAGATTGAAATTGGTTGACTATGTAGCTAGGAACAAGGAATTGGAAGTTCCCTTTAGGGGTTGGGAACTGCATGAGTATCCTCTCCTACAAGAAACTCAACGTCACACCTGGAATATCAAGACGGCGACGCAACTTGAGAAACCTAAATTTGTAATTGTAGGTTTCCATACTGACCGTAAAAATAAATTGAAAAAAAATTTCAGTCACTTTGATTATTGTAATTTAATTAATATGAAACTGTATCTTAATTCTGAGATGTTTCCTTATGACAATTTGAATATAAATTTTGACAACAATCAGATAGCAACCTTGTTTGACATGTATGCAAAGTTTCAACGATTGTATTATGGAAAGGAAAATGAACCTATTTATACACGTGCAGAGTTCAAGAAATATGCACCTTTAATTGTTATAGATTGTTCTCATCAGAATGAAAGTCTTAAATCTGGTTCAGTTGATATTCGACTAGAATTCGAAACAAATAAAAATATTCCTTCAAATACAAGTTGTTACGCTCTTATTTTTATAAAACATATAATTAATGATTGTTATTGTTTGTTATTATTGTAAGTTGTAATGGTATATTACTTAATAAATAAAAACAAGTCTTAAAGTGTTTTAAATTATTTTATTCCTTAATTTCATTTAATATACAAAGAGTTCTATTATAATCATACAAATGTGTAGAACGCCATGGGGCGGAATCGGGACCACAGCTCTATCCTAAACAAGCATCTAAATCTTGTTCAGCTTTTTGTATATTATCCTCAATCCATTTAAGAATATTACCATGATGAAAATTTGTAGATGGCTGAAACTTCCAGTGCAACTTTTTAGACTCTTGTAGCGTGCACAAGAGTACAAGTGTACGGCTTCTGGCATAGTATGCCGCTTTACACATGGCTTCATCCATCGTTTTCTCAATGGTTTTATAATTACTTAATATATTTAGTAAGTAGTTTAGTAAGTAGTAAGTATTTATCCATCGTAACACTACTTTACTGTCAGTTATCTTTTCCCAATTTTTGATAAAGAATTTAAGCCTACTGGCAATCCTTACCTCTAATGTCTCCTGTTGTGATATTTCTCTTGATATCTCGCTTTTCCTTGTGTCTGAGGTAGTCGCCCCCTCTGTCCCATGTCCCTCAATGACCGAGACGGGCCCTTCGTGTTTAAAGGGTATGGCGATAATTGGCCATTTGATTCAATTCTTTTAGTAAAGGAAGCTATAGGCTCCTTTTTCCTCACCGACAAAGTAGGTTTTAGTTTGAGATCCTGACTGGATTTCTCTACCAACATTGCATTGCATACTGCTCCCCAGTTCTTTCCCCATGAAAACTCATCTACTGAGTTATTGAACCCAATATCCCTTGCTGTCTTTGATAGGTAAGGGCTTATGTTTGCCGTTCTATCAAGTGGCAAGACATAATGCACATTTGCCAGGATTCGCCCCGCGTCTTCTAGACTGCTTAGTAAAGTTGATTTTGTTGCAGAATTTTCCTGCTTAATATAGAAAACTTAAAGCTTTACCGAGAGCCGTCAGTCTTGAACCTAAATTCTTTTGTAAAAGTGATATTCTTTTCTCCCTTTTCATATCAGTTACTTAACAGTAGTCCCCCCCCCTCTGCATTAAGGTTCGGGGCACTTAAGATTGGGCAATTTATGGGTAGCGGATACTTCGCCACAAGCTCAGCATTGATCGTCCTCTGTAACCATAAGAAAATGATATGTTTCCACCTAGAACATATTGTAGCATGCAATTGAACCTCCTCAGCATTTTTTGCCAACGGATCATCCCCAAGGCATTTCAAGGTTTCTGTATCGAAATCAATTTCTAGTACTGAATCGGAATCTTGAGGTGGCAAATTTTCTTTGCCCTGCTGTCCCGACTCATAGTCTGTTTGGTGTACGGTGACTTCCACCATCTCTGTATTTGGAACTGTATTTTGAGTACATTCTAATACACTAAACTCTAAGTCTGATGATTGATCTAGATCCCGCCTAAGGAATTGTTTCTTTCTTGCGACTTATTAGAGCTACGTGCTCGAGATGTATGTGATCTACGTGATTCACAAGGTGACTCATACGCCGGAGGACTACGTGTCTGCCGGGATTTCAGAGGTCTATGAGTGGAAGGACTACGTGTCGCACTAAGTCTCTTTGAGCTACTTGCTCTAGAGGGGCTATTACTAAGGCTTGCTCTCCTAAGCCTCTGTTGATTTCTAATAGTTTTCTGTAACCTCTGAATTCTTTTCGCCAAATGAGAAGATCGAGATGTACTCAAGGACCTCGCTCTAGATCGTTTTTTGGTCTTTGATTTACCCATATTGTAGCCTGCGATGGAACCTAAAACATTGAAAATATCAGATTAATTATTAAAAAGGTATGTGACACTTAACGACGCACAAAAATGACGAAGTGAAGTTAGGACAGGGTAAGGAGTTGGAGATATTTTTTTTCTTCTTCTTCTACCTTAGTGATCTCAAGGACGAGGCGCCGAAATATAATAGCGCTTATTCAAATTTACGTCACAGTTTCGCATGACCATATTGGTAGCGGGTCGGGCGACCGTGAAAAATAATCTATGCTTGACAGTTGAATCTATTGCTGTGGATGAATCACAACACAAGTAGTGTTGGGAAAAACCAAGTTATTTCAATAACCGAATACTGATTATTTAAGTGATTTCAAAAACCGATTGATAACTCGAGTGATGGTCACTTGAATTCACAGCAGCTGGCATCACAAAACATATAATACAAGAAGGGCGTTTTTATTATACCAACATCGAAACAGCAAAGACAAATAAAACGATAGCGGTGACCTCATTATCCCTGGCAACCCAAAAAATTGAACTAAACAAATTTACCAGGTCGATAATATTGTTTGCTTCGTAACCTTCACAGCTTACCGACTCCGCCGGTATAGCAGGTATTATTTAATATACGAGATTATTAAATTATTTTACTTCTATTTCACAATAATATTTAAATGAATATAAACGATATTACCATTATAATGGTAATATCGTTTTATACTCATATAAATATTAATGTAAACTAATAAAACACTCACGACTTGTAAAAAAATTTATTAAACCACAAAACAATAAATTTATAAAAAATGGCACTGTCCTTAAGAATTCTCATAAATTATTTAAATCGTACAAGTATAATGTGTGATGTTAATATTTTATTTATAATTTAAAATTACGTTCATGGCAAATTCTGATTGGATACCTACATAATAAAATTATGTACTATGTATGTAGTTAATGACATATCACAATTTAAATAGCCTATATAATTTATAATATTAAATAAATAAACAAGAAATTGTTACATAAAAAATAAAATGTTATAAATACAGTTCATTCAAACAATTATGACAGTCCTCTGATTTTTATATTTTAAAGATTTTTAATATGGCATATATGCAAAACTTTTTCTCATAAAAAATTAGCATCAGAGGTCCAAAAGGATTTTCATCATTTGCTAAAAATTATTCGTTCTTACCTGCCATCCATTTATAAATTTAAAGTTATTTCGTCTAACATTAGTTTTTAAATCTTTAACTTTCCAGTTTTTTAATTTAGGCAATAAATCTAACCAAAATTCCATATGGGGTGAATCGCTGGAAAGGGGACATTTAAATTTTTTACCACTGGTTTCGTGTTGATTAGATCCATTGAGTGAGTCAAACAAGTTGTCAATAATATGTACAAATTCAGCAGTGTGAAGTGATTTTGCAGGTAAATCACCTAACACTGAAAAGGTTTCTATTGTAGCAGCAACCGTTTGACTCAGTTGTTGCGCAGCAACTTTAACTTTCATTTTTTGAAAACTATCTTTAAAATTAAAGTGGCTTGAATTTAATTTGTACAACTGTTTATATGTTCGTTTTTGCTGATCCAGATTATATGCGTTTTGAATATGTTTAAATTTTGCTACTTTATCGTTTTCAAATTCAATGACATTATTAATTAAAGCATTACGTGTATTTTTAAGCAGATGTGGTACGTCGAAAATTGTACAAATACACTGACCATTAACAACAAAATAATAAGGACTTGGATTGTCGATATTTTCTGCACAAAGAGCTTCAATTGCAGATCTATTTGTAGAGCCTTGATCACAAACAGTAGCAACAATCTTAAGTCCTATCTTTTGAAGTTCACTAATGATAAACACAATAATCTGTTTCAGATCCGCTGTTGAAACAGTGTCTGTTACAAAGTAATATGCTACAACCTGCTTATAACTTTTGCGAACTCCTCTTATCATAAAAACTAGAGCATGATTTGCAGCTTTATCTGACCGTTTATTACCTAAATCTTCATATCCACAAATAGTCTGTTTGTTACTTTCATAATAAAATCCTGAACTTAAACTTATTTTGTCAAAAACAAGAGAGCAACAACGGTCAAGCTCATCCAATTTTTCAATTTGTGTTTTCAAATATTCCACGACTGGTTTTATTATACCACATTGAAAAGGTATGTTTGATAAAACTGTTTTCAAAGTTCTCACTGAGGGCAATTGAAAATACGTTCTTAAATATTTATATAACCGAGGGCTGCGTTTATAGACTGATAATGCAAAAGCCTTATCCTGCAAAGTCCATCGTCTCCCTTTGGCAGATCTAGTAACATTACGTAATTGAGAATTAATAAATTCTTTACTGATATCATTAAGATTTTCCTCGATAAACTCAAACCTACCATCGTTATACAAATTTCTTAAAGAATTGACGTGAGCTCTCTCATTTTTCAGCAAAGATCTCAGTTTGCTTAATTTAGAAGTGGTATTGCGATGAATTTTGTACATAATCGCTTCACGAGGTGTTAAATCATTTTTTGAAATATCCATTTTACCAAGCATACCTTTTTTATTTTCTAACAAAAAAGAATATTTATCAGAATAATCTACTGGCTTTGAAAACTTGGTTGTATTTTCCGATATCGTTTTACAATAAGAGTGTTCACCTAGGGAAAAACTAATATCAAAATTAGAAGATCTCATTACATTGTCATGATTATTAGCAAGGCCATTTGAACAACATGGAGTGTCCTCAATCAAGATAGAATTCGTATTAACTGAAAGTATTTCATTTTGTTCTGGCTGTTGTTCAGAAATTTTCAATGGCTCATCATTAGATTTTGAATGTACTATAGGTTTAGGAATAGTTTTTGGTAGAATACGATTACGAATTTTAGGACACGCAAAGTCAGAATCTACAAAATGACTGTCACAAAGATAAAAATGTTTGCAATTAACATTTGATGAAATATTACAACAATGTTTCCATATTTGCAATGACTCAGGATCTCTTGGAAAGCTATGAAATTTTTTATTGTGGTAAGAAGAATCTTCAACGGGATGATAATATGAATTTTTGCATGATGGATATTTGCAAGAATAACGTAACCTGCCAATAACAGATGACACTGTAATGAGATTTGACATGGTTTATAATTTACATATATACCTACATTAAAGTCACAGCAAATATCACAGACCCGTTACCTTTACAAATACAATCTTCTCAATTACATCTCGAAGTCTTACATCTACATATTTTTCCTTACCTACCTACAACTATAAATAAAATTATTACATATTGAAAAAATAGAACATTGCTTATACAAACACTGGTAAATGAAAGCAATAAATTTTGTTAATCATTGCTCTCATTTTGAAAAATTGTAACCTATATTTGACGTTTTCAAGAAAGAATTTTCCACGTTCATATTTTGTAACAACTGTTACTCGGAACGATCAAATTTACACAATAACGAATTTAATATTTTTTAAACATATTATATAAATTAAATTACATATTATTTTCTTTTTTTGTGTAATTGTGTAAACGAAATAGCTATACAAGAAAATTTGCAAGAATATTAAATTCATTATTATTAATATTACCTATACCTCCTTCCATTTATTTAGTAAGCTTGTACCTTTAATATTTACTCACCTTTTCGGCGAATATATCCAATTTTTATTATACAATCTACAAAAATGAACTGTAACATAACCAAAAAACCAAAACATCAAGCCGCTTGCCGCTAAAATGTGAACAATGACAGTGTGGACAAATAGTAACAAATTCAAAGACACTAGATTTTACAGTAATGAAAAATCTAGTAATAAAATGAAAGTTACTTCCTTTTCCTTGCCTCTTTCCTCACCTCCCTGGCAGAGGCTCCATCCCTACTCTGTTACTCTGTTGCGCATTTGCCTAAGCTGCTTGCACAGCCATGGCTGACATATTACTTTTTTCGCTGTTTACCTATAAGTATACATAAATATATTTTTTTAAATATATACTTTTTGTATGGTTTTTTTTTAAATTGTAACCTCTATGTATACATTACATTGAAATTAATTGCAATATAATGATGGTCGTATTCGTTTTTTCGATTTTTGCTACAAATCTTGAGCACGAACTAGAGCTGTTATGAAAAGAACAGAACAGGTTCTTGAGAACAGGTGCGTAACAGTTGTTCACTGAACTTGTTCTTCTCAATGAAGTGAGCAGCTCCACAAATGTGACGGTGAACGTGTATGCGTGTTTGTAAAACTGAATCGACAATCGAAGCTCAAATGGCGAACACTGCGAGTGCGAAGAACGGGCAAAGCAAAGAACTGTGTATGGTTGTTATACTACTAATACAGTAGTTACACGATAACGTTTACATCGGATGGCATTCGTTATCGACGTTAGAAATTAACAGTTTATAAATTCTACAACGAAATAAAAAAGAGAAAAATTACAAAATTTTGAATACAATATAACTTTCTTCGTTAATAAGTTAAAAATATACATTTCTAAAAAGCTGGTATAAAAATAGCAATATATAAATAATATAATATAAATTAACAAACACAAAACAAAATTGGTACTTCATCTCTTTTTTAAATATATGGAATTATGATAGAACTCTATACAGGGTGTCTGGCAAGTCGTTACAATAATTTTAGGAGGTGAGAGAATACTTGATTTTGAGTCAATTGAAACAAACATACATATAGGTATAAAAAGTGTTACAATATTTCTGATAATTATTTTTTTAATTTAACCGGGCTTTTTTACAATTATTGAAAGTGTAGAAGAAGAACAAACCTTTTTATAACAAATGTTTCTATAGCCTTTTTATTAAGAATGAATGGATTATTTAAACGATTTAAATAATCATTTAAATAAATTTGTTTTTCTTCTACACTTCTACAATAATTATTGAGGAAAAGCACGATTAAATTTAAAAATATAAAAAAATTAATTATCACAAATATTGTAACACTTGGTATATAGATATGTTTGTTTCAATCGACTCAAAATCACATATTCTATCACCTCCTAAAATTACTGTAACCACTTGCAAGACACCGTCGTGTATATATTTGTGTGACAGATAGATTGTTGTTATTTAGTATTTTTTCAGTCCAGAAAATATTTTAAGGTATTTTTCAGATAAAATGTTTACTGTTGGATGTTTTTTTAAATGTCTTTTTAAATTCGGCACTGACGACTTATAACAAATAGTTTCCTTACAAATATTAATGGAAAAAAAATCCGAGCTGTACTAGTTCGCCTACTCATTTTAGTTAAATGTTAAATATTAAATCGAAAATAAATTCAATCGCTAACAGCCAAAAGTTTTTCTACACGTAATACATTTATATTCTAAAGCTAAGCTATAAGAGCAAAATGGTAAGCTCGTGGCGTGCCTGTTGTAGAATGGAATGTTCATTCCTATTCCCGTTCTGTCGCATCTCGAGTTGCGCAGTGCGAAACACAGAACATGTAAGCGATACGGCAACATAAACGAACAGAACAGAAAAGAACAGGTGAACAGGTTTGGAGAACAGATTCCCAAGTAAAGCTGGAACAGTTAGAACAGGTTCACAGAAAATGCCTGTTCTGTAACAACTCTAGCACGAACGCACAAATTGTAAATGAACAGTAGGGTTGCCACCTGTCCTTTACTTCAGGACAGTCCTTACCACAAAACATATAACTAGGTCCTTACTACAGCCTCTGTGTCCTTCCGTCCTCACTTTTACTAGAAATGTCGTTACTTGAAGGAAATGATTAAAATCATACTAAAATATAATTATCAGGACACAAAGATACAAAATATATAAAAAATAGTTCAAATACGACGTAAATTGATATACACAACTTCTCTGCTATTTGACAAAGCAAAGAATGTCCTTACTTGAGAATTTAAAAAGATAACATTGTTCTTACTTGCTCATATGAAAAGGTGGCAAGCCTACATGTGAACAGTAAAAAAAATCAAATAAATAATTCGTTACTCTTGTAACTGATAACCGAGTGATTTCAGTTATTGCAATAACCGAATAATCAGTTATTTTTCACTCGAGTGATCCCAACATTAAACACAAGTAAGGTTACAAAAGCTTAGGCACAACAAATATTTTAAAATAACTAGGCAATTAGGAGGCTTAAATATGAGATAATATTGAAATACTTGAAGTATACGTATACTTATCAGTGCTTAAACTATAGAATGAGGCAGAATTTTGACCGGTAAGTGCCTGTAGACAGTAAAATTTTCACTTTATTTATATATTATATCACAAATTGACTGTGTCTGACACTATATCAGTTTAGAGGACGTTACGGGTCTCAATAACAGCCAGAGATGTTAAGTATCCTGTCCACAAGTCGGACCCAAGCAATTCCTTAAACTTAAGTAACAGGAGTTTATAGTAGTAAAGTTCTATTGAGCCGTTACTGGTGGCAGAACTGACTAAGTATATGGTCTACAAGTCATGCCCAAGTAATTTCTTAAATCTAAAGTAACTGGAGTTGGCAGTAGCCGATTTCTCCTGAGCTGTGGCAAGCGATGATGGAGGAGGGGGTGTGATGAAGTTTTCCTGAGCCGTTACTGGCAATGATGGGTGACAGGGTCCTGGCGGTCGGCAGCGATAGGAAGTAGCGAGCCGGCAGCCAATAAGGGGTAAAGCTGGCAGCAGGGTGGCAAGCAAGCACAAGTCAGAAGTCACAAGCAGGTAAGAGAGTTGCGTAAAGTAAAGGCGTGTACATGCATGGGTAGTGTGGATGTTTAATTTACTATATAACAAAGAAAAGGTCTAAAAATGAAAGTGTGCTTAGTTTATTCTACTACAGAGAAGGGAAAAATGTTCACATGCTTACTTAATAGTTTTCAGAAATACAGAAAAGTCAGTACATAGGTACCTTGCGTTGGTGGGTGGCTTTACGGGAGATATTTGATTCTCGTTAGGGTAAATCTGGGTATTTCAAATCCAGAACACTGGAAAGACCTCCTAGGACAAAATACCTCTACACCCAGTATTTCAAACTTTTTGAATGAATAATTCCGCAAAATGCATCCTGTCTATCTTACAAGAACCGAGTTTGAAGTTCAAAAAGGACAAAGTTTTTATATCTTTTTCGAAAAAAAAAAAAAAACACCATAGAATTCCAAGGTGCTGGAGAATCACATATCTGCCCAGGTGGTGACCATGGGTTATCAGCCAAAGGCCAGTAAGTTTTTGGAAAAAGAGGAATTTTAGAACGACAACAAAACTAGCTTTGATAGAAACGAACAGTAAAACATTTTTAGATTTCACTTTACGAAAAAAACATACTGATCACCCTGTCATGGGTCATTATTAATAACACCCACTTTAGAAATGCTGGCAATAAAAATAAAAAATAATAATAATAATAAATGGTCTTTATTATCAATACATTTACAAAAATAGTTAATATACATTAAACAATAATGAAAAAAGCCGAAGATCAGATGGTTACGCTTGGCTTAACCTCTGTTTTTCATCTTAAGCTGTAAGTCAAGACTTGAGATATACAAGAAAGAATAAATATACATACTCATGCAACATGCATTTAACATATACATATTCATATAATGTTGCATATCACTATCAATACACATACATATATACCGGGCATTCTAGATAAAATAGCAAAAAAAAATATATGTATATTTGCAAGGAAATAGAAATATCAAGCATTGTTTATTCCATAGAGCAACTTTGTTCAGTAAATAGAAATTTTTTTTAAGCATATTTGAAAGACGAGAGGGATTTATTTTTAAGATCTACCGGTAACTAATTAAATATTTTTGAAATTTGATAAGTAAAGGAAGTCTTGAAGAGTTCTGTACGATGGCAGGGAGGTGTGAGTGTACCTTTGTGACGTAAATTCAAATTATGTACATCTGTCCTGTATGATATTTTTCTATGAAAATATTTAGGCAATTTATTATCTAAAAGTTTCTTAAAGAGGCAAGCAGAATGCAATAAACGTCGACGAGACATATTTAAACATCCTACGTTGCTAAGTTTATGAGAAATATGTTGTCTGCGTCTTATACCAAAAATTAGCCGAAGACAAGAGTTTTGTAAAACCTGAATTCTTCTACCATCTTCAGCACATATACAAGGCCCATACACCACATCACAAAAATTAAATTTAGACAATATCAATGATTCACATAAAATAGTTTTTATTTTTTGGGTAAGAAAAAACCTATTACTATATATTGCTTTTAAATTTGCATATGCAGAACGAATACATTTGTTAATATGGGTCTTAAATTTTAGGTTTGTATCAATAATAAACCCTAAATTTTTTGCAGACTCCACCGGAGTTATTTGTTTGCCGTCAACGTTTATCATAATATGTTGAGTTATAGCTGATCGTATTTTAGGTGGGCCAAAAACAAGTACCAATGTCTTGCTGGCGTTTAGATACATTAACAATAGAGGAAATGTCACTATTTATATTTTTTAAAGCCTCCAATTAGTCACAAGAATTAAAAGATGTATAAAGTTGGGTATCGTCAACATAAAAATGTATTTGACAATGTTGTGGTATTTGCGCAAAACTAGATGTGTACAGAGTATATAAAAGAGGACCCAAAATAGAACCTTGCGGCACAGCAGAGGATATTTTCAGTGGTGTAGATTTGGTGTCATTAATTTTTGTCATTTGATATCTGTTACATAAATAATTTTGAAAAAATTTAACAACTGTTTCAGACATTCCAACATATTTTAAAATAGACAATAGCGTTTCATGATTTATTGTGTCAAAGGCCTTGGAAAAATCAAGAAGAACTAGTACTGTGATTTCTTTTCTATCCATGCCCCTTAAAATATCATCAACTATATTTAGTAAAGCGGTTTCGCAACTATGGGAAGGACGAAAACCAGACTGAACTTCTGGCAAAATATTAAACGTAGATACAAACTCTCGAATTTGAAAATCTATTACTCTTTCCAAGACCTTTGATAAAGCAGGTAGTATACTAATAGGACGTAAATCTTTAAACTCCAGTGGATTATTATTTTTTGGTATAGGAATTATTAAGGCTTGCTTCCATGAATCCGAAAATACACCGTCTGTAATACATGTATTTATAATATGAGTTAAGAAAGGCAAAATAGTAGGCCAGCTTAGCAAAATTAGTTTAATATTAAGTCCTTCGTGACCCTGGGCAGTAGTTTTTATATTATATAAAATGCTTTGAATAGCAAAATCCTCAATATGTTTAAATTCAAATAAAGGTACATTTAGTTTTGAGTTGTTTTTATAAAATTCAATTAAATCTCGATCAGGGGGTACAGTAGGTATAGAATTTATGTAATAATTGTTCAGGTCATCAGCACATTTCAGAGAAGGAGGTATAATTTTGTTCTGTTTGTTGTAAATATTTAGCAGAAGAACATCTTTCCACATATTTTTTAAACCATTTACTCGAGACTGATACTCGAAATAAGCTCTTTTTTTATTTTTACATGCAAGAGTGGTATAGTTTCTTAACATTTTATAATAATCATAGTGACTCTGTTTTTTAGTTTGATGCCATTTGGAACGAGCTTTGTCCCTAAAAGACATAAGTAATCGTATATTATCAGTAATTCAAGAAGAATATCTTTTTGTAATTTTAATAGTCTTAAACGGTGCATGTATGTCAAAAAGCGTTAATAAAGCATCATTAAGAAAGGCGACTTTATCATTAATATTGTCTAAATCATAAATATATTCGAAACGTATAGAGTTTAAATCTATATTGAAGAAATCTTTATTAAACCATTTAAAGTCCCTTATTTTTTTATAGGTGGGCGAAGATACGGTTTGTGTTATATTTAGTTTGCAGCATACTAAGTTATGATACGATCGCTGACAAGAGTTAATTATATTTACATTTTCTGTAATATCACAATTATGACTACTAGTAATTATTAAATCAATTAAGGACTGAGAATTCATAGCTGTGTGGGTAGGATTATTTACTAATTGTTTTAAGTTATATGCGTCTAATATAGAATTAAGTTTGCAGAATGGCAAAGAATTAATTTTTAACATGTCTATATTGAAATCGCCGACACAAAAAACGTCATCAAACTGAGGTAATAAATAAGATAATTTTTGTTCTAGTACATTTAAAAATTCTATGTAAGAAAAATCGGGTGGTCTATACAATACACCGATTGCAAATTGCTGCCTGTTTATATTTAATTTGATCCATAACTCTTCTATTATATCGCACCTTCAGTACAAAACTAACATAACTCAAAAATCGGCTAATTGAGATAATGGAGGTCAAAGTTTGACGGCTCTTAAGGGAGTTTATCAGAAAATGAGGAAATATTATTAAACTGAGAGCGTACGATTTTCAAGAAAATGCGGGCACTTTTAGGATTTAATAACTGAAATTACTAATTCTAACTAAATTGGAATTTTATTGAATTTTGTTTGAAATATGTTAGTCTTGCTTAAAAAGTAAATTATTTTTGGTAACTTGTGTGACAAATAGGTTTAGCAATTTTGATAAAATTTATATATATATAATCAGAATCCCTTTTACCATTAGATGGTGTAGGGTATTTTCAAAATTTTGTTCTACTTTTAATTTTCATGTACAAATTTAGCCCATTCCTTCCTATTGTTTGCCATCCTTTTTGCCTCTATCCATGTCTTTCCTTTCTCCTTTAATATTGCTCCAATGGTTACATCCCATGTTTGCCTTGGTCTTCCTCGTTTCCTTCTCTTATCTATTTTAGCCTCCCATATCCGTTTCACTGGTCTTTTATCGTCCATGCGATGCAAATGTCCCCACCAACTTAATTGTCTTTTTCCACGTATTTTAATGTTGATTCTATTTTAAGTTCTTCTCTTACTTTTATGTTTCTGACTCTGTCCAATTTTGTGATCCCTCTGGCTCTTCTTAGGTATTTCATTTCTGTGGCTTGGATTTTACTTTTCTGTGCCTTTGATAGTACCCATGACTCGCAGCCGAACGTTAGTATTGGTCTATATATCGCTTTAAATACTTTAATTTTCGTGTCACTAGATATTTCCTTCTTACTTATGAAACTATTGTTCATTGAGTGATATAATCTCATCGTTTTCTCTATCCTATTGTTAATCTCTATATCACTATATCTTGTTTTCCACTGCTCTCTATTGCTATTCCTAAATATTTAAAATCATTTACTTGTTCTATTGGTACATCCTCTATTTTTATATCTAACTTCTGATTTTCCCTTCCTATGATCATTACTTTTGTTTTGTTTTTATTTATCCTCATTTTATAATCCGTCAGTACTTTATTCCATATATCCAAATTTTTCTGTAGATCTTCTTTACTCTCTGTTATTATCATTACGTCATCTGCAAACGCTCCTTCTGATATTCCTACTCGTTGCATCTTTCTGTGTCCTATATATATTTTCTTGCTTAGACCTGAACATTTCTTTATTGTTTCATCCATGAAAACAATAAATAGTGTTGGACTTAGTCCTCCTCCTTGACGAATGCCATCCTTTGTTGAGAACGCCTCGGATATTTGTTATTGCTTATGATCATATTGTTATTATTTGTGTATATATTTCTTATCAGTCTTATTATTTTGTTATCAACTCCACAATTTTTCAATATATTCCATAGTATACTTCTAGGTATCTTGTCAAAAGCTTTCTCTAAATCAATAAATCCCATATAAATTGCCTTTCCTTGCTGTTCACACTTCTCTATTAAGTGTTTAACTGTAAATATATGGTCTTGTGCACTTCGTCCTTTCCTAAAACTGCTTTGTGACTCATCTAGCGAGTTCTCTACTTTGTCTCTTAATCTTTTATCCAGTAATTTTTCAAATATTTTCATTGCTACACATAACAGAGTTATCCCTCTATAATTCTCGCACAGTTTTTTGTCTCCCTTTTTGTATATAGGCACTATTAATGCTGTTTGCCAATCCTTAGGAATTTGTTCTGTTTCCCACACTTTCTTATAAACCTCTAGCAATAATTCTGTTCCTTGATCCCCCATATTTTTTATCATTTCTACTGTTATTTTATCAAAACCTGGAGCTTTTCCATTTTTTTGTTCTTTTATTATTTCTTGTATTTCTTTTAGCGTTACTTTTTGTAGGTTAATTCCTTCATTCATTTCTTCTTGTTCCTCGTATATATTGTCCTCCATTTCATCCTCAGTTCCTAACAGTCCTTTAAAGTATTCTTTCCATCTATTCATTATTTTCTGGTCATCAACTAATATCTCCCCTTTTTTGTTTTTAATATTTTTTGTATTATATATTTTTTCTCTTCTCATTGATTTTAATGCGCCATAAAATAGTTTTTGATTTCCTTTGCTATCTTCTTCTATTTTTTCTCCAAACTGTTTCCACTGTTGTTTCTTGGCCTCAATTACTAGTTCTTTCGTTAATTTCCTCTCGTTCCTATACATTTCGATATTTTTTCCATTGCTTCTTTTTATTTCTTATTTGTTCTTTTATTTCTTGCGACCACCAAGCTGTTTGTTTTTTGTTATTATTTTTTCTAGTGACTCCACAAATTAACTTAGCTTCCTCTTTCACAGTATTTTTAAAGAATTCCCATAGTTCATCCACTCTTATATGATTTTATTGTTTCGTTTTGTATACTTCTTTCTTCTTTATTGCTTCTGTTATCTGCCTTATCCCTAATTCTTGTCACAAGTAAAAAGTGATCACTGCCTATCTCTGGTCCCCTTCTTACTTTCGTGTCTATAACTATGTTTCTGTTACGCTTTTCTATTAGTATATAATCTATTATTGATTTTTCTCCTCTACTTTTAACTTCTCTTGTGTATTTGTGTATATCTTAATGTTGCAAGAATGTGTTGGTTATTAACATATTATTTAACAAACAAAAATCGAGCATCCTCTTTCCATTTCCATTTCTTATATCTTCTCCGTGGTTTCCTATTACTGTCTTATATGCTTCATCTCTTTTTCCAACCCTGCTATTAAAGTCTCCTGCTATGATAATCTGTCCTTTAGCTTCTTCTGTTATAAGCGTTAATTCTTCCCAAAATGCATCTTTGTTTCTTGCGGCATCATCTTCATTTGGTCCATAAACAACAATAACTGTTTTTTCTCTTCCCCTTGTGTCTTTCATTTGAACTGATAATATTCGTTCTGACTCCGCTTTCCAGTCTACTATTTGTTCCGCAATTATTTTATTAACCATGCATCCTACTCCCGCTGCTGCCCTCTTGTTCTTATCAACTCCGCTATATATTAGTACGTGACCATTTGTTGTTTTTTGTACACCTTTTCCTTTTCTTTTAGTTTCTGTTAATGCCATGATATCCACTCCTGCTTTCTGAAATTCTTCTTCTAATTCTATTTATTTTCCTGTTATCCTCCGTATATTCCATGTCCCTATTTTCCATGTGAAAATTTCACGTTTTATTTCTTTTCTTGTCTCTTGTCCATTTCCTCGCCGTGTCATCCCATTAGCCTCCCTGTTTATTGTGTTTCTCAGTTTTTTGACGTTTCTTTCTTTTGATATATCATTTCTAGGTCTTTTATTTCTTCGTTCCATTTCCATACT
This sequence comes from Monochamus saltuarius, assembly GCA_025584915.1. Lineage (NCBI taxonomy): Eukaryota > Metazoa > Arthropoda > Insecta > Coleoptera > Cerambycidae > Monochamus > Monochamus saltuarius. The sequence continues at coordinate 16,464,104 of CM046729.1, forward strand.
TTGTTATCAATGATTAATTTTTGATAACCAGTTTTGACATTTCTCTTCTTTCCTCTTTCTTCCTTAGCTATATTTCTAATTTTGCCTTGTATTTCTCTTTCTCTATTTGTCATATCATCATTAATATATATTTTCTGATTCTCACTCATTTTTAGTTTGTTTTTATTTTTCATTACTTTGATTTTGTCTTCTATTGATTCAAATTCTATAAGACTTGATTCTTTTCCTATCTTCCTAGCCATTTTTATTTTTATTTCTATATCTAGTTCTTTTTCAATCAAATTTTTTATGTTTTCTTTTAGCTTCTGACCATCATCGCTATTTTCGGTAATTCCATGTATTACAGCATTTTTTCTTCGTTTTTCCTTTTCTATCTTCTCAATTTTACTATCACTTATCTTTATTTTCTGTTTTAATTCTTCTATTTCTGCCACCATTTTGTCGTTTGTATTTTTTGTTTTCTCTACTTCTTCTCTTAGTTCTTCTATTAGTAATATATATTTTCCTTGTCCTTCTCTTACTTCTTTTTAATTTTAATGATAAAATTTATAACAAAAGGCAAAACAAATGTCATAGGTACTTTTTATTTGTGAAAAAAAAAAAACTGGATGATATACAATACAGTCTTAAACCCTCTAAAATAAACAATAACAAAGATAAAAAATATTTTATTATTTTTGAACCCTCTTGTTTATTTTGGCTTCTATTTTTAGTTTTAGGAGGTTCTGCCTGTAGTTTTTCATAAAAACTGTGATAAATTTCTTTAATTGCATTAGTTCTGCATAGATATAAAAGGCCTTCTTTCTTTTCGTGACTTATAAGTGGTGGATTTTCATAAGCTTTTTTTAATTCAATAGTATCAATAGTTTTTTTTCGGTTGCTTTTTTTTACATTAATGCTTTGAAAATCTGCCTGACTATAATCAGATTTATAATAAATAATGTTGGGATTAGCTTTTTCTACTTTAAGCATTTTTATTTCATTCAAAATAACTTTTTCTTTGTTAGTATTTATTGCAAAATTGCTGCCTACTTCTGCAGTTAATGCCTTGAAATCTATAAAGCTAGTTGTGGACATTTCCTGTACTTTGTATGGAGTTCCATTCTTTTTTGCCAACCTTATAATTGGAATCCATTGCTCTGGAATATAAATCGGGCCACTTTTCAGAAGTCTTTTTTTCTCGCGTTCAATGCAAGAATGCATCGAACCCTCATTTTGACTGACCTGTGGTCAAATATTTATGAGTTATTATAGGAATGTCTAATTTAGCTACGGCATATAAATACATTACAGCTAAAAATTTGTTTTTGTTTTTTCCGCAGCAGTTGTCGCTGTAAAATATTACTTGCTTTTCAATACAATAATCCTGTAAGTAACTAAACACGCAAGTGGCAATCTCATTTGCCCCTCTAAGTGCAATGTTTTCGGACCATAGATAACACTGTCCTATTTTTTGCTGTATGTTATAAATTGTAAAATTGAAACAATTCAATTTACTTTTATAATAAAATGACGAGACATCACCGCAAGGTGTAGGTAGAATGGCTTGTAAATCGTATACAGCAACAATGTAGGCTGAGTTTTTCTCTGCAGTACTAACATCTTTAGCTTTTTCCATTCTAGACATTTCCTTGTTTCGTATATGGCTATCATACTCGTCTTTCAAGGTCTCCTTTTGCTGTGTGTTAGAATTTTTGTAATTCTCACATAGAGAACATAAGTCCTTTTTGGGTTTGAAAAATATATGTTGAATTCAGAATTAAAAATATTATCATAAGCATGCTTCTTTGCAAAAGGTTTCTCATTAGCAATGCATTCTTCTTTGTAGAGTCTATATAATGTAGATAAATTAAGGCGGCCATCTATGTAACACCTTGTAGTTTGTGCCCTTAGATAGTGAGATTCAATTTGTGGTATGCTATTAATATGACATCGAATGCCTTCAATAATCTCTTGGTTAATTTTTTTTTGATGACCATGCATACCTCTTTTTTCTGGCTCAATGAAACCATTCTCATTAGCTCTTACTTTCTGCTCATTAATTAGAAAATAGTACGCTCTATTTTTAGTGCAGTCTCTAGTTGCGTTAATTTTTTTGTATTGATATTTCGGTGTAACATTTTCGCTGCAACGAATTATAAATTCTCTTTGGTGTGTTACACCTTGCAGTCCCCAAAACTGCTTGAAAATAGCTTCTCGATCGTCGTGGGTTACATTTTTGCCACATCTTAAACGACGACTTTCTTTACATATTGGTCCTAAACATTTCGGAGCTACATTTTTACCACTGCTGCTAATGTAAAACTCCCCTCTATTTTTCTTTCCTTTCTTTATATTTCATTTCCATAACTCTGGTTGTCGTTTTTGCTTACGGGGTTTTAATTCGGTACATTTTTCTTCTGTTGTTTCCACACTTTTTGCTGTTTCAATATTAATAATTATTTCTGTTTCCATTCTTGTATTTGTGACATCGTTTAGCTGCGATACTGTATCGGCGTCACTCTCTTCACTATCACTATTTTCAAGAAGTTGCTCTTTGTCATCCTCATCAGGTGCCCACTCATCGCTACTTCTACTAGTACTACTCAATATTTCATTTTCATCATACTCTTGAAATTCCAAACAGGTATAATGTTGACACTGGATTCTGCGGGTAAATTTAAATTTACATAAAGTATTTTTCATGAAAAATTAAATATAACTTACATTCTCTTGATGCACGGTCCTGTTAAAAGTAGATTCACGAGGTCCAGAATCTACAGTTGGACCTAATGTTAAAATATTGTATTCATCAATTTCACCCTAGAATATTTGATTAGATTAACGATGTTTTAAATATAAAGTATATATTATTCTTACCAAATTGTGAGTCTGTACAAAGTCTCCATTAGGTAAAATTGTACCTTCTAATATTACTGTTGATTCAACATTCTCAAGTGGTGAAATAGGAACGAGAGCTGTGTCTTCACCAACTGGGATAGAATTTTCATTTTGATCACATTTATATTATTAGTGCAATTTTCTGGTGCAGTTTCTTGATCAACAGACATGATATAGTCTATAGTCTAATGAGTTATAGTTTTCTTGTTTTGTATAATCAGAAGTATAATAAGGAGATAACTGATCATTATTGTTCGGATTATTTGATTCAAAATTATAAATCTCGCTCTAAAAGATAACATCACCTCAAAATATCACCATTACAATTAATAGTCAAAGCAGACTTACCACAGGATTAGTTATCGGTTCTGGAATACCAAGATTTATTTTTCCTTGGGATTCAAGAATCAGAAGCATTTTTTTCCCTCTATTACTCATTTTTCCTAACTTATGCACTTATTATTTCACAGTACTAAATTAACGGCACATCACAAGTGCAAAAACAGATGCCACATTGTATACTATATTTAGATAAACACCTCATGCAATACCAACAGATTGTATTTTATGTTGCTTGCGACACCGCACCTTTAGCAAAAATTAAATGTAAAACACCATATGTACAAATATGTTGATATTGCACTGAAAGTTTGGTGGACAATAGATATTTCTTTTAACAAAATCAACATATATGTTGCTCTTGTGGGATAAGTTTCTAGTTGATCTAAACGTCTTAAGCCAGCATTCTAACGTAACCCAATATATGTTTCTTTTGAATGGACAATATATGAACAATTGTTTACATCTTTGAACATATCTTTAAATATGGTAATAATGCACGAAGAAAAAATAGATTTTTTGGTGCAAGAGGAATGTTACTCATTTTTCACATTAAATTATATAAATTATTAGATACGTTGGTCATGCACTAGCTTAATGGAAGTTTCTAGAACACAACGGTGCATTTAACTCAAAAGTTAAAAATTTTGATTTATAGTGGTCTTGTACTGGGGGTGCGATATGTTCAGAGTGAATAATAGAATATGAAATATCTTTTTTTATGTAGATACAAACCCCTCCTTCTCCGCCTAACGTACGATCTCTCCTTACCAGATTATATCCCTCTAACTGCACAATATTATCGTCTATAGCAAAGGAGAGAGGTTTCACACAAGCACACTATTTGCTCCCTCAAATCGTCAATTTTTGGTCATAGGGATCTAATGTTGAATGTTGCTAAAGTAATATTTTCCTTCATTTTCCTCTAAAATAAAAGTAATCAATAAATAAAAGAAATTATTTGTCTGTGATAAGCGAGGTATGAGAGTACATTTTATTTTAACTCGTAAAAAAAGAATGATAAGGGTTCTTGCTATTTTATCAGATAAAAAAAAAACTGCAAACAAAGCAATACGGATATGCTAATTTTATACAAAATAATAAATTTTAAAACAGAAATATTTTAGCCAAACAATATATGTTTCAATTATGTATGCAAATATAGGTGTAATATTCAATTTAAATGATAACGGTAAATCCAATCCAACTATCCTAATCCAATTAAACAAATATATATAGATCTTTCTAACATAACTGAGCCGTTTTTTTACTGTTTAAGAAAGGTATTTTAAGCTAATATGTATCAAATCTCCTACAATTCCTATCAATGAAGTCATATGTATGTTCTCTGATACCAAACATCTAGGTATGCTAATGACCATCCACAGACAAAACTCTATTCAATAATTATCTAAAGAATTTAATCTATTTACTAACCTGATATACTCTATATACAGGGTGTCCGGAAAAGACGTGTACAACGGAAGACCACAGACTCCTGGGTACAAAATAAGCCGATTTAGCCCAATTTACTTATTTCCAAAATTGCTTCGTTTAGTCGCTAGGGAGCGCCAAAGTTCGCAAAAATTTTTTGTTTATTTTAAACATATTTGGGCCATGCAGCTATAAGTCTAACCGACACTTTTTAACATTATTTAAAATCTTTTGCAGTCATTAGAAATATAAGAAAAATCATGTATCATGCAAATATAAGCACATATGTTTTTAACCCCTGTACAATTACTCTCAGTTTGTTTCTATTAGTAGTTGACTTTATTTAGAAACTTTTTTTACACTTTCATAATTTTGAACAGATGAGTAGTTTAGGCAGAAAAACTATTTTTCGTATGTCAACAATATCAGCATTCGTTCTGCAACAAATAACGGAGTACCAGAAGTACGCTCTGATATTTTAAGTATCAACTTCAATACATATTCCGAACAAGTAGATATGCTTTTGGTTTATGGAGTTTGTCAAGATAACGGCCGCAAAAGTGTTAGGGTCTACATGGACAGATTCCCTCATCGACGAGTGTCTAATCATCAAACTTTTGCCAACATCGAAGGCGACTTCGCGAATTTGGTTCTTCCACCAAATGAATACGGTTCAAGGGCGTCAACGTACCACGAAAACTATAAAGGTGGAGGAACAAATAGTAGATAAGATAGAAGAGAACCCAAAAATTGTTGCAAGACGCATTGGACAAGAAATAGGGATACCAAAAACCATAGTTCATGATGTTTTGAAGGAGCAGTAACTACATCCGTACCACATTCAATCGGTTCATGACCGGTTCATCAACCCATTGACCCTGAAAAACGTTTAGCATTGTGTAATTTTATACAAGATCAAAGAGCCCATGATATCAATTTCAGCAAAAACATTTTATTTACAGATGAAGCATATTTTGCTAGGTCAGGAAATATTAATATCCATAACAAACACGTTTATACTAATGAAAATCCACACTGTACTGAAAATAAGACATTTTCAATATGAATTCAGAGTAAACGTGTGGACGGAAATTATAGACAACTTTATTATTGGCCCGGTTGTGTTTCCACATCGATTAAATGGGGTCAACTATTTAAATTTTTACTTAATTTATTGGACGATTTACCGTTACTACTTCGTCGTAACATATGGTTTATGCTCGATGGTGCACCCCCCATTTTACAATACCCGTTAGTCAGTATTTACATAATCTGTATCCTAACAGGCGGATTGGAAGAGAAAACGATGCTCCTATAAAATGGCCACCTCGAGCACCAGACTTACCTCCTAGCGATCATTTTTGTAAAGTATATGCCTACAGTTAATAATAAAGAGGATTTTTAGGTGAATCCAAGACGCAGTTAACATTTTACGAGGTAATCCATGGAGAGCACTACAACTTTTTTATTTGCTATATTAATCTTATACTACACAAAATGTGCTGGATGTATTAAACACACATCTAGGTACTAACTTGAAGACCGGCAATATTGAATCCTGCTACAGGGTAAGTCGTGAAATCGCAATAATAAACCAAGGAGCATCGTAATTAAATTCTGCGACCATGAACAGAAGAAATTATTATTTAATCTTAAATCAAAGCTCAAATCTACTCATATTTATATCAAAGAAGATTTAACTCCCTTACGGCTAAAGTTGTATATAGAAGCATGCGAGAAGTTTAATTATCGCATACGTTTGGACCAGAGATGGAATGGTTTACGCTAAAGTTCAAAACAATATTATAAAATATTCAGATACTAATGTAATGGATAATCTTCAAAATTCAAATCCAAACATTTAAGAAGGTACCTACTTAAATTTGTATTACTTTATTATTAGTTTCTCACTCTGTAATCTTTCTTTTTGTTACTGTTGTTTTTGTATGGGTACAAATTATCAATTAATTTCTTACCCGCGCATACGTCTGTACTGATATAGATTTTATTTTTACACTTTTTCTTTTCTTTAAATTACAAATCCACAATAATTTATAATTTGATATACTTAATATACATATATTCTAATAAAATATTATACATTTGTGTTCTATTTTCAGTTTGATAATGAGTGATAGGTATATCAGAGGAGGACATTTAAACGTTTGTTCTTTGGTTCCCAAATTAAATTCTGTTAGGCAGCTTATACACGATAAAAAAAAATTGATGTTTTGCTTTGACCGAAACTTGGCTTAATGATTCAATAAACAACGCGCCTCTTAATGTTAATGGCTATTCGGTAATACGCAAAGATCGGCAAACCAGAGGTGGAGGAGTGGCCCTTTATCTAAATAATACTTTTAAATTTACTTTAATTAATACCAGTGACAAAATAGAGCAGTTGTGGATATCAGCTGCAATTCATGGTCAACACTTTGTATTTGGAGTCTGTTACAGACCTCCTAAGATGAATGTTAAATTATTTGTTGATGAGTTGGAGGAATCGCTTTCAATTTCGATGCAATATAGTGAAAATATTTACTGTTTTGGAGACATAAATATAGATTTTTATAAAGTTGAGTCACCTGCAAAACAATATATTTCATCAATGCTAGATTCGGTTGGTTTTATTCAGCTAGTAAATGAGGCAACGCATTATACTCGCACCTCCTCTTCCCTAATAGATGTGATCTTATGCAATGACAGTAACCCTGCTTATTCAATAGAAGTGATAGATAATGATATTTCTAATCATGAATTAGTGCTCTGTAAAATAAAAACAGTAAAGCCTGCATTTCAGCCAATGTATTGTACTTACCGTGATTTCAAAAATTTTGACGATATTCAATTTAACTTAGACTTGCAAAATTTACCACTTGATGAGATTTTCTATTTAAATGATATTGATGGACAAATTAACTGCTCTAATAAAAATTTAGTAAATCTCTTCAATAAGCATATACCATTAAAGACAGCTAGAATATGCAAAAGAAAGCTCCATGGCTTACTGATAATGTTAAATTGCTTATGTCTCTGAGAGACAAAGCAAAGTCTAATTTTAAGAAATCTCCATCCGAAGGTAAGTGGAATTATTATAAAGAAATGAGAAATCTAACAAATCAGGCTGTAAAGTCAGAAAAAAGGGCATATTTTAACTGGATTGCACGTAATAAAAATATGAAAAATATCTGGACTGAGCTTAAACAACTTGATATAACTACTTCTTCTAAATCACTCTTACCTGTACACTTATCTAATCCGGATGAATTAAATAATTATTTTATAGATGCTATTCCTAAGAATGATAATGTAGATAATAGAAATATAATTAATTACTATGAACAAAATACCATATCTAATACTCATTTTGAATTTTCAATGGTTTCTGTAGATGAAGTAATTAGTGTTATACTAAATTTAAAGAATTCAGCTTGCGGTTCTGACGGTATCGGGATTAATTTGATTAAATTGTGCTGCCCTTATGTAGTAAAATATATCGTGCATATTATAAACACTATGTTTATAGAAAAAAAAATTCCAATATTATGGAAACATGCAATAATAATACCGTTACCCAAAATTAGTGATCCTAAAACATATTCCGACTTAAGACCTATAAGTATTTTGCCTGGTTTCTCCAAGATAGCTGAAAAACTAATGGAAATACAATTAAGGAAATATTTGCACGTTCATTCCATACTCCCCTCTACCCAATCAGGTTTCAGATCGGGTTTTAGTTGTACAACAGCTTTGATGCATATTATAGATGATGTTATACAAGCAATTGATGATGGTAAAGTTACAGCTATGATATTACTTGACTTCAGCAAAGCTTTTGACACCATAAATCATGAGATTTTGATTGCCATACTCAAGTCGTGTGGAGTAAGTAATGAAGCTACCTTATTACTACAGTCATATATTGAAAATCGTATGCAAGCTGTTAGGATATCAGATAATTTTGCCCAGTCTCGAGCACTTCATTGCGGAGTTCCACAGGGATCAATCCTAGGCCCCTTATTATTCACAATATATACGAGCCAGTTTGTCAAATTTGTTCGCCATTGCACCATGCATATGTACGCTGATGATACGCAGATTTACTTTTCATTTTTAGCTAATAACTATGATCAAGCTAATCATAAAATTGTCACTGACTTAAATAATATATGTGAAATGTCTTTGCAGCATTCATTGGTTATTAATCCAAATAAATCTGCTGCAATTTTATTTGAAGTAAATCTAAAGTTATTACCTTAAAAGATTCACTGAATATTGAATTGATGGGGTCACGCTTGCAAATATTAGACAGTGTAAAAAATCTTGGTTTGGTCCTTGATAACACATTACGGTTTAGAGATCAAGTAACCAAACTCATTCAGAAAGCCTATGCCTCTTTAAGATTGTTATACCCACATCGCGGTTATTTAAATTATGATACAAAAAAAATGCTTTGTGACATTCTTGTTCTAAGTCAATTCAGTTATTGTGACTCAGTATATGGACCATGTCTGGATCAAAGTTTTGTAAAGCGCATCCAACGAGTTCAACACTCTTGTATTCGATTTATATATGGGATAAGGAAATATGATCACGTTACGCACAAACTGTCTGAATTGCGTTGGCTGAATATGCACAACCGTAGAAAGCTGCACTCGCTATGTATGTTTCATAAAATTATAACTACCAAAACTCCACCTTATCTATATAATAAGCTTACATTTAGGACTGATGTACACAATCTAAATGTAAAATTTAAAAACTTACTTACTCCTCCACATCATAAAACATCATTGTATGAAAGGAGTTATAAGTTCATTATTAGTAAACTTTACAACAAAATTCCTCAACATATTCATTTATTCAACGATGCCAAGTTTAAAATCTGTGTAAAAAAGTTATTGTTTGAGAACAGTATATAAACTTTTAAAAATATGACTTTAAAAAAAAATACTTGTCATGGTGTTAACTGTCCTTCTCGTTCTAGCCTGTCACTCTATTTACTAATTATTAAGTTGTATAAATATTATTGTTAATATTATTTTATATATTATTTTTATTTTTAATCAGAAACTTGTTATTTCTATTATTGATTGTATTAAACTTGCTTATTTATATTCTTTATTTGTGATTTAAAAATACCTTAAATTTGTCTGCTCAATGATGCGACAAATAAATTAGCTATTATTGTAATTCAAGGGTTAAGTGGTAGAGCACGTTTGTGAACTTCCCCTTGAGATTTTAGGTACATAAAGATGTTGTCTTTATTATTATTTTTATTGTGTAATATCTATGTGTTGTACCAAAAATAAAGGCATTTATTATTATTATTATTATTATTATTATTATTATTATCTCGTATTTATTAAATAGAATATAAATGAATTTTGGAATTTTCGTTACACTACAAACTCTCTTATCCGAATAGCGATTATCCGAAATTCCGGATTATCCGAAACAAATATTTTATGCTCTTTAATATGTACATATTACAACAAGTGATGGCTGCTACGTCACGTCGATGCAATCGAGTTCGTACTGGTCAGTGTTTGTCGTTGTTTCATTTGCTTTGCACGCGATATCGGCTGCTACGTACGTCCTACGTTATTGTTTACAAGTTGCACTTTTTCAAATTCTTCCGAAATGTTGTCGAAAGAAAAAGTAGTGATTAGTATGCAGAAAAATTAGAAGCTATTTTCCGAATAGATAAAGGTGACACCTTTAAAAATATTGCCGCTGAATATGGAGTAGGTGTATCCACGGTTTGTGACTGGAAGAAAAATAGGAAAGATATAGAAGATTTTGTGCTAAAATGGTGTCCAAGGATAGTCTAAAGACCAGATCTACTGCAAGGAAGGCACAAAATGAGAATCTGGATGATGCTCTTTACATGTGGTTTATGCAAGAACGTGAACGTGGCGTCCCTTTATCAGGGCCGATAATACAAGAAAAGGCGTTAAGTTTAAATAGAAAATTAAGAGGGGATCCTGCATTTACAGCAAGTGTAGGATGGTTAGGCAGGTGGAAGGACCGTCATGCAATTCGTCAGCTTACTGTTACTGGAGAAATATTATCAGGGGATATTGCTGCTAGTAAAGATTACAAAAGAAAATTTGGAAAGTTTGTTGCTGATGAGAATCTTACACCATCCCAAATTTATAATGCTGATGAAACAGGACTGTTTTATAGAATGTTGCCTCGAAAGTCATTGGCGTCTACCCTTAACGAAAAAGCGAAAGGCTTTAAAAAAGCCAAAGAGCGGGTAACATTGCTTACTTGTTCTAATGCAACAGGCCAACATAAACTCCCTCTTGTACTCATTGGGAAGTCAGAGAAACCAAGAGCATTAAAAAATGTAAATTTTCAAACGCTTCCCGTATTGTATAAAGCACAAAGGTCGGCTTGGATGTCAGCAGATATTTTCAAAGTGTGGTTTTATGAACATTTCGTTGTATCAGTGAAGAGGTTCTTAAAAAATGAAGGATTGCCGGCAAAAGCGGTTTTGTTATTAGACAATGCTCCTACGCATCCAGGGGAAGACGAGTTAAGGAGTGGAGACATTTTTGTAAAGTTCCTTCCACCCAATGTTACTTCACTTATTCAGCCAATGGACCAAGGACCAATTGAAGCTTTGAAACGCAGATATAGAAGAGCTATGTTAAGTAAAATTGTGGAGGAAAGTGATGATGGCAGTGAGAAGAAAAGCATCGCAATGATTCTCAAGGAAATTAACATTAAGCATGTGATTTACATGACTGCAGCTGCTTGGGAAGAGGTAACAACTAAAACCCTTAGAAACTCATGGAAAAAATTGTGGCCAAAAATACCAGAATCAGCAGAAGAACCTGAAGTTAGTGATAATGAAGCAGTTATTGAAAACCCAGAATTTATGGAAATGTTTCAAGTTATAGAAGGGTGCTCAGATATACAAGAACAAGACGTATCCGAGTGGATAAATTTAGAAAAAGATGATCCTGGGCACCAGTTTCTATCTGAAGACGAGATCGTGGTACAGTGTTCACAACAGGTCGAAGATGATGTTAGCTCCGATGACGATGCAGAAGAGAAAACGGGTCCCAATCACACTGAGGCCACATCAATGTTTGAAAAATTAATGTCCTACTTGGAGAGACAAGACGACACTTCACCGGCTGAGCTGCTTACTATGAAACGACTTCGTGATCGGGCAGCTAGAAAGCGTAGTTCAAAATTGAAACAAAAAAACTTGTACGTTTTACCAACGAATAAATTATTTCTTGTCTCAAATTTTACTTGTTACAATAATTTGTATCTACATATGTATGTATATGTACATAGTATGTATGTATGTATGTTTCTTTAATAAATGTTCAGTTTTTTAATTTGTACTACATTGTTAACTTATTTTAAAACCAAACCGGATTTTCCAAATTTTCATTTATCCAAAATGAGCTTGGTCCCATCACATTCGGATAATCGAGTTTGTAGTGTATTTGTTGCAGAACGAATGCTGATATTGTTGACATACGAAAAATATTTTTCTGCCTAAACTACTCATCTATTCAAAATTCTTAAAGTATAAAAAAGTTTATAAATAAAGTCAGCTACTAAAGAAAAAATGAGAATAATTATACAGAGGGTTAAAAAAGTATGTGCTTATATTTGCATGATACATGATTTTTCTTATATTTCTAATGACTGCAAAAGATTTTAAATAATGTCAAAAAGTGTCGGTTAGACTTATAACTGCGTAGCCCAAAAATGGTTAACATCGATCAAGTCGTTTTCGAGATATTCGGAATAAACAAAAATTTTTCGCGAACTTTGGTGTTCCCTAGCGGCGAAACGAAGCAATTTTGGAAATAAGTAAATTGGGCTAAATCGGCTTATTTTGAACCCAGGAGTCTGTGGTCTTCCGTTGTACACGTCTTTTCCGGACACCCTGTATATTAACCTCTGGAGTGGGAACTCGAAATTCAACCACAATAGATGAGATATATATAGAGTATATCAGGTTAGTAAATAGCTAATAATATGGGTAGATATTGTGGGTGTAATTCAACGCAGGTTGGGGCTTTTGTCCACTGAGTAGTTAGTTTCACACAATATTGTTAATACCTGAAAATATATGAAATAACTGAGCCGCTTGGAAATACATACAATTCTGATCCACCAATTATTTTAGGTATTAAGTGGAAGGGAGTGAAATATGTCTCCTCATGTTATATTGGTTGTTGCCGATTTTAAAATATATACACGAAAATTATAGATTTAAAAAAAAGATGTTAATTCAAATATATTTTGTAAATATAGTACCACCCTGAGCCATATTTCTAACAATCTTAAGCCAAAATATACATGTTTATGTAAATGAGCGACACATTTTGAGCCAGGGCAATGTTAAATTAATTAATGTAACTTAACCATGAAAAAGAGAAATGACTGATAACAACGACATAAATTGATCAATATCTACAACAAGCTAAAAACTGAACACGACTTAAAAATCATATAAAAAAAACTTCAGGTTACAAGAAGAATGAATTTGTTTTTGAACAATTGTGTATGGTTATTAAAATGACATGTCTAAAATTACTTGATAGTATAACAAAATATTTCTTTGTTTTTATTAAAGCCACCTACCCTTATTACAGCTGTTTTTATTTTTATTGCCAATATCAGTTAATGAAGAAAAACGCTATACAATTTTAGTGGTAAAGAAAAAATAATATTCTATCTATTTAAAAACTTTAACTTTATTAAGTAGTAATAAACAAATACATATATCTTGCTAGTATTGTTTCATATTTTCAGTTTGTTTGAATAAATGTTGAATACGACTGCTTTTATTGATGTCCATTTTCTGTGTTTAAATGTGTCAGGATATTTTTTTAGAAATTCCTTAACTTCATGCAGTTTAGGAGCCCGTTGACTTTTTATATGGTTAAGAAAATAATTGAAAATATTTTTTTTTTCTTCTACAGTCCATGATTGTTTTGGAGTAGGAGTTTTTTTATGGCTTCTGTTTTTGTTTCTATGAATTGTTTAGTAGTATGTCCTATGTTCCCAACTTGTATTTTATCTTCATAAGGTGAATGAGAATCTCTCTCGATTTTTTCATTTCTTGCAGCAATAATATCCTCCACACGATCGGGTTTTTCAGAAATAGGGTTTAAATCCATATTTATGTCATTTAAATTCATACCTTTGTATTGTTCTATTCCTCCTTCTGACGCAAGTAGCAATAATTTAGACACCTTGGCAGTTTGATATAAATTGTCCGATAATCTATAAGTATTGCAATAAATGTTTAACGTATGACCCATAAATTTTGCGAGTTACTCCAGATCTTTCTCAGAAAATTGCAGTAATTGCGTAACTGTAGCTAAATGCTTTCTCAACCTTGTTGCGTTGATATATTCTGGATGCTGTACTCCACATTTTTTCGCATATTTATACAATATTTGGGTTCCGTCAATACAGTTATGGCCACTGGTGTGAAATACCTAATCATTGTCTTTAATATAGTTGTCTCTTATCTGAACCAATAAATCAAAATGTCTTTTCATATTTTTGGAAAGTAATATGGGTACTCCTCGGCCTCTTTTGCCCCTGATAACAATTCGGCTGTATGAACTCAGTAGCATTTTTTTTCAAACAACTTTCAAATTCATTTATCCCCTTAGAATCTAAATTAATAGATTTGTATGTTTCAACTTTTAACTGCGCCACTTCAGCCGGCCGTCTTCTATTCAGTAATATTATTTGGATGTATAGTACATCTTTGAGAGTCTTGTAAGCCAATGAATTTGTCTCATTTGCTTTTAATTTATCATGCATATCTTCAGCAGTGGCTTTTAAAAAATTATTAAATTTTACTAAATCTGAAGTAAGAGGAAGCAGGTCTTCATTATTCCATTTTTTTTAAATTTAAATTGATTGAATCTTGAGCCGAAATTTCGTTGGCCCATTGGGAGGTCACTAGAGTTTTTAGAACTTTCACGTCTTTTCGTTGGTCATTAGTACCTGGTGTTTGAATCAAGTGTATATATGCTAGATCACAGCATTTCTTTAACAAAGTCCCAAAATTAATTGCTACAGTCGGTGACTCAAATATATCGGTTTCACTGTTATAGCATCCTATTTTACTTACGCCTTTTATGATAATTTGAAAGAAACAAGGGCGTAATAAGATAGATAAGATAAGATAAGAGTTTATTCGTTTTTGAAAGTTTATACAAAAATATAATATACATATAATGTACAAACCTTAATAAACTAGTCATCACACACACATAAGTAAACTTACATTCACAAAATCCATTCATACAAAATTCCACATATATAACAAAACAATAACACACCATTAGTATAAAAACTTTTAAAACAGGTACACAAAATGATTTTCAAAAGTTGAGAAACTCATCTACATCATAAAATGTTCTATCACATAAAAATATAAATACTTTAAAAGACCTGCTACTTGTATCGATAAATTGACTTATTTTGTTAAAGCATTTAATACCCATATGTTTTGGAGAGTTTTCTCCCAATGCAAGACGAGAATACGGCTGATATAGGTCGTCCTTATTTCTTGTATTATATGCATGAACGTCACTGTTTCTAGGAAACTGGGATTCATTTGCTTTAATGAAAAGTATTAGCTGGTAGATATATAGACTCGGTAAGGTAAGTATTTGTAAATTCTTAAATAGTGGTTTACAGCTAGTTAAGGGATGTGTCTTGCACATAGTCCTTAAGACCTTCTTTTGTGATTGAAATGCTTGTCTGAAATATCGTGAATTGCCCCAGAAAATGAGCCCGTATTGCAACTGTGATTGCACTAATACATAATAAAGAACTTTTAAGGTGTCCATTAGAACCGTGTCTCTCAAATTCCTCACTATGTAGCAGATTGTACTTAATTTTGAACAAACCATGGTTATATGTGCCTCCCATGTAAGTTTTTGATCCAGGATCACTCCTAAAAACTTACTAGTTTCTGTACTTGGAATGGATTTGTTTGAAATTTTCAGGTAGAGATCGTAGTTTGTCACGCTGTTTTTTGGTAAGAAGCGCATATAACATGTCTTGTCTATGTTTAAGTTTAGGCCGTTATTATTGCAATACTGACTCATTTCCTGCGATGCTGTATTACTTGTAAGGACAATTTGCTCAACACTATCATGAGACACTAACATATTTGTGTCATCAGCATATAGGAGGAGCTGATTTGAGGTGCATGTCTTTGGTATATCATTAACAAATACTATAAAAAAACAAGGTTCCAAAATTGAGCCTTGAGGTATTCCTAGGTTTATTTTTTTTATTTTAGATTTAGTTCCATCTATGACAGTGGTTTGAGTGCGATTATCTAAATATGAGACGGCCCAGTCGAGTGGTGGTCCTCGTACACCCATGCCTTCTAGTTTCCTGAGTAATAAATTGTGATCTACAGTGTCAAAAGCACGACTTAAATCATAGAAAAGACCCAAGACATGACTCTTGCTGTTCAGTGCATTATTTATTTATTTATTTATTATTTATTAATTAATTGACGGACAAAAAAAAGTCCATTAAATGATTACAAAATGTTTCAGGAAATACATACACATATACACAGAGTACTTAACAATTGCACACAATCAATTTAAATGTTTACAAAATTATGCGTGTGTAGGTACTAAACTTGTAACGTAAGATATATAAAAATAAAATAAGTCTAGTGGCATAAAATAGTTAACAATTTACAATAAGGATACATTAAAATAACATTGCCACAATCATTATAAAAGAAAACACTGAAAACGAATATAGGACGGGACATATCGAGAGGGATAATTAATATACATTTGAAAAGCACAGATCTAACATTGATCCACACGCGAGTTTGGGATGACATTAAATTGATATAACCCATTTGCACTAAAGTTATCACAAATAATTTCTTCAGGCGGGTTCTTACGTTAGTTGGAAAGCTGCCTGGTAGGTCCTCGGTTTTCTCCCACTTACTGTTCGGCAAATTATAGTCACCAAATATCAAAACTTGAGAGTTTACATACCGATTCATTAAAAATTCCGTGTTTTGCATGTGTTTTTCATAGACCAGGGAATCAGCTCCCGGTGGTATATATACTGTGCACATCAGCAAGAGTGCACCCTGCCTGTTTATAACTATCCATACCTCTTCAATATCACTATGAATAATAGGTGCCAAATAAGAATGTACTCCTCCATTAATTGCCAGTAAAACACCACCACCCCTGGATTTGGTACTGTTAGTGGGATTTCTGTCTGTTCTATAAATGACGTAACGATCATCAGCAATTTCTATGTCATTAATATCTGTATTCAACCAAGTTTCGCTTAAACAAATTGCTGAATAATTTTCCGATAAAATAGAGCAGTAAAGATCTTTTAGTTTTGTTCTAAGTCCCCTGACGTTTTGATAATAAACCGAGAACAAGGCTGAGGAGCGTTAACGAAAGGACTGCTTAGGCTGTTGGGAAGGACTTCGAGTGACGGGGTATTGCGATTTGACGTTTTCTGCTTGGGAGCTGCTCCAGTACTGGATTTCTCAGAACACCCTATATTGTGATGAGGTATGTTTGTTGAAGCCGGCTTAACTAAATAGGGATTTGGCGGCAACATGTACTTCTCTGTATGTGGTGATGTATGTTGTTGTACAGGTAGTGATTCGTTGGCAGGCAATATGTTTTTCGTATAATTTTGAGACTGACTAGTGATTGGAACAGAGTCAGATATTTCGGTAACAAAAGGCGATAATGAGGCATTGGCAATGTCTAATAATTTTAAATCTTGAACGGTCCAAATATTCTCAATAACAATTAAATTATTATTATTAATTTTTGTGTTTAATCCTAGTTGTTTTGCATTTCTATAGTGTTTTAGTAAAATGTTTTTATTTGTCTCTCTTCTTTAGGTAAGTCCTCTGAAATGTACATATTTGTTCCCTTCAATTTGGAACAATTTGAAAAAATTATAGATTTTAAGTTCTGGGACGATAATTTTAGTAGTACGGGCCTGATTTTATTATTAATTTTAGGGCCAAGTCTGCCAACATATTCTATATTTTCTTCACGAATTAATACCCCTAAAGTTGCAGAAAGAAACATAATCATTGCCGTATGCAATTTAGCACCATCATTTTCAGGCAACCCATGAATTATGACGTTTTAGACCTTAATTGCCTCTCCATATTAGAGACCCTATTATTTAATTCTACGTTTGTTTTCTTCAAGTTTTCAATTTCGGTAGAAACATTGTGTTCAAATGATTTAAAATGATCTGTTAAATTTGATATTTGGATAGAAATAGAACTTTTCAGGTCCTCATTTTTTGTTGCAATTTCTTTCCTAAGCGATATCAGTTGTTTAAGTATTTCATTATTCTCATCCATTACTAACAATATCGTTGCTATGAGTAATAGCTAATGTGAGTAGGTATTATAGCGGTCGCAACGTAGGCAACAAAGACAACCTATTTATCGTGGCACACTCGACACCGGGATAGTGTTAAAGATGATAAGAATGGCAGTTGTCAATTGCTTGGTTAAATTTTTAAAAACTTATATACACATATTTGTCCACTTCAACTAATTATTTTTGAAATCGACTTAAACAAAAATACTCACAAAGAGTCCAGTCACACTATTGTTGAGGATTTAAAATTTTACTGTAGTTAATTACCCCAGAATTATTAAGTTAAAACAGAATGAATTAAACAGACCTTCACACACACAAGTATATCTTGTAATGTATCATTATATATAAACTCCACACATTCTAGTATTGCAGTATTGGTGGATTTGTTCTTTCGAAACCCATTTTGAACATTGGATATAAATTTATTATTTTCTAGATAATTAGTCAGTCTTGTCGCGTAAGATGCTTCAAAGACTTTGGTAATTTGACTTGGTATGCAGATAGCTCTATAACTTATAATGTCCGTTTTGGGGCCCTTGTTTTTATATACTGGTATACATTTAGATTGTTTTAAATCGGGAAATACACCAGCTGAGAATGATTCATTCACTAAATATGCCAATGGCTCATTTATCAAGTCTTTTACTGATTTCATCACTTTTCCATTGATATCATCAACACCAGGTCCGGTACCTTAAGAGTAGTTTTGCTAATTATTTCACTTATTTCTTGCGGCGTTGGTGTAAGAAAGAAACTAATTTTCGATTTTTCAATAGTAATATTATAATTAGGTTTAGAGTGATGCGAAGAAAGATTAATGAAGTGATCGTTTATAAAATTACTTTTCTCTTTAGGGTTTGATGTCAGGACTCCCTGGTTATCACATATATCAATGGACAAGTGATTTGTGTTCCATAATTTGGATTCGTTAATAATTTTCCAACTTTCCCGCATTACGTTGTTGGATTCTATTAGCCGTTGCCGTTGCTCATTGCATTGTTTTTTATGTTGTTTAACAGAGTCATTATATATCTTTTTAAACTGCATATATCTTTCAGTGTAGGCTGGATTATTTAGTTGTTTTCTAATACTGTTCATTTCACATAGTTGTTCATGCATTGATTTAATCGCGGGTGTAAACCATTTTTTATTTTTTGTTTTGTTAATTGACCTCATCATTGGAAAGGCACAATTATAATGAAATAAGAATGTGGAGTAAAATGCAGTAAATTTATGTTCAAATGTGTCAGCAGTATACATTTCATTCCAATTCTCGACAGATATTAAGTGCTGAAATCTTTCAATATTAATGTCATTGTAATTTTGTTTAAAGACATAATTTGGTTTGTTTTCTTTAAGCAAAGGTATTTCAAATGAACATATCTGATAAGTATGATCGGACATGAAAAATTCACACACAAACGTGCTGATTACATTTAAATTTGAAAATATGTTATCGATACAAGTAGCACTATGTTTTGTAATTCTTGTTGGTTTATGAATGTGATTTATTATGTTATACTCTGCTAATAAGTTTACAAGTACATTTTTTTCTGCGCTGGTTTGAAGAAAATCAACATTTACATCCCCACAGATAATATAACAGTTTTTTGGATCGTAAATACGATAGAGAAGTAGTTCAAGTCGGTCTATAAATTTTTTAAAGTCACTATCAGGTGTTCTATAGATTTCGATAATATAAATTGTGTCTTTTCCATTTGAAGATATCACTTTTGCAGCACATACTTCAAAGTGTCTTTCCTCTGCATCCCTTTTTAATGACACTTCTGTGATATTTAACTCACTATTTGCATAATAGCTTGGTTTATCATTTGAAATCAGAGTTGTGAATTCTCACGATCAGTTATCCTTAGATGCCACGTACCTCACCAGAACAAATAAATATAATCAAACCCTCAGAAGAGCAAGTCTGTTCGAGGGTGTACAAGTTATGTAATCCTATAAAACTAAAGTGAATACGCCCAAAAAAACAAAATAAGTAAAATATATAAAATATCACAGTGATAAACAAGTGTTAATAATCAGTGCACGAAAAAAGTGTCTGAATTTTTATTTTTTCTTTAAAAACCAAGGTAAGTATGTATTTCTGATCTAGACAACTGACTTATCCATTTTTTAATATATCTTTTAAACATCGCTTTAGAGTTAATTTGTTTCAGTTCAAAAGGGATGAGGTTGTAACATTTAGGTCCTAAATACAAAAAAGTTTTTTTAGTAATACTTTTATCAGGTTTAAAAACGGCATATACCTCATTAGACTTATATCTTGTGTTATATTTGTGTTCAACTGGTTTAAGTTGAAATTTGTTATAGTGTTGATATATAACAGTCTTCAAGAAATACAATTGCCTGATATCCAGTATTTGGCTTTCTTCATACAGTTTATTTGTAGAGTACATTTTTGGTTTTTTAAATATATATTTTAAATCATACTGTTTGATTACTTCTAAATTCTTTATACCCGTCTGAAATGCATCTCCCCATACAATAATACCATATGTTAAATGACTTTCTATTAATGTGTAATATAAAATTTTCAATTGGTTTGTATTGTAGTATTTTGTTAAGTATTTAAGTTTGTATATGACAAAACGCAACTTTTAACAACCTTAATTATATGTGTATCCCATTTTAGGTGTGGGTCAACGTGGACTCCAAGATATTTTATTGTGGATGCTTGGTGGATTTCAACAGTTCTTCCATCGACATCTATGGAAAGAAAATTGTATTGAGGTAAGTTAGAGGAGTAAGAGGTAAAGGGTAGATAATGGGTCTTGTTAGTGTTCACGGTTAACAGTCTACTGTCAAACCATTGTATAATACTTGAGAAATCCATTTGTGCATTTTTTTTAAGATTCTCCCAATTGTCTCCTTGATATATAACTGCAGTATCATCCGCAAATCTTACTATATTCCCAGTTGTTTCTATTTGATATAGATCATTTAAATACAAATTGAACAGTACTGGACCCAGTACTGTGCCTTGTGGAACTCCGTATTTAATCGTCAAAAAGTCACTCATTGTATCCTCTATTTTTATACATTGTTTCCTGTTACTTAGATAACTTTCCAACAGCTTATATGGCATTCCCCTGAAACCAATCCCCTCCAAAACTTCCATAAGTTGCGTATGACTAACGGTGTCAAAAGCCTTCTTTAGGTCGACAAAAATGCAAAGAGTTGGTATGCTTGAGTTAATATTTTGACTTATGATATTTATTAATTGTAAAATTGCATCCTGTGTGGACTTTCCCTCGGTAAAACCAAATTGCTTGGTAGAAATAATTTTATATCGGGTGACATAATTTACAATTCTTTCTTTAAGTGACTTTTCAAAAATATTTGCAAAATTCGACATTAGAGATATAGGTCTATAGTTCGCTACATCAGCTGTGCTTCCTGTTTTAAATATGGGGGTTACCATTGCCACTTTAAATGCGTCCGGACATATACCATTCTCAAAGGACATATTAATGATGTATACAAGAGGAGCTGATATTTCGGAGGCAATATATTTCAAGTGCTCAGTTCTTATTCCATCCAGCCCAGCATATTATTTTTCAAATTTAAAATGATGTTGTTAATTTCCCTTTCTGTAACCTTTTCTAAGTATAAAGAGTTTTTTAAATTTTTTGTGGAGGCTGCTTGTTGGATTTCTTTTTTGGATATCTTTTGCCATTTTTTCTCCGATATTAGTAAAAAACTCATTAAACGTATTGGCTATTTCTTTCTTTTCTCTAATTATGATATTCTCTTCATTTAATATCTCAGTAATAGTTGTTTTATTTTTAGTTTTATTAGTAATTTCATGTATTGATTTCCAAAGATCAGTTGAATTAGTTTTATTTTTTTCTATCTCTTTTTGATAGTAGTTTTTTTTGGCTTCATCAACAAGTTTTCCAAAAATATTTCTATATCTGTTATAATTTTTTTTATTTTCTTCTGTATTGTTATTTTTCATTTTAATATATAGTAATTGTTTTGTTTCTACTGACTTCATCAAAGAGTTGGTCATCCACGGATTTCTTTTAATTTGTTTCTTATGGATTTTTATTTTATTAGTGCTGATTTTTATTACATTTTGAATTTTTTCTATTAGTACATTTGTAGCCTCATTTACATCATTTGATGAATATACATCTAACCAAGTTTCCTTTTTAATATTCTGTAATAATTTATTATTGTCTACATATAATTTATACTTACTTTCATTATGATTAACATTAAATACACACTCCGCCTCTTATTTGATTGGTGCGACTATACAATGATATTAACTTATAGTTTTCAATACCTGTTACTTTAATTTCCTCCTCCTTTAACCAGTGTTCGCTTAAGCACAATATATTAATTTTATGTTGGGACAGATGTACTGACAAACTATCACACTTACAATCCAGCAGTCCCTGTATATTAAAGTGCATTATATTGATATTTGTTAAATAAAAAACTGTCATTACGTTCTATTGTTGGTGTAGTGTTCCTTTGGTTATTTTTGTCCACCGTGGATCCCGATAGTTCCCTTGGATTGTCCAGAAAATGCTGACCTTTAAAGAAGTCGAATCTCCGGTACGCTACACCTTTGGGCCAGAAAGATGCATTGTAGACGGAGTTTTTGAAGTCTGGATCTACGCCAACCATAAAGCATTTATTGTCTTTCATTTTGAACCAAGCATTCAGCTCTTTGACTGATATTTTTTGTTCTTCCGAGTTAGTTTTCCTTTTAATGTAGGATAAGAGATTTTCAGTAGTTATAGTGTCTTTTACTTTTGAGATAAAAAGCCATATCTTTCTGTCTTTGATGTCAGCCGTTGACCGACCAACAAACTCATTTTCTTTCGAATCATCAGTGCCTACCTGCACTTTTCTCTTCTTTCTTTTCACTTCTTGATATCCATCGCTAGTAATTCTTCTAGATGCTAGTTGGCTCCTAGCCCTATATGATGTCTGATTGACTGGTTTTGGTGTTATTTCAACATTGATAGCCTCATTTTTCGTTTGATTCGCATTTCTATTTAAATTTAAAAAAATTTTATTTCTCTCTGAAGGTTTATTATTGATCCCAAGAATTGTTGGTTTAGCAATATCAACATACAGTATTGGTTGATTTGTTTTAGATGAGGTTCTTAAGTTTACACCGGGGGCAGCTTCGGTAATTAGCCGGACCATTTCTTTATTGCTTTCTATAAAATCTGCTAGCTGAGTTTTTATTTGTGAAATTTTTTCGTTGATATTCGTTAGTTGGGTGTAAGCTGATTCGTCATTTCTAGTGGCTTCTGTTTTAGGCTGTTTTAGTATTTGTTTTATTAGCTTCTGATATTCTTCTAGCACTTTCTTATTGTCTAAGATAATGTCAAATTGTGTATCACATTGTACGCATAGATATTTTAGTCTTCTTTTCGATAAGGCTAAGCATCGGTCTTCTGTTGATATTAGTTGAGAACATTCGAAGCAGGATGTTTTCCTGCACCAATCACATTTATATAGAGCCTTAGCGTTATTAGTAGTTTTACATTGGGAACAAGACATTCTTGTTTCTGTTTATTTTTATTCGAAGCACATGGTCACTTTTAGGTTAAGTTATTAATTTGCAATATTTTCAGAGTCTTCGTGAATAACTTATCTTGATTATATATATATATATATATATATATATATATATATATATATCCGAGGGGTTTGATGATGGGCAACCCCACACACTATAACTTGTTGTTGTTTATTACTTTCTATTTTTTGATCTATTGATTTTTATTAACAACTGATGTGAGCTTTTTAACCTACCTACTTAACCTCATCCTCAACCTTAATAAATCAATAAGCTCTTTTATATTACTATTTTCGTTCCTAGCAAATTTTAACAGTTTTGCCAATCGTCTCATATCTTGTCTTACTAGATCTAGGTTACCCTTGCTTTTCCGTCCTTTTAAATATGAATATGCATAATTACAGATCAGCGAATCTTTTTTGGCTATTAAACCTATTTTGTCGGCTCTCATATGTGGAAATAACTCCGTTTTCAGTAATTCGTCGTGCTTTATTAAGGTTCCAAGTAACAATGTTGTTTGACCAAGACTTTGCGATGTTTGCCATTTGCCTTTTGTCCCTAAATTAGGATTTTCTGAGCATTGTTTAGTATGCCTATACAAACTTTTTTTCTTATAGAACCCCAAGCAGTAGGCGCATGGAAGAAACTCAGAAGCAGGTGATTGATTATTTAATCCTGCTCTTTTAACCGGTCTCAAAGTAGTTTTAGTTCGGTTTCTCACAAAATTACCTTTTTTTTTAATAGTTGATAGCGCATGCCTCCTTCCTTTAGAATTACTCTTGTAAGACAGAATTCTTTGAACATCTATGCAATCTTGATGCCAAGTAAATAAATGTTGAGCAAAGTGAGTTACTGCCTTTTCACAATAAAAGCAGGAGTCTTTTCTATCACTATAATTTTTTCTTTTGATTGTTTCAACTTCCTCCTAAAAATCAAAACAGTAAAGTTATATTAATTGTCAGATGTGGTTATAATACCTATGTGTTTAGTTTTTTAAATATAACTATATATTTATATTTAAGTATTTAATTTTAATGTAAGTAACTGTTGTTTGAGCTAGTTGTGACCTGTTTTTATTGGCTGTCGTGTTAGAAGATAAAACTTTCAGTTTTCTTCAGAATGATTCAGAAAATAAAAGAATTTAAAAAAAATCTATTTAAAAAAATCAACTCATTGTTTGGCAAATAAATTGTGAAAAATGTTTTATGTTCAAATATTTTTTTACCCATAAAATGCTAGTCCAAAATTAAAATAAAAGCGCCTATCAAAAAATAGATTTACCTCAACTTACTTTAATTGGGAATTGTCAAGAGTTTTTAGTTCTGCTGGTATATTATTGGTATCCTAAAATAGAAAATATTAAAACAAAAAGTAAAACAATTTTTGGCATCCTAAACATCACAATGAATACAGTGGCAACAACAAACTGTATGCTTCTATATTAAGTTAAGAAAAAAATAATTTGATCAGTACTCTTGAGACCTTAAACAATTTGCCAAAGCCGATAGTTTTTTAAGGGAAATTCGAATTTACCTAAGTCATTTGTTACCCTTTTTGTCAAATTATGAAAAATAGTACGTTGGTATTTATTTCATGTTCCATACTCACAAAGATTACATATCTAAATTGAACTGAATGACTCACTGTTATTCTACGTGGTTACATATCTACAATGCATTTATCTTTAAAAGTAAGACATGGTTTTCTCAATGGCTATATGTAGGTGAGATAAATAATATACCTTTAAAATTTGAGCCTCCAGGTTCGTAGATGAATGTGTAGAAACACTTAACAGTGACGACTGAGATATCTCATAATCTGATAATGAATCTTCAGAACACTAAAAAAATAAATTTTAAATCATTTTTTATTTTTACTCATTTAGAAAAGTAGGATAATCATACCTGATCAGGTTTATTAGGAGCGCAATCAGGATCTTTGTCAGAGTCGTAGAAAGCGTCAAACAGATTATCCTCACTGTCATCTGAGGCACTATCACTTATCAAGTCTTCTTGATTGGTCAGAACATTATTTTCTGCTGCTTTTGGCTTATTGAACTGTTCATTATTTTGTTTAAAAAAGTTGTCAATATCATATTGTCATAAGCCATCCAAGATTATCCTTTCCCAATTTATAATCTGAGATTATGTTGATTTTTTTATTATTTGTAGTAAAACCAGGGAAACCTTGTTTAATATTAGTAAACATGTCTGGCATTTCATTTTGTAAAGAAATATTATAATTGCCATTATTAGGTAGAATTTGAAGCTGACCTAGGTTTTCAGCTTGAACTTTTAGTTTTCTTGAAATATTAAATGTTTCATCCTCAGGTCCTTCTGGTTCTTTCTTAATATACCCATTAAAAGAGTCTATTTCTTTTTCTTTACCTTCATTCTCTGGTACTGCTATTAAATTATTATTTTTTACAGGGTTCAGAGAACCCTTGGTTTCAATTTCTGTAAATGTGTTAAATGTTTCCGATTCAGGTAAAATGATTGTAATAATTTTGGGTCAACTTCCAGTACCCAGTTTGAAACAGGTTCAAAATTATCAAAAAGTATTGAATTATTTTCTTTATCTTCATCATCGTGTGAATCATATTGATTTTGAGGTGAATTATCTAGAGAAAATTTAATAATTTGTAATACAGGTGTACATGTAAATCATTCTGAGGGTTAGATTTTAAAAACAAGGAAAACAGAAGCTTTTCGTATTATCGGTGATTTTAAAAATGAAGTACTAAGTATTTTCTTGAAATTATTTTCTAGTTTTTTTCCTTCTAGTAGTAAGGGTAAGTACATATACACATTATAATTAATAATATTTATCTGCTCATCAATTATTGATTTAAAATTGTTTGTAAAAAACATAAATTGTTAGTATTTGTTTTTAAAAAATGTCTATGTATGTTCCCACGTCTTTGAAATATATATGTATATAGGGTGATTCAGTTTTTAGTGAACAAACTTCGAAGGTCAATAGAACTAATGGCAGCTTATTATGTTATGTTTTTTACTTTGGGCCTTTATAAGAAAGATACAGGGTGTTGAATTTCAATTCTTTTATAAATTACCAAATCAGTAGAGAAATATAAACCATATTTGGTAGACATAGAAATCTCATCAATTTTAACATTATACAGGGTGGTACAACTGTTTTTACAAATTAAGGGAGACCTTAAATAGGTACTTTATCTGCCAAATATGGATAATTTTTCTCCACTGCCTTGGTAGTTATATAAAAAAGTACTTATTTTTTTTTTCTAAATTCAACACCCTGTATCTCTCTTGTAAAGCCTCAAAATAAAAAACCTTATACAGGGTGTTCCTTAAGCAGAGGTCAAAAAATCCAGGGGCATATTTTATTGCTAAAAATAAGAGGTTTTTGTTATATAAATGTGGGGTCTTAAGACAGCCGTTGTCCAGCTACAGCGTGCCAAAGATTTAAAAAAAATCAGTTTTTAATTTTTAATTTCTAAACCGCTTTCACCAAATTCGGTATGCATATTTAGTATAACAGTAGGTATGAAACAAAAAATTACCGGCTTTAGAAACTTACCAGTGGCAGAGGTGTGGATATCATCAATTATTTAAATATATATATCATCCTGTATAATATAGGTATAGGCGCAAAATGCGTCATTATATTATCTTCACTTGTTTCAAGTGTAAAATTGTTTGTATTCCAAACCGATTAACAACAAAATAGTTAATTAACAATGGAATTACTTTACTATGATTTATTATAATAAATGTTGCAAATGACGACCTTCAGCCAAAATACATGCTCAGATCTTGAAGTGGCAAATGACGCAGTTTTGGTTCAACGTGATCATGCGGAACGCAGTGTAGTTGCCGCAGTTTTCTTTAGAAATCACGGCGCGTGTTTGAAAACATGGAAGAAAAATTAATCGAGGCTGTGCGAATTCGACAAGTTTTGTACGATACAAGCCATGTTGTAATTTTTTTTTAAATAAAAAAATTAATAAATTATGGCGTCCAAAAGAAAATGTATCCAAAAATTTTGATTGTTTTTCTTTTATATCTTTGTTATCTTTGATTTTACATCAAAAAGTCACTGTACTAAAATTGTAGAGGATTCAATTTGCAATAAAAAATGTTTATAAAACATTTTGTATGACCAATAGTTTACCTGATAAATGCTAAAACCAAGTTAACCCCCTTTTCCAAGATAAAATAATAATAATAATAATTTATTTACAGAAAATGCCCATATTGACAAATATAGTTGTAGTATAAACAATAAAATTGTGTCCTCTAAAAAATGCACGCTAAGGCCAAAATAATGTAACACATTTCAATGGACTACCATGAGTTTTTGTTTTTTTCAAGTACAAACTTCTCACTGACTTTTTATTACTACCCATCTGGGTGATGCCATTTCAGACTCAAACTCGTCTTCTGGATCAGATTCAGAACTAAATTGAGAATCAATGAGTGCAGTAACAGTTGTCATTTTTCAGTAATGTGCCCTGCCTGCGAAGTGAAAACTGTAATCGTATTTGCGCGGTACCCGCGCTAGCAGAGTCCTCCAACAGAAAATTCGCCGTGACTCACGCTGCGTCACCTCACCAAGCTGCGTCTCATTTTGCGACGGTCCTTAATGTTTTCCACAGTATTATTTAAAACCACTATTTGATTGTTAATACTGTCAATTTTTTCCGATATTTTACCAAAAACCATATCAGCTAGTTTATCAGCAAGAGAACTCATAAATGCTTTATCACACAAATTTTCTTGAAAAAATTTCCTTGACAAATGCTTGATATCTTCTTCATGTTGTTTAGTAAAACCCATTATGTTATAGATATATCAAACCAGAATGCAAATTTGCAAATTAAACTTTCAATAGACACTGCTGTCCGAAACGACTAAACACGTCTATCTCGCGCAAGTGCTCATTCTTGACTGAAATAGTTTCAATTGTTAAATTGTAGTTACAGATCCATGTGTTGTACTTTTGCAATGCCATATTGACCAATAGCAGTGCACTTTTTGTATTGTTCTAGCAAAAAATACGAGACGGTGCAATAATTTCTGTCCACTATGTTACACAACTTTAAATCTGTGTATTCTCAATTTTAATTGCAATAAAAAGAAACCCATATTGAAGAAATTACTTACTTATTATTAGGCCTTTAAGCATAAACAAAATATAATTTAGAAATTTTGTATTATATTAGATTTTATGCCAGCTTAAAGTCCACTTCGTTACTTTTTGTCCATTGTATAATGACAAAGGATAACAAAAAACTAAGATGAATGCTTTCTTTATCAGCTGTGCGTATAAGAGAAGTTTTATATTTCAGTATATTTAACCATTCAGAACATAAAATTTTCATAATTTGTGTTACAAATTGAACAAAATAATACGATGACACAGGGGATCAAAAATAACGCAGAGAACAATCGAAGCATATTAAATAAAATCATTTACATTCGAGTAAACTTTTATTACATAATATGTTAAAAACAAGATAATAAAGTAAGAAAACATCTAATGAAGAAAATAGCAAAGGGTAACACTTTAAAACTACTAATAATAAACTTAAAATACAACATACTCAAAAATATTAAGACGTGAAAACAAAACTTTAATAAACTTAAAAAGGACAAGACAAAAATTGGTTTACTTTTCAAAAATATGAACAGCAGTGTCGAATTGTTAATAGATTCGATCACCAGGGTTTTAAACTTGGATCATAGTATAAGGAAGATAGTAAGGACAGCGGGCTATTTTATGAATGAAATCTGGGAGCCGAGAAATCTGACGTTGCTATTTTAAGTGAAGTTAGCATCACTCCCATTTCGGAGTGATGCTATTTTCACATTAATGTCCAGATTCTAGAGTTACAGTAATGTTAGTTGCATAACTTATTTTAATTAATGTTGGTTGCCTAATTTCTTTAAATTTCAGATGTGCTTGTGTCATCTGTAAACATATTTTGTATATAAAAAAAAGATATAGCGGCCATAATAATAGTTTTCAAGTGTAAAACTAATGTAACAATGTTAATAAACCAAATATTTACCATCCACAGATCGTAAGTTTTTAAATTTAAACAAGTAGGTATGATTTTCAAAATGTTGGATTTATTAATAAATGTTATAAATAATAGCAACAACCAATTATATGTATTTTTTTTAGAAAGTAAGTAATTCTCACTTACGGCTTTGTTTATGTATTATATAGTTGTTCACAACTGTCAAAAGTTTCAGGAAAGTTATACCTTGTTTTTATAAAGGAAATAATAGTTACCCCTTATTTATTGCTTAACAGGGCAGAAAGGACTTACCACTTCTGTAAATTATTATAATAATTACATTATTAAGATTTACAAGTGATGTAAATCTATGTATATTAAAATATCTACTTTTTATCCAGTTTTTACTCTAATAAAACATTTTTAGGAAAATAATAAAACAACTTGCAATTTATTTAAAAAACTATTACATAAATTTATAAAATCCGTTGGACATGATAACTGTTAACAACACATTGTGTAGTATTATGGATCATTACTGATAATTTTAGCGAGAGGTTAAATCCCATTTAGTGATTAAAATGAAAAACTTATATCTATCTGATTTCTGATATTCTTATATCTGAAATTAAACAGACACAAAAATTAGCGAGATCGATTAAATAAACGAAGTGCTTTGATAATACTACACGTTATCTGGCAAACATATGACTTCCTCTGAATTTTCAACCGGAATCATATAGATTATAGTATTTGTATAAATTAATTAATTTGGTATATCTTATGAAACTATAAAATTGATTAACAATACAAAAACAAAGATTAATTCGATTAAGTAAAATATTAATTATTTTTTATTAGTCACATAGGCATCGTCAAAATATTGCAGGGTAGTTTTAAACCTTTTCCCTTTTTGACCTTTAAACATTTCTTGTTAAAAATGCCAAACATAGATCTTTGAAAACACAAAACTCAATGCTTTCAGATTATCATTTTTCTCCTTTTTTAGCACTGGTATCTTTAAAATTAATGTTTATAGATTTTAAAGTATGATATAATTTCATTCTTGAGTACAATTTAAGTAGGTATATATAAGGAAAATTTTGACATGGATGTTCAAATATGTTATCCTTAAAGAGACTTAAAAATTGTTTAATTACTCCTTTTTGTAAAACAGTACTCTCAAAATTTTCATAAAATATTTTGTCTAAACTGGCAATATAGTCAATAAATTCATTGGGAGGCATTTTTAAATTACCAGACATTCTCAGATGTGCCATATGCTTTTAGGTGGCAAAATGTCGCGGTTTCATCAATACTTTTATAACTTTCTGAATACTCTTTACATATATTACAAAAATGAACTGACAAACACTTATTAAATAACCACATATATATCGTAATGAATTTTTTTTGTGAATATTAATATTATAATAATCAGTACTAATTGGTGATATGAATACTTGGACTGTGGCTTTTGCATCGGTAGGTATTTACTTCAAAATTTTTCATATCCACATTTTGTAATGTAATGTAATTTTTGTTGAAAAATCTTCGTGCAGTTTTCTGTTCCAGAATGAAAAAAATCTATACAAAAATGTTTTTTGAATGCCCTTAAAAATTATATGGGGATTGGCGAGATGGAATTTCCTCCAATCTTGGTTTATTCTTCGCTAACAAATAGGTAAACCCTTTATCAGACAAAATGTTCCAGAGCTCCAATAATCCTTTTGTTGATGTTTTCCATCCTGAAATGCATTTTATCGCATTTCTGTGGTTTCTTCCTTGATTGTTCATTACATTTAGATTTGACAAATATGTATAAGCTTCATCTAATAATTTTATTTGTACTTCTTCATTCTTGAATGAGGGTCCGTAACATTTTGCTGAACTTGAATTGAATATGTCAAACAACTTGTCGAACATTTCAATAAAGTCAATAGTACTTCTTGCGTCACTTGGAAGTTCCCCACGACTTAAATATATCTCCATGCCAATAGCTACATAAACACTTAAGACTTATGCTGCATATGAAACCCTCATTTTTTCCAAATTGTTAGGGTTTACGTGTGATTCTGTCAGTTTCCAGCAATATATATTGCTTCTTGCTTTATCTTTGTAATACAATGCTTTTATGTGATCCCAAAAAGCTTTCTTCAAATCAATTTGAAAGGAATATTTCATTAAATTGTTTTGTAATGACTTCATTAGATGAGGAGGATCAAAAATATATACAATTTTCTGATCATCTACAAAGAAATATGGCCTGTCACATGTGACTCCAAGAATATTTGACAACTGGACCAAATTTTCTCCTTGATCGCTTATCACAGCTACAATATTTAAACCTATATTCCTCCCATATCTATATATAGTTTCAAGTGCAAGCTTTAATTGCATGGCTGGGCAAACACTGTGTACAAAATAATAAGCTACTGGTTGCTTCCAGTTACTGGATATGCCTCTCAGCATAAAAACTGTAGAGTTCAAAGCAGGTTTTAATTTTTTCGTACCGTTATCACTCTCAAATCCCACTACTTCATCAGTAGTAACATTATAATATAAATGAGATTTTATTGACATTTTGTCCATTGTTAAAATACAATATCTGTCTAAATTATTCAATTGATCAATTTTTGGCTTTATTGCATCGAATAACTCCTTATGAATTCCCGGACCAAAGTAATTTTTTGCCGTCATTCGCCTCAATGTCCTCACTGATGGTAAAATAAAAATGTTACCTAAATGTCTA
The DNA here is from genome assembly GCA_025584915.1 of Monochamus saltuarius. Classification (NCBI taxonomy): domain Eukaryota; kingdom Metazoa; phylum Arthropoda; class Insecta; order Coleoptera; family Cerambycidae; genus Monochamus; species Monochamus saltuarius. Next base: position 16,496,506 of record CM046729.1, read on the forward strand.
TAGGCTTTAGGTCCTCTAAAATACAAGGATAAGCATAATTGCTTAAATTCATCAGTATAACGACGACCCATTACACTTGTACTTTTCTGATCTGCCTGCATCCTTACAAAGTTTGCTTGAGTCGGGTTCAGATATTTATTACAAAGAAAATTCAATGTTTCTCGGGATTGATCTATGGTTACTTGATGTGGACTTGCTGTAAGAGCAGTCAACTTTTCTTTTAGCTTTCTATTTTGATTACGCAGTGCCTTTATTGTTCTCCTATATTTTGCTTTTCTGGCAGTTCCCAGACTTAACTGTTTTAGGGTTCGAATTCCCGTACTGCATCTTGAAATTGGCGAACCTGATCTTGGTGTTTCTACATCCAAATTTTCTGAAAACAAAAACCAATTTATATGATATAAAGAATGAAGTAATATTTGAAATAACATCATAAGTGTCAACATAAAAACTTATCGGTGCATCTTATTTTACTGTAATTAAATTGAAACTAGAGATACACAGTCAATATTGTTATTTTCATATCAGGACAATTTTCAACTCATAATAATTTATAATAATAAATTAAATAATAAAAAATATATATAAGTACATATTTGATAACCAGGCATTATGATTTCTTCTTCCAACAATTCTGTGTCGACTTCAAAATTTTCATTTGGGTTCAAATCAGTTACAGATGCCTCTATAAATAGAAAAGGCAATAATTAAATGATAATGTTTGCAATGTTTATTGTAAAATATCGCTGTCTCTAGGTACAAGCTAATGTATATGCAGAATTAAAAATTATGTATACACAAAATGTCACCAAAATGATGACATCAATCTTCTACCATTTTAATTTTGCAGGTTAATGTGTACTTAAATACAGCGGTACAATGCAGGGTGTGACAAATTAGTGGGTCAAGCCGTTAACGACATTCTTTGGACTAAAATAATGAGACTTTCCTTATGCCATTTTTTATTTTAGTGTCCCATTTTCAAAATATAGGGTGTTAAAATAAACATTTTAAAAACGATTTCTATTAATAACTCCGGTGGTTTTAAAGATATTTATCTGAAATTTGGCACATATTAATCTAAAATATCGAAGCACGAATAGAAGAAAGAGCATCACCCACGGACCCCCAATGTTTTTGTGAACCCTCAAAATATTTTTTTTAGATAGACCGTTTTCTTATTAATTTTTCTTACTCATAACATTTTCATTTGGGGCTTGGTTTTCAAGATATTCCAATTTTTTTGGACTTTTTTTTTGGTCAGTCACATTGGTTATTTTGTGTCAGTTCATATTTGAAATTTTTAAATTGTTGAATATTTTTACCTGTTACTGCATCATCTTTAGAAAATATTGTAGGGTAAGAACGCGGTGTAAGTCCCCTTCTTCTCTGAACTTTAAACATCTCATGTGAAAAATGCACATATACGAAAATTCGGTAAATTTTTATCCATAAGGTCCTCTCTTTTACATGTTACAACCCACGCCTTTGCTCTAAAACAGTAACAGTTTTATTAGAAAAAAATAAATACAAAAGCAAGTATACAGTTTCACAAATCTGAAATAAAAAATAAACTCAATATTGTACTTGACAAAAAGTAACAGTCTAATATTTGAAAAAATAACTTTCATAGTCCTACTCTCCGTTACAATTCTTCCATTTACTACTAAATAATGGGGACCCTTCACGGTACAGTTTTTTGATGGATTTCAATTGTACACTTGTGCTGTATTTCTTTGATTAAGCGTGGAGTCAGTGACTTCAACTATAAATATGCTTAAATACGCCTTAAAGCATTTGTTGTGGACGCTAGTAGTATGTATTCAGTATCAAAATACATATTTTTATTTGAACATACGGGAAGGGCAGTCAACAAAATATCTACAAAAACATGATGAACTTAGCCTAAACTAGTAAAGGTATTAAGCCTTCGTTTTTTTTTTAATAATTTTTATGACGTCACAGTATAATATGCTAATAAGCAAGTTATTAATACTGTTAGTTAAAAAAATACAGGTTTGACGTCTCCAGGAAGAATATGGTGGGCTTAAATAATGGCACAGTCCTAGTTGAAATGTTGAGATCTGGAATGTCAGTAGCAGACTACAAATCGTAACTATATTGTGAAGAGTCCCCATAATAGGAGATGGAGAGCATTATAAACAAACAATTTAATTTATTATATACTGTGAAATTACCTTTCGTTGTCTCTTGGGAATCTAAAAAAACCTCTGGTAAAATTACCAACATTGTTTTTGTAATTTTTAACAGCACAATAAATTCCAACAACGCACTTTTCTGTTCCTTTACCTGGTTTATCTGAAGCACTCATTTTAACAAATATGAAAAAAAGTTCTAAAATTTAACTTCACATTCACACCCTGAAACAATAGTAAATCCACACAGGCCACAAACAAATCGAACCAAAAGCAAAAAGTAAAGACGCCGACTGTTTATCAAAAGAGGTTATGGCGTTGTTTGTTTGATGGATTAATACCACAGAATTGAATAATGTGCCATAGTATAAGGAAGAATACTATGACTATGCCATGGGTAATACTACGATAGTAAACGTAGTAAACTCGAACATGTACCATGAATGAATTCTAATACTGGCTTTGCGGAAAAGCAGAGCTGTCCTTACTATCTTCCTCATACTATGCTTGGATTTCTAAGGACTGTCCATACTTGTTCACCTGTAATGTATGACATATCTTCCTCATCGATTCGGAATTTCTCCGCGCTATTGTCAATCGCCTTTAAAAACATTACTCTTAGTTCGCCATCATCTTCATCCGCTTCACTTTGAGCAACTCCAACATATCTGTATTACGTTGCATTTTTTTTGCTACCTGCAATCTGTATAAGTAAAAATGTGCTGGTAGAAATAGCCATGAGGGTCACTTTTTTTGGGAGGTCTTTATTACTAACTAATGATGCAAGGGGTCGATCATCATCATCTGAATCGCTGATGATAATTTTCCTTCTATTTAGATTTTTGCTTTGTGCTACTACATCCAGCGGTTATTTGATTGTTCATTAATTTTGCTGATGTTTTTAGTGGAGTATATATATTAGTCTCGAAACAGTTACATAATTCTTTAATATTATTAACTGATGAAGTACAGTAAAATGGGGTGAATAACAACACTTTTTAACATTTCCGGTTGTATAACTTCAAAACGAGTTGACTTAGAGAAACCGTTCTTGGTTTAAAACTCTTATCTTAGGTTCACCTTTATCCCTACATATCGAAAAAAATTAACTTTTTTTTGTAAAAACCCTTTTTTTAAAAAATTGGTGTGTTGCGATTCACCTTATATTCGGTGTGAATAACAACACTTGCTTGATTTCATGTGTTTTGGCTTTTACACTGTCTGAAAGGTGAATGGCAACACGTTTTATGTTTTTAAAAAACATTTTAAACTAGAAAATAACTAAAATTTGTTTATTTAAGGGCAAACATTTATCAAAAGCAACAAATTAACAGGAAACTCTTTTTAAAACAAAATTTTTCTAATTTATATAAAAAAAACATACAAAGTTAATTCCACTGGGTGGCGTCTACTTTAAATATTAAAATGCCTCTTCAACCCTCTTCAGGTGCCTTAACTTTGCCAATAATTTGGTCAAAATTGAATTCGGTCACATCAGGAATCTCTGGATAAACAAACAACGTTGTGTTTAGTTGTCTTTTCATCGAAGGCTTCACTCGAAGAAAAGTTGCGGTGTAATTTTCATCTATAGATTGAACTTTGCCAATGTATTTCTGACTGAAAAATTGAACCAAGAGCCAATCGTCCATTTTTATAGACTCCTTTGTAACTGGAAACACGCCCTCAAACGTTTTACCATTCTTGGTAACAAAACGCTCAATGGATCGAGACTGCTCATTGACACTTCTTGTGTTTTTCGCTGTTGCCTTGGTTTAGGAAGATTCTCGTATCTTAATGCCTTTAAAATATCAGTTACGGAATCTGTTAAGGCTTCTGCATTATCTTCAGGAACTTGTGAAGCTGATGGTAGTCTGGACAAAATTTCATCTGGATTTATTGGAACAATTCCACATTTTTGAAAACCAGACCTAACATTTTTGGCCACATTAGGCTTAATGGCTTCCAACAATAATTTGAGGAGATGCGGAAATGTGGTTTTTGGAATGCTCGGTTCTCTTCGGCCTAGACCTTTTTTCCAGTCAGTTAATATCTTACGCCAAGCCTCCTTAAATGGGCGAAAAAAAGCCACATCTAAGGGCTGAGACATGTGGCTGGAATTCGCTGGCAGAAACACGAACGATATGTTGTGCTGTTCACATTTTTGTACAGCTTTCAAAGATATATGGGAAGAAAGATTGTCATCTATTAATACTTTTTTCCGGACAAGTTTCGAAAATACGGAATGGCAATGGTCTCAATCCAATCCTGAAAGCAGTTGCTGTCAAACCATCCAGAAGGGGTTGAACTGAAACGAGCACATGGTGGCCCCCCTATCTTCCAAGATTCGTACATATATTTAGCCTTATACACGACGTAAGACGGTAAAATGCTTCCGTCTGCTGCGGCTGCAAACATAAGGGAGGTAGCGGACTTACTGTGGTTCATCACTCTTTCCGGGTATTTTATCCCCCGCTTTGAAATTACCCTTTTTCTTCCTGGGTCATCAGTCAAATTTGTTTCGTCGTAATTGACGATATTGGATGCACTGACGCCATCTATTGACTTTTGAAGATTTTCAAAATAAGCTTTTACATCCTCACGAGCTACTCCTGCCCTTGACCTTTTGATGTTTTGGCAGAACCTCATTGAAAATCTCTCTTTGTGACGCTTAACGAAACCCATTGCAAACTCCATCCCCGACATATTGTTTTGAAACCGATCAACTCGTCGACCGACTTTGTCCAGATAATATTTAACTATAACTCTCAGATCATATAAATCCAATGGTTGACCCCATTCGGAGCATTGAACTAATCTGTTTACAATTTGGAGCTCGACTTCTTTAGACAACACAGTTTGTCCACCTTTCGAAAGACACTTTTCACCGTTTTCTTGTTTGTTTTTGCGTCTACACAATACTGTATAATCAATTTTATATTTAGCGGCAGCCACTCTAAGGGAAACACCATTTTGAACCTCCTTAATCGCTTTTTCATAAACTTCATCGGAAACCTTACGGCAAGGTTTAGCTCTCGGATCACGCACGCGGATTTACAATCTGAATCTTAATAAGACCATTATAGTAACAGGCGATTTCAATGTTAAATTTAATACAATGGAAAATAACACAGTTCTTCTGGTCAATGCCTTTCTATCATTTGGTTTAAGACAAGTTGTATTTCAGAACACCAGAAATGACTCTTGTTTAGACAATATTTTTACCAACACCAGTGTTAATTTTACAGCAACCGTGATAGACACAAAATTGTCAGTTCATGCCGGCATTAATTTTAATTTTTCTCGCTTCTGCATCAGAAACAATAGTAGCATAATAAATCATAGACCTATTACAGATCAGGGCTTAAGAATGCTATATAATATAATTGAGCAAGCTAACTGGAATTTTGTCAGTGATACATGTATTAATATAGATACTAAGGTTGAGTTATTTCTTAAGGTGTTACTCGATGCAATTGAGATTTGTTTTCCAATGAAAACTAAGATGCAATGTAATTTTAAATCTTGCGATACTTCCTGGTTTACTCAGGAGCTTGTCGCTACAGATTAAATTTAAATGTTGACAAAACTCAATCTTTGCTCTTTACACTTTGCCATATCAATACTATGGATAATTCAAACGATGTTAAATTTCTTGGAGTTCACCTCGACACTAAATTAAGCTGGGAAAATCATGTCAACGATTTATCTACACGTTTATCTAAGAATATTTTTCTACTACGTAATTTGAATCGTGTAGTCTCTAAGCCTGTGCTTATGTCCGCATATTATGGTACTTTTCATGCCACCATGACTTACGCAATTTTGAACCGGGGCCTTTCTTCTCACAGTGAACAAATTTTTAGTTTACAACGTAAATGTATACGAATAATTGCTGGAATAAAAGTGAGCATTTCAAACAGCTAAATGTTCTTACACTGCCGTCGATATACATTCTTGAATGTCTCATTTACATTAAAAATAATGAACATAGATTTGCTCGACAGGAAAATTTTCATTCGCACCATACTAGAGAAAGACATAATATCAGGCCAAACTTTCTTCGATTAGCGAAATCCAGAGATGGCACAAATTATTTTTGTATTAAATTCTTTAATAAACTTCCAACCGAGATTCAGTCACTAGATCTAAATTGTTTTAAGTTCAGAATTAAAAAATATCTCAAAGAAAAAGCGTTTTATAATTTTAATGAGTTCTTTGCCGATCAGTTTTTAGATATGTAATTGCTGTTTTTTTTTTATGTTTTTAATTTTAATTTATTTGCTAGTTTTGTAATTTTATATTATTATGTAATTTTTATAATGTTCAATGTTCTTTTACTTGTTGTAATTTTATTTTAGTGTTCACGAGTATATGTATCATTCATTGCTTTCATTTTTTTGTTTTTTGACTTGTGTAAACATTTTATTATGTATGGACACCAATAAATGATTTGATTTGATTAAATAAAGTTATACTCGCGTCAAGAATTCAGACGACTTACGTCATATGAAAAAATGAATAATTCATTATATTTTCATCAAAATATTTAAGAAACTGCAACTGATAGTAATAAAACTATATACTACACTAAAACTTTGCATTATATTTTGCACTAAATTGCAAAAAATGATTGTTTTTAACGCGACCAAATATCGGAATTTACGTTGACGTAAGACGTCTGAATTCTTGACGCGAGTATATAATGTTATGTTCTGTAATTTTCCAAACCTAAACCAGAACTCATATTGGCCATATACTATCGCTGGAATTTGGTACGTTTATTACGCTATGAAATATGAATTTTATTAACTAGAATTCTTATTCTTCAAAAAGTCGACTGAAAAAAAATCAAAATATAAAGGTGAGGTCACACCAAATTTTTTTTATCTATAAACCGATTTGAAATATCACCGCAGACAGTGTAGTTTCGTTGTCACCCAGTATAGGCAGTATATTAATTTTTTTGATGTAGAGGGGGGCCCCTTGAAAAAAATTGCGGGGGGGCCTCCGAAGACCTTGGCACGCCACTGAGCATTAACTTAACTGTCGTCTGCTTTTGGACTTTTTCAATGAATAATTCAAAAGCATCAGTTATGTCTTGTCTCATGCCATGGCCACAATTATATCTGTTCGTTTTAATACACCTCCTATACCATCTGCTGCCCCATTACCATATCCTACTTCAAAGAAGGACCAAGTTCCCAGTTTAAAGCCGTATTCTGATACGTTCTTATTAAAAAAAGTAAAAATTCTGTTTTTGCCTATATTGAGTAAAAGGGCCATCTGAAAAGATATGAATAGTATCAACCTGATCATTTGATTGCTTAATCATATTAATGATTGCAGCTGGATTATGTTTGTTACATGGAGATACAGTGCAAAATGAAATCGGTTCGTTTTTTGTTATACCATAGTAAAGAACTCCTGTATGATGTGTTATTTGGTTTCTGAAGGTACCAAAATGATGTCCCTGAACTTCTTCTGCTAATTTACAATTGTAATTTTCACTGAAGTCTATATGCAACGCTACTTCATTTGGCTCAATATTATCTAGGCAATGCCTTTATGCTTAGTATTGTTTTTTTTATATTGTAAATGTGCTTTTTAAATAAGGTAAATTTATCTACAAATTTTTTCGTAAGTTCAGTTGCAGGAGCTCTTATTTTGTTTTTTACTATCTTAATGACCCTAACTTATTTTTCTTCTTTCTTATAGATTTCCTCCTTTCTTATCCATTCACTAAATTCTATATCTGTATTAATATCAAATGAGAAATGTAATTCTCTTATTTTACAAGAACAGCACTCATTATAATATACTGCTTTGAAGATATGCTACATACCGTCATTTTAATTAGTTGTGATATATCAGTGACTGTAAGGACTTTATGGTGTTTGAAAAAATTAAACTTCAAATGGATATTACTGCGAAGTTTACAAAGACATGTATCCCCACTAAGCAAAATATCACATTCATAACATTTTTGTTACAACGTTCTTGAAAGGATATTTGAAAATACTATATACGTTATAGTAACTTCTCAAATTGAATATCATTTTTAAAATCTATATAATGTTGAAATTACAGCTTAAATATGTTTCTCTTACGAAACATTTACATATCTAATAACGTACCACAAACGTGTCTTTATTACTGCTTAAAATGTTTATACAGGGTGTTCATTAAAGACCATACTTTAAAACTAGCTTCCTTGGACAAAGATCATCTCACCTTAGTACCATCTTGCTTCCTTAAGAAGTTATAAGCCCAAGATATTGGTTTTTGTATTTTATTATTATTTATTTCTTAGGTATCTTATTGATTCTTGTGTTAAATGTAGAGGGCGTTCTGTACATTTAACACAAAAATCAATAACATATTCTATGTATCACATAAAAAACCTTCTTGTACAAAATTTGAATACGATTACCTAAGAAATAAATAATCGTAAAAAATTAAATAAAAAGAACTACTTTCTCAGGCCTATAACTTCTTAAGGAAGCAAGATAGAACTAAGGTGAGATAATCTAAATCAACTTATATTTTTGTCCAAGAGAGCTATAGCCTTAAAGTATGATCCATTCTTTAAGGATCACCCTGGATAGCTATTTTTTATACACGTTTGATATACATGGTGTTCTAATAATTTGTAGGTACGTCTTAACATAAATAAAAAACAAATGAATATCAAATACACGTTTTACATAGACTAATAAGAAATTTTATATTTAAAAATTATAACGTTTTTAAAGTTGCAAGATTTTTTTTTAGGTAGTAGGAAGTAATTTTTTAAAAGTTAAATGAATACTTAAATAAAAAAAAATTAAATGAAAAATGAAAACGCATAAAAAAATTTTTTCTATTACATAACAAGGTGTTTTTAATCGGCACAGGATAATTTCAGAAGTGCAGATGTGCCATTAAATATCAAATAAAATAGATGTCTAAAGAAAATAGTAGTGTATTTGAACTTCAATTGTTTTCTACTTTTGTTAATGGTTTGTACACATAACAATCGGAACATCCTATATACAAAGTTGCAGATCTTTCAAGACTTGGCATAGGCCATCAAATAAGGAAATCTTTTAAATGAAAAATGCAAACATAAATGTTATATTTACCTACATAACCTGTACATGTACTACGTATGATTTTTTTAATAAAAAATCTGAGAAACAAAAAACAGTTTAAAAAATTATTTTCATAGATCCATAAATATGGCTCCATGCAAAATTAACACCATTAAATTAATTAAATACTGGGTCTTATGTATGCAGATATAAAAAATGTAATACTGATTGATGGATTGAGTGAATAATAAATAAAACGTATACTAATATACTCGCGACAAGAATTCAGACGACTTACGTCATACGAACAAATGAATAATTCATTATATTTTCATCAAAATATTTAAGAAACTGCAACTGATAGTAATAAAACTATATACTGCACTAAAAGTTTGCATTATATATTGCACTAAATTCCAAAACAAGATAGTTTTTAACGCGACCAAATATCGAAAATTAAGTTGACAATAAAAACAAATGTGTAACGTCAGCCGTGACGTAAGACGTCTGAATTCTTGACGCGAGTATATTTAGGTACTTATATTAATAAATCTAAATCTTACATCTACATAAATATATTATACATCTCAAACATAATAATATTTTTCAGTTAAACAACTTCTATGAGGATTAATTTAATGTACAAACTAAATAAAAAATATGTTTTATTCATATAAGTACATTTAGACTAGCATTCATAACTGGAACTACTCATCGGTATCTTCCCCTGTATAACAGTCATGACAAATTCCATGGAGGTGTTCTAAGCAAGGGAACCGGCTACATTTTAGGCATTTGTACCTGGTTTTTCTATTTTTCTTGGACAAACATAGCAGACATCGGCCATTATAACCTATTCAAAATTAATAAATTTTTTGATCTTACCTAAAAATCGTGCACAAACTGTAATCTCGGTCTGAAAGACCGAAACAGTGATTCGTTGAAAAACTAACTGGGTAAATAAGTGCTAACGTTAAGAAATCTATGTGTAGACTGAAGCTTAAGGAATACCTAGACGGGCAAGTTGATACATGCATGCGCCTTTGTTCACTTCAGAATAATTTTACGGATCGGTGTGAGAGACCGCACGTTGCAGACGGAGGGTTAATAAAGTACCGAATATATTCCAAATATGATTTTTTTATATAATGATAAATATATAGCTTTACTGCAAAATCATAATTTTAGAAGAATGGCAGATTTGTTTACAAACATGCTGTATAATATTTCTACAGTCACTTCTAAATTCAACTTACCCTCTGATATTTCTTTGTCGCGAATGGCGGAACCAATCCATTATCAATTTTTCAAACAAACAATCTATAACGGTAGGAGAAACCATTCTAACGGGGGCATCTAAAAAATAAAAATAAATAAATTTTTTTTAAAGTTATGAACAATGAATACCTTTTAAAACTTTGATGAGAATGCAATCTTTAATTCAAAAATTATTTTTCTGGCCAGTCCACGGACATAATACTGCTAATTTATTTGTAAAGACTAGAGTCAAACATCTCCTTATAAAATCACCCTCATTTTTCCCTCCTATCTGGGAATATTTATAGAACTAAAATCAAGAAAATCATTAAAATGTAAACAAATTAAATGAAACAATATAAATTCAGAATTATCAAGGAAAAAACAAGTCTTAAAATGAAAATTTTCTACATATCTCCAGAGAAAAGTTGTATTTTAAAAGCCTTAAATTTACATCAAATTGTTTAACAAAAAAAAAATTTAGATTTTATCTTAAAAAATGTATATTCCAAGTATTAAGACTTGCCAACTAAATTTCGTTTTACTTGTCTTATGATCTTGCCTGAAAATGTTGTTAAAAATTCTTTTCTATGAGCTAAGGCAGTAAATTAAAATTTAATATTGAATTTGTTGAGCCAGTCAAAAATAACACGATAACATTAATAAATTAATTACCAACTGCTTTGCCGCTTCTTCATCACATAAAACTTTTTTCAATTCCAATAAATCAGCAATATTATTTAATGGCAGAAAAGCCTTTATTTTTGTATCATCCAATTGATCATTTTTTATTTTAGAGCCAGCTTCTAAGGCATTTAATCGCAACATAATCATACGAAGTGTGGCATGAATTTCAATTAATTTTTCCAATATATCAGTATTAGAAACATCAGGTATTATTAGAAAGTCAATGCTTTCACTATTTTGATGTACAGGCTCAATATTTTGACGTATATATCGGATAGACCAGAAGTAACACTTGAAGCATCTAAAAATATATGTATAATTATATGAATATAATTTTATGTAAAAAATTAAAAAACTTACGAGATTGGATTTCAGCCTCTTCACCTACTTCTTCACTTGTATAATCAGTACAAGGCGAAGCTGTAGAATATGCTGTCAGTTATACAAGGCCATTTTTAAGTACCTAAATACATTTATGATAATAGTGGGGCGATTTTTTAGGCCGTTTTAAGGAAAAAAGGTCTATGATATGTTCTAAATGGCTTCGTTTTCAATAAATGAGTTTTTTTAAATTATGAAAAAAATACCCCATTTTGCTATTTGATTGTTAGAACTGTTTTACACGACAGATTTTTTGTTAAAAAAATTGAACAAAAATTATAATGAAATATATTTAGAAATATGTATAAATAAATTTACAAATATATTTTAGTAAAAATTTGTACCTGTTTTACACAGTCTAAAATATTGTTCAAATATTATATAAATGTTTGTCACTTTTCACCTTAGAATATCCCTGTTCTGTGCTTGTCACATGTCATATTCAAAACTTAATCTCAAGATTTCAAGGTGCCTTGCAATTTGTTTTGTTTGTAAACACAAATCTGAAAAATGGGGACTGAAACAGAATATTTATGTTATGTTGCTGCGTCTAGTTTCATTGTTTTAATAGCAGCAGTTTTGAAACTTCAAAAGAAAAGAAAAAAGCAAGTGAAACGTTGTTGCTGGAGTAAATCTTGGCTAGAGAGAAGAGTGCAGGGAAAAGGAGTACTGCATATGTTGAATAAAGAACTAAAAATAGAGGATGAAAAGTCATATAAAAATTTTTTAGGGATAAATGAGGAACAATTTGAACACATTCTTAATTTAATTTCTCCGTTAATTTCAAAAAAAGATACCGTTATGCGAGAAAGTATTTCTGCCCGAAGCAAGTAAGATACTGTAACTCTATTTACATAATTAGACACTCTAAAGTCTAAATTACTTGTAGGCTTCAAATAACTTTAAGATTTCTAGCAACAGGACAAACATATAGATCTCTAATGTATAGCTAGAATAATGCTAAATTTATTTAGAATATACTTGTGCTCAAACATATACTTGAAATGATGCTTTTTAACAGAACAGATCTGTAGGAGATTGGAAAAAGATAGCTTCTGATTTTAACACTTTATGGCAATTTCCTCATTGCCTAGGTGCACTGGATGGGCGATATATTGCATTTAGAGCACCTGTATCTTCAGGAAGCTACTATTATAATTATAAAGGGGTACATAGTATAGTATTGCTTGCCTTAGCAGATGCTAATTACGTATTTAGATATGTAAATGTTGGTGTTAATGGACGCATTAGTGATGGAGGAGTATTTAACCAAAGTCTGCTGGGCATATACTTAAGAGAAAATAAATTAAATTTACCTCTACCCGAAACACTTCCAGGACAAATAGTTGAAACTCCTTATGTCATAATTGTTGATGATGCATTCCCTAGTTTAAATAACCTAGTGAAACCTTATTCTGGACATAATTTATCGTACGAAAAACGGGTATTTAATTACAGATTGTCAAGGGCTAGACTTGAGAGCTAATAAACTCGAAACCGGTATATGTCTGGTGGGCGTCTGACGAATGACTCTAGCTGTTGCTATAGGTTTTCCAGGTGTAATTCAATGCTGGTCGGGGCATTAGCCCGCAGAGTAGTTGTTTCCTGGAATTCCGTGTTTGCAAAATATCGTTTCTCGCCGATCGCGATAAAGGTCGACAGCTTTCAATGGTGTCTACTGCATGTAGAACGCTTCGTGCCTGTGACATTTTCAGTCCGGCATGGAGTAGCGAACGGCCGATAGATGTAGTTAGTTCTACACCGCGTACTCATAGTCCCTTCTGTCGGGTTAGACAGACGAAAGCAGCTAGGATTATTCGTCGGATACCTCACCTATGGCATACTGATGAGAGCTAATAAGCTCGAAACCGGTATATGTCTGGTGGGCGTCTGACGAATGACTCTAGCTGTTGCTATAGGTTTTCCAGGTATAATTCAATGCTGGTCGGGACATTAGCCCGCAGAGTAGTTGTTTCCTGGAATTCCGTGTTTGCAAATTTTTTTTTGACTAAAATAAATTTCTTTTGAACGCCTATTGAATTTAGAAATTTTTTTGTCTCGTAATTTTTAGAGAAATAATACAGGTTTTGAGTAAAAAAAAAAGTTTGGACCTTATACGCACACGTAGTCTCATTTTCAATATCTGATTTACCACATCAACATAGTAGCTTTTCGTGCCAAGTTCCAATTTTTATTTTCAAGCATTTTGAAAAAAAAAATTTAAAAAAACTTACATTTTTCACCCCCTTTAAGGGGTTGTAACTTCTCTAGGGGCGCTTAAATCAAAAAATGTTATAAGAAGGACCCCTATTAAAACTACTTAAATAATTAATCCTCAAATTTTTTGCACATAATGTGGGCTCACCCTGTATATATACGATAAAAATTAATTGTGATATATTTTCGCGTTACTATCTTGTACATCTACATTAGAAGTATTATATTAACATATTAATTCATACCACCATTGTGTCATTTTCCTCTAGTTTTCAATTATTGCTATATCTTCCTCTTGACTCATCATAGTTATCGAATCTGTAGACTTTCTGGGTTCAACGTGATCCAGTATAAATGTTAATTTCTCATAGTACCATAAATTTGGGTGGTAAATCTAAAATCATTGAATCACGAATTACAATCAATGTGAATGACTTTGTAATTGAATATATAAACATACGTACTTCCTCTTTTCAAATGTTTTCTATTTTCATTTAAAAAGGTTTGTTTGAGCCCTGCAAATTTTGTTTTAATATCCATTATTGTAACTGTAGGCTTTAGATTCATTAGGGTATTCCGAATTTGTTCTAAAGCCTGTTGCCGTAAATGTTTATTGGAATAAGCTTTTCTTTTCACTGCATATAAACATATTTCATGTATTCTTCTATTAGAGTAGAAACTTGGTCTCGTGTCCACGACATACCGTTTATTTAAAAAATTTACAGCCAAGACAACTAGAACGAGTTAAATGAGTTATTGAAAATACCTACATAGAATTTAAATGATATTACTTACTTATGTTTTATTTATATAAATCATGGATTTATTTAACAAACACAAGTTTATATGTATCTACATAATCAAACAACAAACACAAAGTGCATAACCATAACCTAAGATTTTACTGCGCCGATTTGGGCGCATATTTATTAATTGTTTTGGGAAAATATAGAATCGTTTCTAAATATTCACAGATTTTGTACAAAAATTGTTACCAAATCTTATCGCTCTGTATTAATAATAATATAATAATAATAATATGCTTTATTAGCCCAACAGGTAACCCCAATTACAGGACCAGCAGAAATATAAAAGAAACACTAAAATAAATAACAGCTATTAAAGATAAACTAATTAATAAGCATAGCTACGTAGGGTGGGTGCAAAAATATAAATATGTAATTAAACAACAGAATCTTCACACAAATATAAATAGCTCACACAATACATATCCGCTATACATAGGTAACACCTACAATATATTTTTTACTGTTTAAGAAAGGTATTTTAAGCTAATATGTATCAAATCTCCTACAATTCCTATCAATGAAGTTATATATATGTATGTTCTCTGATACCAAACATCTAGGTATGCTAATGAACATCCACAGACAAAACTCTATTCAATAATTATCTAAAAAATGTAATATATTTACTAACCTCTGGAGTGGGACATTCAATTTCAAATAATTTTAATTTATTGGTATAATCATCTTTATAGTTAGATATTTGACTCAAGTTAAAGGAGGCCACCTGATGAAGCGATCCTAATAAAACGCAGAAATAAGTGAGATCTCAATTATTGTGGTTGAATTTCGAGTTCCCACTCCAGAGGTTAGTAAATATATTAAATTTTTTAGATAATTATTGAATAGAGTTTTGTCTGTGGATGTTCATTAGCATACCTAGATGTTTGGTATCAGAGAACATACATATGACTTCATTGATAGGAATTGTAGGAGATTTGATACATATTAGCTTAAAATACCTTTCTTAAACAGTAAAAAATGTTACAAAAGCTAATAATAAGGAATATATGGGTAGATATTGTGGGTGTAATTCAACGCAGGTTGGGGCTTTTGTCCACTGAGTAGTTAGTTTCACACAATATTGTTAATACCTGAAAATATATGAGAAAAAAACCTCCAATATATGCACTGAATTTTTATATTTATACATAAAAATAAATAAAAACTATTTGAATCCGAATTTGAAACTATTGAATTTAAATATTTGAATTTATACATGAAATACTTGTCTAGCATATTGCACTAATTTATTAAGATTTGAAAAGTATACATCAAAATATGGACTCAGCTCATTGAAGTAGGTACATATTACTCTTATGACGTTTAGACTGAAACGTTATATTTTGTCTTGAATTCATTCTGGGGACGTACGAATTTATTTGAGCAAGTAATTCCGGACAGTCACCTTTATTGTTCAATAATTTACATAAAAAAATAAGATATGCACATATTCTAAATTCTAAACTGTCCAAATTATGCCTTTCCAAGAGAAGACTATTCTCAATCCTTTCCGGATATGTACCAGTCATTCTAAATGATAAGAATTTTAAAATTTTCTTTGAACCTGTTCAATCGCCTGTTTATGAACGGCATAAAATGGGGACCAAAGTACCGATGCATATTCGACCTTAGATCGAACATAAGCGTAATATAAAGATTTCAGACATTTATCATTGGAAAAAGTTTTACAGTTTCTTATAATAAATCCCAGCATTTTAATTGCTTCTTTCGATTTCATCTGAATATGTTCTACAAAACTCAATTCCGAATAAAAAAGTACACCCAAATCTCTAATCAAAAATTTTCTTTCCAATGCAACATCGTCAATATTGTAGTTGTAGTCGATATATTGTCTTTTTTTTTGTAAATGATATTATTTTGCATTTATCAATGTTAATGTTAACTTTGTTCAGTCTACACCAATCTACAATCTTACCAAGTTCAATTTGTAGCTGTCGACAATCGTATATGGAAGTTATTGATTTATATATTTTTAAGTCATCGGCAAAAACTAGAGATTTACATTGCAGCTCAACACACAGATCATTTATAAATAAAAGAAATAAAAGAGGACCAAGATTGGATCCTTGCGGAACTCCCGACGTCGGCATATATGCTACCGAACTGTAACCATTATAAAAAACAAATTGATGCCTGTGAGATGTAACTGGTCTGCTACTTCCTGCTCGGCCTAAGCGGCTCGACTTGCAGAAAGCGACCTACAATATCGTAGGTACTTAACCGCAGACCTCTCGCCCCGGGCGATGCGCCATTAAATCTATAAATGATACTGCAGGAAACAACTACTCCGCGGGCTAATGCCCCGACCGGCATTGAATTATACCTGCAGTATCTGTGTGAAACAGTCAAGAACCCTTGTCGACCACTCCACCAGACATAGACCGGTTTCGGATTCTTTAGCCCTCATCAGTATGCCATAGGTGAGATGACCGACAATTGAACTGGCTGTTCCTTCATATGTAGTTTCACATATAAATTGAGTGCAGGTGAGATGTAACTGGTCTGCTACTTCCTGCTCGGCCTAAGCGGCTCGACTTGCAGAAAGCTTTGTTTCTGATAAGGGCTAAAAAGCCCGAAACCGGTCTATGTCTGGTGGAGTGGTCGACAAGGGTTCTTGACTGTTTCACACAGATACTGCAGGTATAATTCAATGCCGGTTGGGGCATTAGCCCGCGGAGTAGTTGTTTTCTGCAGTATAATTTATAGAAATTGATGCCTGTGTGTTAAATAGGACTTGAAAAATTTCAACAGGCTTTCACCAAAACCAAAATTAGATAATTTCATTATCAATAAGTTATGATCTATGCGGTCAAAGGCTTTGGTGAAATCCGTATATAGAGTATCAACCTGTCCCTGGCAGTCCAATGTATGAGACACATCTTGTGTAAAAACAGTCAGGTTGGTTACAGTAGACCTATTAGGTATAAACCCGTGTTGAGTTGGTGATAAGGAGTAATTTTACGCTATCGTATATTCTATTATATAAAATAATTTCAAGTATTTTGGCAAAATTACACAGAAGGGATATTTGTCTGTAATTCGAAATGTCAGATGAATTACCAGACTTAAAGATTGGTATTGCTTTCGCTACTTTCCATTTATCAGGAAATGTGGACGCCTTTAATGACTTATTAAATAGTATAAACAGTGGTATCGAAAATGCACCCTATACAAGCTCTGACAATAAATGATGGAATAAGGTCAGGACCTGCTGTCATTCTGTTCTTTAGTTTTCTCGCAGCAAATTCTACTTCAGGCATTGAAATACTACTAATATTGAGGACGTCATAATTATTGCTAAATAATGCTTCATCAAAATTATCATTAGAAGGGATGTAGACTGAACGGAAAAAATTGGCAAATGCATCAATAATATCCTGAAACTTACTATATTCCTTACCTAAATAACTCATCGTATCGGGTAGACGGGTTTGCTGTTGTTTAGAATGAACAAAATTCCAAAAATTCCTTGGATCTGTGGAAATTGAACTTTGAGCATTCTGTATATAATTACGGTATGCTAATTCTATTTGGCTTTTAACTAACGCTCTAAATCGTTTGAACTCAGTTAGATGATGAGAATTTGTTTTTTTGTAGTTATTGAAATGAAAATCGTTGCGTTTTATATTATTTATGATATCTCTGTTATACCATTTCGGATACTGTTTTTTATAAAATTTAGATTTCGGTACATACTGATTCAGAATAGTATAAATTTTACTCTAAAATTCATCTAAGGCTAAGTAAACATCTGATATCTCTTGCAAGTAATACCAATCTGCATTCAAAAAGGCGTTATACAGTGCCGGAAAGTCAGCTTTTCTAAAATTATATGATTCGGTATTGTAACTTACTGAGAATGTTGCATTATTTGTGGGAATTTTAACACACACAAGCAAAGCTGGATGATAATTGTCTTCCTTTAATAATGGAGCAGTATCATGAATTATTCTACATTCCAGATTAGAAAAAACAAGATCAAGTAAGCGGTTATTATTATTAAATACTTTATTATGTTGTTCAATGTTAAAAAGGGTTGCTACATTATTGATTATATTAGTTTTGCTGTCCTGAAAATCATCATTACTATAATGCGGTATATTAAAATCTCCAAAAATCAGTATATGTTTACCCAAAATGAATTCAATTTGCTCAAAAGCCTCAAAAAATAACTCGAATTCTTCTAAATGAACGCTAGGAGGTATGTACAAAACAAAAATATACAAAACAGTGCAGTGAAATTGACATTTGACGCATAATACATCTATACTAGGAAAAGTGTTTCTAAACATAGGAATATTCACCAGATCCGACCGTAGTTCATTTTTACATGCCAAAAGCACACCGCCTCCTGTTGACCAATCCGTTAAGTGTAGACTTCTATCACCTCTGTGAACCCTGTATAGATCCGGAAATAATTCATGACTCGATACATCTTCTTGAATCCACGTTTCGGTAATGGCAATTATGTCAAATTCGCCCTGACTAACAGATGTATAGAACGGCGACACTTTAGTATTGAGACCCCTGACATTTTAGTAACTGCATGTGAGTTCGTAAACACTGTTGGGCAAAGTTAGTTTAAAGGAGTCGAAATTATTTTTGGAATACCATTAATATATTTAATGCGACAATCTGCGTCACCTGCATTTTGTCGTTCGATAAATTCAGCTTTCACTTTTTTATAATAGTTTAATTGCCGTGGTGTTCTATCTGATGATATCGATATGTGCTTATATTGACAAATCGTTTTTAGATTTTTGGCCTTCTTCAGAATATTCCTCACTTGATATTCATCCTCCAACACTATTTTTATAGGACGTTCCTTGTCCTGTGAGTATTTACCCAATCTAATAGGTCTAATAGGGTTTCTTGGGAGGTCAGAATCTAATGAAGTTAAGACTGCTTCCACAATTTCTGTATCTTTTTCACGCCTTATTTCCATGGACAAGTCTTGGCTCGGCTCCTTTACTCCAAAAATTATTAAATTATTTTTGCGCCTATTTCTATCTGCTACTTCTTGTACCAGCTCTTCAAAACAAGTACTCTCAATTGAATTCTCTCGGCCCGAGCAATTTTTCAGTGATTGAATATCTTCTTGAAGAGTAATAATTAACGCCTTTAATGCCTTCAAGTCATTGCCATAAGCTCTACAATTGCGACACGTCCAGTCGTACCCTTTATTTCCATTAATTAATCGAACCTCCGCAGCCGTTATATCCACACACGTATTCTTGAATTGTTTTTTACATATAGTACATTGTAATAAAAGATGTTTTTCGAATGTTTTATTGCAACAGTGGCATATCGCAGAATTAGCTGGCGGCTTTATAATTAATTAGTTCTGAATTGTTGAGTCCGGTCCTAATACAGACTGTATAAAAATAAAATGTAGATAGTTTTTAAATGTATTTACTTTAGCTGGTTGTTTTTTTATTCCCAGCAACACTGAATCGAAGGTGCCGTCCACAAAGGAATTTATAGTATATCAATAATTAAAGATCACTAATTCACAATTAACGCTGATAACACTAGTTACAAACAGCTTAGCTGCACTATATAATTGTTTATATTAAATATACCAAGAAAAATTAGAACACTTTAAAGAGCGATTTGTCATTGCTCCCACACTACTTAAATGTATACTACTACTACTGTATTACATGTTACTATATTTTAAAAATATTTCTTCCTACAAATATGTACAAAAATTTTGTACAAAAAATATCATCGTGTAAAACAAGGGTTAGTCATAATTCGAAACAAACTGTCTCTACAATATTATTTTAATTTTTTGTCTGTATAATAAATTCAGAATAAATTGTGATCACAAGGTGATTTTGGAAGTGAGCTTAAAATTTTAGCCGACGACAGTTAGTAAACATTAAAATAAATCATTTAACAAAAATTGCTCAAATAAATATTTTTTAATAACCGAGATAACTGAGGTTAAAGTTATTGCAAATTTTGAAGCAGAACCTGACCTACCTTAAGAGTTCAAGCAACAAACTAGGACAGTTGTTGACCTAGTGAGTAAACTCGTGTTTCATGAATGTAGACAGTTACGTCGATATGCAACACGCGGTAGTCTGTTTTCAGTCTGACAAGCGCCATTGTTGAAGAATTACTGATGGGGTGTTAATTTCTTCCTTCTTGAATCTTTTGTCCGCCAGACTACGTTTAATAACAGCGGTTTGAACATGTACTATGAGTGCATAGAACTGGCTTCCATAATTCAAAAATGCAAAATTTATGATTTTTATATATAACATTCTATTGTGCTAGTTTTTGTATATCGTGTGTTCTTTGAATAAGTACGCGTACACTTAAATTACTACCGCATTACTAACCCACTTTCAAAATCAAGGTGCAAAGATTTAAATCAACT
This sequence comes from Monochamus saltuarius, assembly GCA_025584915.1. Taxonomy (NCBI): domain Eukaryota; kingdom Metazoa; phylum Arthropoda; class Insecta; order Coleoptera; family Cerambycidae; genus Monochamus; species Monochamus saltuarius. The sequence goes on from CM046729.1 coordinate 16,517,492, forward strand.
TGATTTAAATCAAGATTTATATCGTGATTTAAATCAGTTGATTTTTTATTTTAATCATGGGAATAAATTTAACAAAATCAACTTTTTTAAACGCTTTTATTAAATCGAAAAATAACTGTAAAAATTACAAAACTATAAAATATGATTTATTCAACACATAAATTTAATATCTATTCATCAATAAAATAATATACTTTCTGTTGTAATATTTTTAATAACTCAAAAAATAAATGTAAAAGGTATAAAACTAATATATCATATAACACAAATATACCTACTAGTTATTCATCAAATAAAATATTACACTTGCTGTTGTAACGTTTAAACAAAAACACCAATTTGCCTGCCTTCTCTACCCCCAGTCGATTCCTCAATTTAGAATGGACTAATCCAAACGAAGAAAAAATTCTTTCCACCGACGCCGATGATGCCACAGCTCCCAGAAGTTGCCTAGCAATTTTGATAATCGCATCTCCAATGTTTCCAAATATATCCTTGTGAGATATCCATCATTCGATTGGGATGATATTAGAGGTTATTTCGTCTGAATACATAAAACTTCTAAATGGCAGGGATTTATTTTGAAATTTAAGTACAAGTGGCAGAAACCCGGTGTCCATATACATTTCATTCGCAAACTCTAGTGCAGCACTTGTTTCTTCTGAGGTTAAGCAATATTTTCTTTTCCGAGGATCTATAATAAATGCCAGAAAATGTGCTGGTGTCAAGGCTGTTTTATATGTTTTCTGGAACAGCTGCATGTTGCTCAAGCTAACTTCCGCCAATTCCAATTTATCTTCTAATTCTTTCCAAATGTCCACCGCATCGGAAATGGTAGTAACAGTCTCCTGTAATTTGTCCAAAGCTACAGCTACAGGTTTCAGAATTTTTAGATAATCTTCAGCAGCCCGTTTAATTATCATATTCATAATTTTGCCGTAGATGATTGAGTCGATTTTATCTTTATTTTCCTCGCAGATTTTTACTAATTTCGGCCATTCATTAAGATAAACTTTTAAGCAATCTGCCATAGTGTTCCAGCTAACATCGCTAGGTAAAACTAATACTTTGCACCCCTCTTGTTTACATTTTGCATTGGCGAAATGGTTGTTTCTAAAATACTTAACTATTTGGACAATATGGCCTTTTACTTCGTCTACTTGTAAATCTTGTGCCAAGAGATTCATCAAATGGGCTGAACACCCGTACGTGATAATACAGAAACCTACGTCATCTTTATTTTTCAGGTCTTCGCTCATTTTATTCATATTGGCAGCGTTGTCCGCAGGGCCGCGCCAAGGGTAGTTGCCGCCGGGGTGCGGAACCTTTGCTGCCGGCCTAGCAGCATTCTAATCTTCAAATAAGGGAGTAATAAAACAAATATCGAAATATACATTAATAGTAATAAAAATAAATGTATTTTTCTTCAACAATAAACTATATTTAAAAAAAACAAGAGCTAAGAATAGGAACTTGAATAGTCTTCATAAGTAACACAAAACTGAATATATTTATAATATAAAATACATGTGTAAAAATAACAAGAATACATAAAATGATGCTCGGTTTGATCAGTACTGACTTCATTTAAATAGTAGGTGTCTTGTCATTAAAAAAATAATTTTCTCTAACACGATTTTATAAAGTACACATTCCACAACTAAAAATTAGATTTTTCTTTAGTTTTATTGGGTTTTTGCCACACTTCTGAAAAATAATAAAGATTAATTAAATAAGCCCTTGCGCCAAGGCAGTTAGACACACACTTATCTCCGTTCAACAAAATAATCAGTTAACATCGATCATTGTTGGCTACAGTTGTATCAAGAAGAAGTAAGTAACAATAAAATAAAAATCATTTAACATCTCTATGGAAGCAGATAAACAAATTTTAAACTGTCAAACTTGACAAACGTTTAATATTTTACTACGATTTTGATAACGAAAACAGAGAGTTTTTCGAAACGTCATAATACGAAAGTGCGCGATAGTGATGTGATTTTTGTTATTTTTTACTTATCTGCTTTTTTTCAGTGTGAGATTTTTTGGTTAGGCAAACTTAGTTTTTTAAAAAATAACCCTTGACTGTTCCGTTTGGCGCAAGGTCTTATTTAATTAATCTTTATTATTTTTCAGAAGTGTGGCAAAAACCCAATAAAACAAAAGAAAAACTAAAATTATGCCACAAATAAATAGCTTCAGACAATATAAAAATTAGATTGTAATACATGTCATTCCAGCATACTGTGTTAGCATGTTATTCTAATATACTGTGATGGAATATGTACAAATAAGCAACTTTTTTTATGATTTCTAAAATCTTATTAGAGAAAACAGTCTAAAACACCTTTAGAATACTTTAGACTACAAACTTTTGCTTGTGTGGAATATATGCCATTCTACAACTTGTTGTAGAATATACTATTTCGGTCTTTCTTTTGCAAATTCCTCAACCAAGTCAGATATATCTAGGTTTTTGATAGTTATTATAGCTAAATGAGAAAGTCTATCTTGTGTCATGCTACAACGCAGGTAATTTTTATTATCAATGTTATCACAGAGAATTGGATTTTAAAATTGCTTGATAGTGACTAATTACAAACATGGATTTTATTACTAAAATAAGTACAGGGTTCATTTTAGATAATCTTCAGCAGCCCGTTTAATTATCATATTCATACTTTGCCGTAAGATTGAAGTATCTTTATTTTCCTCGCACATACAATTTCGGCCATTCATTAAGATAAACTTCTAAGCAATTATAGTGTTCCATCTAACTGCTAGGTAAAACTAATATACCCCTGACAGCATTGGCGAAAATGGGCAGTTTAACTATTTGGACTATGGCACGTCTGCTTCTAACCAGAGATTCATTTGCCGCCCGTACGTGGCGCCCCTGGATCGTGCCATGCACAGGTCGCTCACCCCGGGTTGGCGCGGCTCTGGTTGTCCGTCACAAAGCTTGCAACTGTGCAGTTATACTCGTTTGCACATGACGAAATTTAGTCTCTAACTATTTTTGATAAGTAATCTGAAGTATGTGGATGCCCCGATGTATCTATAGTCTCGTACAAATAAACTTCACCCGTTTCTGTGGCTACGGTTGCACATACTACTGGTTCGTTGTGAACATTAGACCAACCGTCTATTGACATACACACACAAGCATTAGCTAAGTTTTTGAAACATTCATGGTTTTCTTCTTTATATATTCTAAAAGCGGGTTGCCAATCACATACGGGGTGGGTGGAACATAACCGGGTCTGAGCATTTGGATTGCTTTTAAAACCTCACTTTTCTGTAGACATCGAAAACTACTGTTTGTTTGGTATACAACCTTTGCAATTTGTTTATCTAAGTCATGCTTTAGCTTCTGCGATGTTTTGATGGTAAAACTAGCAATGCTTTTGCTTCCACTTTACTTGCATTTTCAATACATTTACGTTTCTTTTTGTTGCTATTTGAACTAGTTGATGTCGTTGAACTCATTGATGACAATAATGATGCTGATGATGTTCTCGATGTGGACGGATGAGTGGTACATGTGGGCAATGTGGCCGTTCCAGTTAAATTTTCTTTGCTGGATTTTTTTCCTGCAACAGAAACCACTGGAAAATCTACAAAAACGAAAAACAAACATCCTTAGCTCTTGCAAAGAGATAAACTATAGAAAGAAAATAATGCAAAAATAGGATTCCAAAATAATAAATAATAATATTTAAACAAAGATAGTATCCTAGTATCAGTAGTATCCTAGCCTTACCTTCTAAAAAAACTAAATCAATTTGGTTATCATCACTGTTCTCCGTCTGAATTTCGGTCTCGACAGTCTCAGTCTCAGTACTCTCCTTCTTTTTGTTGGCGTCCTCTAAGGACACGGCCACGCGGGCCTCGTTACTTTTGTCTGTGTCTATGATACCCGTACACTTTTCCCGATGTTTTTTTAAACGAGCGACCAACCCTTGTATTTCAAGTTTACACATTTTGCAAATTGCCCTACTTCCGGTTTTCCGGGGACATTTTTCTTTAGGAAATACCACCAAATTTCGTCACTTTTTCGCCCCGACATTTCGGTCTGCATTAGGCTTTAGTAAGAACTTTCCGCTTTGAACATCAGGTGGTAACTATTGGGATTATGGTGAAGAAATAATAAGACCGAAGTGAAACTTTAAAATAGTTTATATTATAGAATCAACAAACAGCGTACAGCGTCAGAGCTTAAGATGAACTAGACTATGGTTATATGATGAGATCTGCTTATACATATATTACAATTTCACTTGATCAGCGGCTTTAGCCATACATCGACTCTGCCGGAGGACATTAAACTTAGGGCTTGATAAACATACACGAAAAGTATATTACGAGGTTCTCGAGTGGTCAACTTATTTATTTTTGTATATATTCAATAGTAACTAAATTAATTATTTTTCCAATTTCCTCAGCCTCAGTGTTTCTAAACAAAATCCCTTTGATCTAACCCGGCGGCATTATTTTTTATTCATTTAGTAAATATAGCAAATGCCTCTGCACTTTTTTGCACGAGAAAAAACTACATGGGGCTAAAGATAAATAAATAATAATATTGGCGACACAGCGGCATTGACAAAGGAAATTGCACTTCAATAACATGCTGCGTTATCGGTCGATGTCACAGGCCCCGCTCTGTCTAGGATCGCGAATAGCATTTAATATAAAAAAAAACTTATGTGTTCGGCTGCGGCAAAGATTACAGAAATTTTTATTTTGTTTTATTTTTTTTATACAGCGCTGTGGAAATGTTTGTTATTGTATAGGTGCGGCATTATTGACAGGAAGTAAGACGTTAATTACTATAAAATGCGATTTAAACAAAACATCTGATTTAAGTAAAAAAAATCTGATTTAAATAAAAATATCGGGTTTTTTGATTTAAAAAAAAATCATGATTTTTTTGCACTCTATTCAAAATCACTCTGTATATTTGAAACTGTATGTTATACAAAAATATTAATTACCAAAACTTAATCAGCTTTTGAGACATTTACATTAAAGTAATATTTTTTATAGTTTTAACACCTTGAAACAATGTAAGTAGGACATATGTTTGTAGAATCTTAAATGACCTAATGAATCACCCCCTTTATCAATGGAATATTGTTAGACACAAATTAGAAAATTATGCATACCACTGTGTATTGCAACGTCTTCTATAATAGGTGGGGGTGAATATGTCAATTTGGATCTGACTTTCCTTTTCCCCGGAGCTTTTTGTAAAATGTTCTCAGTTTCGGAGGACGACGCAGCTGCATGCTTTTCTACCTGAAGTGCTTCCCGCATAAGTATCTGAAAACAATATAGTTTTTAGATAGCGGATTGAAATGTTTATAAGTAATTAGATGTAATGTCTAAAACTGATTTGATAAACTTTAAATTTTATTAATATTTCTAAAAAATATATTTATTATAGTTAATACCTTACACTAGGGTGACAAAAATAAACAAATAATATGTCTAATCAAGCAAAAACTCAAAAATTTGGATGAAGAAAATGGGTTCATTTACCGTATTTTCCAAAAAAAATGTTTAATTTCAAACAATGGCCAGGTTTCATCAGGTTTGGCACATTTTATTATTAAAGTTCGTTAATTCTTCGCTGATGTTTTTGACCAAAATGACTTCCCAATCTGTTCATTGATCCAATTCACTGGGATTACAGATATTTAATTTTTTTCCTCAAACTGGATGACTGCATACTGAAATAATGAATTAATATTTCAGGTACAAAGTGGAACATTTACAGATATATATTTATAATAAAAGAATTGTGAGACGTAAAGCTAAAAAAATATATATTACAATTTTTTTAGTATTCATCCTTAAAATTTTATTTATTTCTAGTTCTTACCTAATTTTTAGTGTGTAAGAGTGGCAGAATAACATCATCAATTTTCATAATTTTCTTTGTAATATTAATTAATAGCGACTCTTTCTTAAGATCACTTAAACGACCCACGGCTCCACAATCAAATTTCAACGAAGAGCAAGGTTTAAAATGTTTATGAATTCGTTCTAATCATAATGAACCAGAAATGATTTTTAAAAACGTTTTTGTAATATAATTTTATGTTAAAATCAAACATTTTATTTACATAATTTGAATGTTTTATTAGAAACATTACGTTATAACAAATATGTTTCTTTTTAGTAACGTTATGAAACATCCTTTTTATCTTGTTGCATGTTCTTCCTTCTTTGAGAAAGTTCTTTGAGGAAAATTTTATACAAATTCTTCATGGGTCCAGCAGATATATTTTTTTTGTACTTCGTTTTTTCTTTTAGTTACAGTTTCTTTTTTCCTGCGCTAGCTGTGCAGACATCATCCCTGTTGAAGAACCTACTAATGCGTGTCACAGTTCTATCTAGTTTAAAACCTGATTTTGTGTATTTTCTTAGCGTGTTCTTTAAGCCACATGCATCTATGCAAATCTTCTTAATCAATCGATATTTTTTATTGTTTTGTTGTGCGCCACTTAATGTTTCTTTTTTGCGCGATCCTTGATAGTATTGTACTCACTTGTAAGAGCATGAGTTAACGTGTGGTATTTGAATACCTGCCTTTTGACTATTTGGAGACCTGGACTAGATTTAACTTCTGGCAAAAACTGTTGTATTTTAACATTTCGAAAATGGAGATACTAACATTTTTACGGTCGTATTTTCTTTAGCCTGTTTACATTTTTCTCTATATAACCTTGATTTCTATTTATTCACTCTTTTCTCTAGAAGTTCGTTTCTAATTCTCAGACTTTTTTTTTCAGTAGGTATATAATTTTGATCTATCTCGGCGGAGCTTCTTGCGCCCGCGAGAAAAGTTTGTTGCATTTTGACCTTCAGTTTGAGGGGAGGGTGGTGGAGTATCTTCAAGTACATTGGGCAAGTGTTCCTTACATCTTTGTCGTTTTTTCTGTTCCCGCCAATTTCGCCTTTTGCGCCTCTTTCCTCTATCTGACATCGTATCTATTAAACGCTTCTTCGCATGGTATCGCTCTCTTGCCTTTCGTTTACTTTCTTCCAAGTTTTTAACATTTTGTTTCAATCGCTCTCTATAACGCCGCTGTTTTTCTGCAGCCGTTAAAGGCATTTTATCTATCCTTGGTTAAAATAAAGTAATGCCTTTTTATTCATTGCATTCAAAAGGTATAAATTGTCCACTTTGTTACTTCATGTCCCCTGCGTTACATTTTCGGAGTAACGCGGTGGAGCGGTAACGTAGTGGACAAAATAGCATTAACATGCATACTATCTGTTAAAATGGCGAACTAACCAAAATTCATTACATGTGTTGCTTTTATATCCCTAATTCACATACCAGGCACAATTTATATTAGATAAATTTACATAACACAGGAAACAATGAATTTTTACAAACCAGCACTAAGATAAGAGTTTGGCTCCTTGCGTGGTCAAAACAAAACTAGTAAGTAAGTAAGTTATTTATTGTGCATATATAATTACAACAAACTACTATTCTAAGAAATACATATCGTCGTCCGGACTGCAAAACCACGTATTTGTATTTTACATAATTTTACAGTAGACACAAATGTAAGGATAATAAATCAATTATCATATCTCATTTGACAATGACATCAATATTTATACCAAGCGAGTCAAATAAGTAAGCAAATGTCGTATTTGTCTCCATCTAACATGCAAATAGAAAATAAATGTTCATACCTAAATTACGAGACGTACACATTATCCACACACATCACATCTGTTATCCCAGGGCGAGACATAAGGTAGTTTATTTAGACATCTCTGTTGGTCAAGTATAGGCAAGTTCCGGAAATAAAAGAGAACAAAACTTTACCGTACTTTATAGCTAGATACATTAATTAATAAACTCACCGGGGGTGAAGCTACCCCCAGACTGGACCACACAAGGTGTTTTCTTATCTGGGCCCCCTTTTCTTAGCTGTAATTACTTATAGCATACCTAAAGCTATGAGGGGTAGATAATAAAAGCGTAATGTAAATTAGACAAGTTAAAAATACATAAATGCAAATCAGCTATAAATCATAAACTACAATAATCCAAAACTACAAGCAGCCGCTCGGCAAGCGCGCATGCGATGTGAGTTTCTGAGCATCACAGGGTCACCTCTGGGCCACACCCAGAAGTCAACATACCGAGGGTCGTCCGTGAACTCTACTTGTTCACTCACTCGGATGTGTCAAAATCAGCAATCAACAACTCAGGAATACCGGTAAATATCACCGTACTGGCTAGCGTCGTGCAGCTTTTCGCTTTTGGTCAAATTTTTCCTTATTCTTCACCTGAGCTTGTTGTAACTGTTTCTCCGCTTCGTTTCTAATTGCTGTCAAATCTTGTTGACCGTTCACGTCATTTCATAATTCGTGCCTCAGAGCTGTGTCTGCTCCAGTAATAGGAGTATAACCCATGAGTAATTCACTCGGAGTCCGCTTTGTATCTTTGTGGACGGTATTGTTACTTGCAAATTGTACTCTGGGTATATACTGATCCCACTGGTTTTCGTCCTCGTAGGATCTCAATGCACTCAGAATAGTGCGGTTATACCTTTCCACTTGTCCATTGGCCCTGGGCGTACCGACTGCGATCTTAACATGCCTAATACCCTTTTGGCGACAAAAGCTTAAACATTTGTTGGAAGTGAAGGACGTGCCACGATCGGTTACAATGTACGCTGGAATACCAAATTTAAATAACCACTTCGTCCAAGAATTTTAAGACAAATTTTGTTTTGGTGGAAGGAACTGCTCTTATTAAGGTAAATTTAGTGAAGGCATCCACAAGTACAATAATATGCATGTTTCGCCTCTTTGTTTTGTTGAACGGTCCTAAGTGGTCCACATGGACAGTGTGAAACGGTATGGCATGTTTTGGTATAGGATGCAGGAACCCTTCCTTCCGTCCCCCTTGTTGTTTATTAAATAAACATGGTATGCAGGAATTGATGTATAACTGAACTCGTTGTTTCATACTGGGGAACCAATAATGTTTACACAACACACTCAATGTCTTTTCTAAAGCGAAATATCCTAACTCATCATGAGCAGCACGTATAACATTACTGCGCATTTCTTTTGAAACTACCCGTTGCAATCTACGCGCAGTGATGCGAAATACTCGATTGTCTCGTAGTGCATAGTTTCGGTAAATCTGTCGGTCGTAATCACTTTCGGGCGGTTGTGCTAAAATTGTACGTATTTGATCAATTTTCTCATCGGTTAATTGTGCCGACAGTACCCAATCTTTCGGCTCAATTCTGAATACTACTCGTGGCTCATTTGGCGGTTCACTCTCATCCGGGTTTCTACTTAACGCGTCAACATGCAGCATGGACTTTCCTTTTCGGTATTCGATCGTGAAACGAAATTCTTGTAGCTGTAACCACCAACGAGCAATGCGCGGAAGAAGATCTCTTCGTCCATGATGTTTTTAGTGCATTACAGTCTGTAACAACAACAAGTCTTTGTCCAGATAAGATAAACATAAGATAAACGCGAACTTTTTGGACAGTCTGTACCACTGCCAGTGTCTCTAGCACATACGAATGGTACTTGCTTTCCGCTTCAGTAGTTCGTCGGCTATAGTAGAACACAGGATGTAACTTCCCCTCCAATTCTTGCAATAATGTACCTCCTAGTCCCCTACTACAAGCGTCAGAATAGACATCGGTCCTAGCATCCGGTGTATAAATTTTTAACACGGGTCGACTCGATAGTATGTCCTTTAGATTTTGGAAAGCATTCACTTGATCTGCTCCCCAATTCCACCTTTAATTTTTTCGGGTCAGGCGCGTTATCGGCTGGGTGATAAGAGCGTAATTCTTAACGAAATGACGAAAGAAGTACGGATATTTTTCGGCTGCGGAAAATTCTCGATGGCCTTGTTTCACCTGGATGAACACCCTGTCCCCAAATTTCATAACCCAGATAGTTGACTGATGTACATAGAAAACTATACTTATCTGGATTTAGGGTGAGACCTTCCTCTGACAACGCTTGTAACAGTCGTTCTAATTTTACCAAATTTTCTTCGGGTGTTCTAGAGTAGATCAAAATGTCATCTAAATAGACACTAGCGAGGTCGTCAAAAGGCGCCAGTAGGTTGTTCATCATCCGTTGGAACACACTAGGAGCATTACATAAACCGAATGGCATCTTATTGTACTCGAAATATCCATCTGGTGTAACAAAAGCCGTGTACTGTTTGGACTTTTCTTCCAAAGGAATTTGGTGGTAACCGGATACAAGGTCTAAACTGAACTGAAATATACCGCACCATGCAACCTATCTATTTGGTCGTCTATTCTTGGTAGAGGGAACTTATCCTTCACCGTCGCGTTGTTTAGTTTGCGATAGTCTACGCACAACGTAGGTTTACCATTTTTCTTTTTAACTAATAATATTGGGGAACTGAATGGCGACGTCGACTCACGAACTATACCTACGCCAAGTAGTTCCTGTACCATCTCCTTAGCCACATTTCTCTCAGCTGGTGACATACGATATGGACGAAAGTGAATGGTTGTTGAGTGTTTAATGCGATATGCATCTCCGTGTTCTTGGACTGTCCAATCTCTCGAATACTAGTAGCGAAACAATGGTGAAAAGTATTAACTAACTGCTGCAGTTTATTTTTAATGTCCGAAAGAAACATCCCGACATTCAAATCATCTACTAGCGATACCCGGTCGCGGTTGATTTTTCTCACAGTCAGTTCGTTACACGTTTCCGGAATACATCGGCACGCTCGAACTACATGATGTTTAGTACCTATTACTAAGTCACGGGTTCCCAAATTGATAACAGGAATTACTGCTTCATTATCATTAAACCCTATTACTATAGCCGGGATGACCAGTTCCTGTTCGGGGTCGAAATGCACACTAGTGTCAACAAAATAATCACCACTGTCTTTCCTCTCTTTACTATTAACCTTAATGTTTGCCACATATTTTGGAGGTACAATTGTCTTTTTAGTTGCAAATAATGTAACTTTCATACCTTCACTATTATGGTGACATTTTAACACATCGCTGTCTTTAAACACTACAATGTCTGATAACTCAGTAAATGGTTGTCCAACACATAGAGAAATTGTTTGAGCAGAATTAGGCACTACATTAGCTTCCACTTGTTTAGTAATACCATCTATTTTTAAAGTGAATGTAGTGCGCCCCTGGATAGTAACTAACGCATTTCCAAATCCACGTAACGAAGTGACTATTGCTTTTTCTATGGGTAGTCCAAGTTAACGAGCAACTGTATTGACTAGTGTTATACACACGCTTCCAAAATCGATATATGCCTTTACATGTTGTCCATTAATCCATGCATCCTTATAATATTTACCGTTTTCCAATTGACCGGCTAGTCACAAGACACTCTTGGAATTGTTTTGTCCTAACTGGGCCTTTCGGAAACATCTTTCTTCCTTGTGACCCCCATCGTCACTTATCTCTATGGCAGTTTTTTAGAAACCCCAGCAAGTCCTCTATATTACTAAAATTACCGGATTCGGCTGCTCGTCGTAGCGTCGAGTCACTCAAACCACCAATTATACTGCATTCTCGTGAGTAATTTGACAGCGTTGTACGAAATTTACTTTGTCAAAATAATACTACAGTAAACATTCGTTGAATGATTGTCTTCTATTCAACATTTCTTGCAAAAGTTCGCAGTAATTAACTTTAGTTGGAAAACTACGAATTAAAGCGTACTTTAATTCTGACCATTTGGAAATTTCCCGGATTTGGTCTACTTTTTGTGCCCAGGCTTTTATGTCCAAGTCGTTGTTCTCTGGGTCATAGACTGGTATTAAAATAGTGCTTCTGTTAGAGGTTGACTCGTTATTCCCCAAATGCTTTGTTAAAAGGGCGATCGCATCTGCGTGCTTACTCATACTATCCACGGTGGTATTATTCGGGACTGAGGAACCTTGCGTAGAAATAGACCCAATTAGGCCGCCACTGGTGTCCGGAATACCAATTAACTCGGTCGGAGCGACATGCAAATTCTCGGCGCTCACATTTACGGGTAAATATTCAGCATCAGAGTCTTCAGAAGAACTCGATATAGGCGCAAGAATACGTTTCATTTTGCGTGGCCGCACCATTGTCTAAGTCAAAGTTCAATATATTAAATTAATTAGTTCCACGTTTACATAAAGTTCAGTAAGCTGTAAAGTTTATTTATATAGAGTACATAAACCAGATTAGAGAGTCCGATTACGAAAACCACTTGAGTACCTAACGTGCGTGCTGTCAAATAAAAAACAATTTAGGTGCCACCTATTCTAGTGGCGCGACAGAACAGCGAGGTACGAGGTAAATGCAAGACTGGAATATAATATGGTGTTTGTGGTATGATATTGCAGTCAAATGAAAATCAACAAATATATAATATAATATATAATAAATTACGAGACGTATAAATTATCCACAAACATCACATCTGTTATCCCAGGGCGAGACATAAGGTAGTTTATTTAGACATCTCTGTTGGTCAAGTATAGGCAACTTCCGGAAATAAAAGAGAACAAAACTGTACAGCTAGTTACATTAATTAATAAACTCACCGGGGGTAAAGCTACCCCCAGACTGGACCACACAAGGTGTTTTCTCGTCTGGGCCCCCTCTTCTTAGCTGTAATTACTTATAGCATACCTAAAGCTATGAGGGGTAGATAATAAAAACGTAATTTAAATTAGACAAGTTAAAAATACACAAATGCAAATCAACTATAAATCATAAACTACAATGGGGTACACCCAAAAGTCAACATACCGAGGGTCATCCGTGTACTCTACTTGGTCACTCACTCAAATGTGTCAAAATGAGCAATCAACAACTCAGGAATACCGTTCCCACGTAACGAGTATAACCATCCAATAGTCACAATTTATCAATTTGTCAAAGTCACACTTGTCATACAAACAATATCACAAATTATTACTCTCAAACATAGAGTATACATTAAATAGCTAAGCTTAAAACGTATCAACAAGATAAGCCACCAAATCAGCCTTGTCTATTGCACTCACTGTTTAAAACTCGACTGCCGCAGGTACCCCGAGCCCTCGTTGCTCTCTCCTCCAGCGATCATTTTTATCTATCCTAAACAAACAAAACCCTTCCTTGCGTCGACACATTCTAAGACGGGGCCATTGACTAGATACTATAAAATAATACCGTCCATGGATTTAGTTTCAGTCTTTTTAGTCTTTAGTAAATTAAGGTACAACAGTGAAAATAACGGTAATATATATAAAATAAATCCAAGGGTAGTCACGACCGACTTGTTGAAAACCAAAATATACAAAATTAAAAGGGCTACGGTCAAGGAAGGCTAAATTATGTAAAACTCTATTTTACTCTGCCGAGCTTTCGACAATGTTTATTGTCATCATCAGGGCTACAATAAGATACAATGTAATTAGTTTCATAGAACTCATTTCAATATCAAAATTTCAATTAATTTCAAAAACTATTATAATCAATTAAATATTACAACAATTAAAATTCTAACAATATTCTAATATAATATAAAAGTGATTGTAGAACTGAAAAAAGAACTTGCGCTTTAGCTGAACATGTATTAGATACAGGACATCATATTAATTACAATAACGCTAAAATATTACACATTGAAAAAAATTTAACTAAGAGGCTTTTTCTTGAGATGGTGGAAATTAATAAGGAACAGTACTGTATGAATAAAAAACAAGATATTCATGGTATTAGCTCTATATATACTTATGTATTAAATTGGAAAATAGAAAATAATATTGTTGATGATTCCCAGAGTGATTAATAATATAATTATTAAAATTGATTAAGTTTTTTGCTGCTAAGAACAAAAATGTTTCACTTTGGTGTGTCTTTCTCTGCTAGATATTTCGAACAGTGTAGTGTAATTGTTGAATATTTTTTTAATTTTTCTAAAATTAAAAATTTTATAAAAATTTTTTTAATGTTCTTGATATTTGTGTTGAGAAAGTTGTTATTAATAATTGCTATTAGAACAAAGGAATGTATCTTTGCTGGTGGATTTCAGTATATTAAAGTTTTTTGATTAGTTGAAAAAAAGATGAAAAAATACTGGGGCAGATAACATTCCGTATTATTTTAAAACGTAGTTCATTCCTGTCATTATTTCTAATCAATAAACACCATGTGAATTCTACTTAGTACATTACCTACAATATATGTATATAATGCATTTTTCTTCACGAAGCCAGTTTATGAATTAACCTCAACTTACCTGTAAGTAGACTTGTTAATTGTTAGAATTTTAATTGTTGTAATATTTAATTGATTATAATAGTTTTTGAAATTAATTGAAATTTTGATATTGAAATGAGTTCTATGAAACTAATTACATTGTATCTTATTGTAGCCTTGATGATGACAATAAACATTGTCGAAAGCTCGGCAGAGTAAAATAGAGTTTTACATAATTTAGCCTTCCTTGACCGTAGCCCTATTAATTATATATATATACGTCATTCTATCAAACCTGAGCCTTTAGACTTTCCATACAATCCTGATCCACCCGCTTTATTGGTGAAGGGTAGACAAAAAAAAATAAGTTAATGCATATATCTTCTAATTGGTCCATATTCTACCTACTTTTTGACATATACAAACTATGCAAACAACTCTATTAAACGTTTATATACAACTACTTAAACACACAATCCTGAACCAATAAACATTTCTACCAAACCTGAGCCAAATACGTAGTTCTACGCTCAAAGCTGAGCCAATACAGTGTTGCCAAAGTGGATCTAGGATATGATGGCAATAAAACAGATAAAGGCAGCTGTAGAAATTATAATATTTTTAATGCAGTTTCCTTAATCAAGCGTAAAGTAAAATTTTCATACTAAATAGTTATTCTCCTAACAAGTCCGGAAAAGACACTTTTCGCATGAGTTAGGACGTTAGGAACAAAATTTTCCTATTTTTTATGTATTTTTAGGTATTAACAATATTGTGTGAAACTAACTACTCTGCGGACTAAAGCCCTGACCAGCGTTGAATTACACCCACAATATCTACCCATATATTCTTTATTATTAGCTTTTATAACATTTTTTACTGTATTAGTAATATATTATTAGGGTATAACACTTCCTTTAATGTCTTGTAAGCTGTGGAGTTTTTCACATCCGCTAACAAATAATTGTAATTTGTTGCGGCAATATTCTTTAAGAAATCATTTAATTTCTTCAAATCCGAAGCCAGACGAAGCAGTTCTGGCTTATTCCATTTTTGCGAATTCAAATTTGAAGCTGCTTGTGCCGAAACTTCATTAGCCCACTGAGATGCAATAAGAGTTTTTAAAATCTTTAACTCCTTTCTCCTATCACTGGTGTTAGGTTTCGAAAGTAAATCAAGGTAGGCTAAGTCACAGCACTTTTTTAGTAATGTTCCAAAATTTAAAGCCACAGTCGGTGATTCATAAATATCTGCCTCAGAGTTGAGTTCTATTTTATTCACACCATCCACTATGGGTTTAAAGCAGGTAGGGCGTAGCAAGTCTATCAAATGTTTAATTAGACTGTCTTATTTTTGAGAATAGCAAACTAACCTAGCTAGACGCCTTACATTTTGTCTTACAACATCCAAGTTTCTTTTACTCCTTCGCCCTTTCATGTACGAGTAAGCGTATTTACATATTAGGATGTCTTTCTTTGCAGTAAGAGTTATTTCATCAGCTCTCATTCTGGGAAACAATTCCTTTGGTAATAGACTGTCATGTTTAAAAATACTTCCAGCTAGCATTGTTGTCTGCCCATTGCTTTGTGAAGCCTGTCTCTTATTATAATTACCGGAGTCCCGATTTTCGGTGCAAAGTTTTGTATGACGGTACAAACTTTTTTTCTTATAATAACCCAGACAATGTGAACATGGAAGAAAATCTTCTTTCTTCGCAGCTGTATTTATCACCGACACTCTTTTAACAGGCATCACTTTAGTATTAATTCTATTTTTTTAAAAATTTCCACTCTTTTAAGACCGCAATAGCTTGCCGCCTTTCTTTAGACAATTTTGGTAACGACAGAATTTTCAGTACCTCAATTTCACTTTTATGCCAAGTAAAGATGTGTCTGGAAAAGTGTGAAATATCTTTTTCGCAAAAGATGCAGAAATCCTTTCTGTCAGTATAGTTGCGTCTTGTTGTCGTTTCAACAGTATCATCTTGTAAATGTAAGGTTTCTTGATTTGTGTTTTGATGTGGCAGTTCACTGTGACATTTATCTGAACTTTGATCTTGATTACTAATTGGCAATTGAGGCTGCATGAGTATTTCATCAGAATTGGAACTGGTGTTATTGGATTTCGAAACATAATCTAAATCCATTCTTTCTGGATGCGGCAGTTCAACTTCAGTGACAACTTGGGCTACTTGAGACTGCATGAGTATTTCTTCAGAATTGGAGCTCATGTTACTGGATTTCAAAACATAACCCAAATCCATTCTTTCTTGATGTGGCAGTTCTTCAATTTCAGTGAAAAATTGGTTGATTTCGTAAGGGTTATATGGAATATTTTCAATAATAACATCAGGAACTAGTGTTTTAATCAGTGCTTTGTTGGATAGCTGGTCGGCACGTGGAACCACAATTACAATAGGTTTATTTTGTTGTAAACTTTTTCTTGCATAATTTGTGTTGAAATCAACTAGAGCTTCATGCTCAATAGGTGGAGAACTGTTAGAACAAATTTCTGTATTCAAACTATTTCTATTTGGAGTTGTGTAAATAGTATCCATTCTTTCTTGCGAAGATTGTTTCAATGTTATATCAGAAAGTATAGTAATTTTCTGGTCGCATTTTTTCCTCGGGGTTTTTTCATTGTTCGAAATACTACATTCAGGAAGTGGAAAATTTTCATTGTTTAGATTTATGTCTGCAATATCGCCATAGGTTAATGTTGTCGAAACATCGATGTTATTTATGTGACCATTTTTTCTCTTGGTTGCGTTGCTTTGTATTTACATTTCTTCAGAGGCAACACAGCAGCTTGGGGAGGGTTGTAGATATTAGTTGTCATAATACCACTTCCAGACTTCTTTGAGTTTGGAGATTGAAGTATTTGTAGCTCCATACGTAAATTGCTGTCTGTGAAATCTTGAGAACTTAATTTTGACGCGGCATTGATGTGTTCAACTGATATTAAATCTGTATCCATTTTGTCTGTTACTAATATTGTATCTTCCTGATGTTTACTCGACAGCAAAGAAACAGCTGGTGTTACAACATCGGTGGCATTAGTTAAAGGACAGGTAGTTGCAACATTCTTAATAATAATAATAATAATAATAATAATAATAACCTTTATTATTCCAACAGGAAAACCCAATTACAGGAATAAGTAATAAACAAAACTAAGTGGTAATAAGAAACTAAAAATAAATACATATAATATATACTAATAAAGAGACAAAATCATATAACACACATATAAGTTACGTTAAGTGAGAAACACAATGACACAGAGACTTTAAACTGCCATTAAAAATATCACAATCCTTAGCAATTTTATTATACAAATTACACATTAAGTAAATAGGATATTTAGCTAGTATATTAGTTCTAGGGGAATCACAGTAAAACAAACTTTGTTGCCTCGTGTAACCACGTGGTATACGAAAGTAAATATTACTCAATAGTACGGGGCAATCAACTTTGTTGTTTAAAAGATTAAACAGAAAGCGAATAAGAGATACGTTACGACGGAAATCCAATGACTCTAATCAGAAACGATTAAATAGGTTAGTGTGATTATAACCCTGAAGTGGATAAACGCCATCTTGTCGAAATGCAAGAAGTTTTAAAAATCTTCTTTGAACAGATTCTAGCCGGTGCTGATGCGTATTATAAATCGGGTACCATATTATGGAACCGTATTCGAGTTTAGACCTGACCAGGGAACAATATAAGGTTTTCAACGTGACCACATTTTTAAAATCTCTACAATTGCGGTATATAAAACCATAAGTCCGGAAAGCACCAGATACAATAATATTAATATGTTCAATAAAAGTAAATTTACTGTCAAAGGTAATCCCTAAATCTTTATATAGCTCAACACGACTAATGATGTAGCCGTCAATAGAATATTCATATGCAACAAAATTAATCTTGCGAGTGAAGGACATAGATTTGCACTTGGAAATATTAAGTGACAGATGATTTAATTCACACCATACAGACAAGCGATCTATACAAAACTGAAGATGTTCGCAATCTGAAACCGAATTAATTTTAGAATAAAGCTTAAAGTCGTCAGCGAATAATAATTTTTCACAGGAAACAACATCAGGAAGATCATTAATGAATAGTAAAAATAAAAGTGGGCCCAAATTAGAGCCCTGCGGCACACCAGATGATGGAACAAAAGAACGAGACGGGAAGTTTTGATATCTGACCTCAAACTGTCTATTAGCTAAATAAGACTCTAAAAGTTTAATTAATGAGTCGGAAAAACCAAACTGATACAATTTTGCTAATAAAATATAATGATCTATCTGATCAAAAGCTTTTCGAAAGTCAGTAAATATTACATCTGGCCACCACCATCTAATACTTCAGAAATGTATTGAGAAAAACTGTAAGATTAGAGATGATTGTTTTTTTCTGCATAAAACCATGTTGATGTATAGATATCAACTGCTTAGTAAAGTAGTAAATTTCCCTATATAAAACAGATTAAAAAACTTTAGAAAAATTATACAACAGCGAAATAGCTCTATAGTTCTCTACCTCATTCTGATTACCTTTTTTAAAAATTGGACACACATAAGCCTTTTTCCAAAGTGAAGGGAAAGTACAATGCTTCAAAATAGAGTTAAATAAAACACAATGGCTCAGCAAATACGTGCGCGCAGTCTCTCAAAATAAAGCTTGGTATTCCATCTACGCCCATGGTAAAAGTGTCTTTCGAATTTTTAAGAGAACACAGAACATCTTCTAGCTTGACCGATGGTACTATAAAGGTGTACCCAAAAGTTTTCTTTCTGATTATCTAGATAATGCAAATGGTTGTGACTGTATAAACACTCTATTTTAAATTTCTCCAAAAGCATTAACTATATCAGAGGGGTTAGTGAGTTCATTATTTTCATAAATCATAACAGATGGGATACGCGATGAACATCTTTTCTTCTGAATAAAATTCCAAAATTTTCTTGGATCAGTGGCTAAAGATTTTTCGGTATCGTTAATGAAGGATTTGTAGGCTTCATTTATAAGCTTCTTTCTTATGATTTAGAGACAGAGGCACTGAAGCATTATTATTGAGTAGGATGTTTGTAATATTGTGTTGAGATCTTAATATATCTGGATCAACCTCCAATACCCAATTAGATACTGGGTCAAAATTATCCTGGTAAATTTTGCTGCCGCATTGTTGTTCGGAAGAAATAATTTCTCCGGATGACTTATCTAAAAAAAGAAAGTATAAGCTCAACTACAAGCTCATAAAACAACTAAAAAGTTACTAAGAATAAAAACAAAAATATTTTCAATATAATTGGATCGTATATTCTGAATGTAGCAGAGTTTAAATTTTGGCAACAGGAAAATCACAAGAGCTTTTCTTTTTATCGGATAAATTTATCCTTTTTTTATATATTTTATTAGGTATTAATAATATTGTGTGAAACTACACTACTACTACACTACACTACTCTGCGACCCCGGTCAGCGTTGAATTACACCCACAATATCTACCCATATATTTTTCATTATTAACTTTTCTATTTTTTTTACTGTACTGTAAGGTTTTTTTAAACTTATCATAAATCAATTTTCAATGCAGTTATATGTATATATGGTACCAGAGCATACATATGACTTCATTGATAAGAATTGTAGGGAAATTGATTTATATTAGCTTTAAAGAAAACTCTTGCAGTAGGTACAATAAATATATATATATATTTATCTTTGTTACGAAATAACATTAACATACCTAAAGGTTTTAGCTATACGTTTATATGGGTTGTGAACAGACAAATTTAAAAAGACCTATGAACTGCTAATATTAAAATAATAATAATATTTATTCATTCTCCTCTTTAAATGACAACAATAAAAAATAGATCCAATAAGTCAAATAACATAATAAATAACCATTTTTGTAATTTTTTTTTAAGCAATTCAATTGAATTCTTTTTTTTTTAAGTCAGTCAGTAGTTTTACTACCAGTAAGAGGACGACGTTGGGTAAGTCGTGGCAAATTTTTGGCGCCCAACGTGGGGCAACGAAGGAAGAAAAAAACATAAGAAGATAGAAAAAAGTTAGGGGAAAGAAAATGACGGATAAGATGCAAGTGAACCGGTTAAATCAAGATGAGCTTACTTACGAACTCAATATTAGGGGAATCGCTACTGGTACTGTGGATCAGATGCGGCGTTCATTAGCCATGGCGATGAAATTAGAAAAGTCTGGTGATAGCGTCAAGATGCCAACGTACCCGTACACTATGGAGGAAGCCGTAGCAGCTGTTAAAAGTAAATTGGCTGAATTGGAACCATCTGTAACAGCATTTAACAATTCATCAACTAGTGGTGTCTTCTTAAAACTGCAGTCAAAATTGTGTCATACTCTAAATAGAATAGACCATATTGATGAGGAGTCAGTGGATCGACTGGAGCTGTTTGCTAGGACATCAACACTAATGGATATGTTGCTGAGTAAATCAGCAGAATTTGGAAAACCTCAAACTGCACCACCACAATTAAGCATTTTAGAGCAAACACAGATGCCATCGGATTCTTCTAGTCCCATACAGCATAGTACAAGGAATTTTAATGTATTCCCCAGCAGAAATCCTAGTCAATTTACTGTGAAGCCAATTCTACCTCATAAATGGGATCTCAAGTTTGCAGGAGATAAGAAGGGTTTATCTCTAAGTGCGTTCCTTGAACGAGTTGAGGAATTACGTCTAGCACGCCATGTATCGAAAGAGGTACTACTTGAATCTGGTATTGATTTATTTACCGGTAGAGCCTATCAATTCTATTTAGCTTACATAAATCAAGTAGCTACTTGGGATGAGTTTGTCATGTTGTTAAAAGAGGAATATCGTCCCTCTACTTACAATGAGAAGTTGTTTGAAGAAATTCGTAGCCGTACTCAAGGTCCAGGTGAAACTATAAGAATTTATTTAGCCGTTATGACTGGATATTTTAATCGATTAACGTGTCCCATCTCAGAAGCTACCAAACTCAAGATCCTACTGAGAAATATCGCCCCGTTCTACCAGAATCAGTTGGCCTTGGTTGAAGTAACATCTATTGCCCATATCTGTGAACTTGGTCGACGTCTAGAGGCAAGAAAAGAGGCAGTTGAAAATTTTGCAGCCCCTTCTAGGAGAAGTAAACGTGTTGGAACCTGACCTCGCTTATGTGCACGTATCAGAAGTTCCGGTGGGAAGTTGTTCAGCGTCAACGTCTAGTGTGGGAAGTGATGTAAGTCCTTCTGATAAAGAAATTGTATGCTACAGATGCAATCAGCCAGGACATAGGGCCATAGGAGGAAAATTTTGTTATAGGTGTAAGAAGGAAGGTGTGACAGTGAAGAGCTGCCCCAACTGTTCTAATAAGGGAAACGGTCGCCGGCACACTTAAGTGATCGAGTGAAGCGTGCCGATAATACAACCTCGATCAATAAGCTGCAAGTTATTCTCGATTACGTGTTGGATAATGCTGTTGGAGACGAACGCCCTTACCTAACGGTAGACATTTTAGGTAAATCTGTTTTGGGTCTGTTAGACTCAGGGGCATCGAAAACTATTATAGGAAGTAAGGGTTTAACTCTAATAAGTCAATTGGGTCTATTTGTCAACACTCACAAACAGTCGTCGTGTACAGTAGCAAATGGTAATCGCTGTCATAGTTCTGGTACAGAGATTTGCCGATAACTCTGAGGGGTAGATTTAGGTTGGTTGAGGCTTTGGTAGTCCTGGAGTTACATCATCTCCTTATATTAGGAGTTGATTTTTGGCAAGTTATGGGTGTTGTACCAGACTTGCGGCGCAACGAATGGCATTTTTCAAAGGAACCTATTTGGATTAATACTGTTGGAGCAAGTTAGTGCCCAAACACAGTTGAGTTCATTTGAGAAATCCAGACTACAAGCACTAATAGACAGAAATGTGTCACTGATGGGTAAAGATTTAGGGTGCACAAATCGAGCCGAACATGTTATTATTACAAACAGTCCTCCCATCAAACAAAGGTACTACTGGGTCAGTCCAATCATTCAAAGGGAAATCGACCAGGAATTGGAGAAAATGATCAAGCTTGGTGTAGTGGAATCATCCAGTAGTCCGTGATCTTCGCCCATACTGCTCTTGAAGAAGAAAGATGGCACAAACCGCTTCTGCGTCGATTTGAGAAAGCTCAATGCCGTCACAGTAAGGGATAGCTATCCGCTTTCGCTGATGTCTGATACTCTAAACAAACTGCACAATGCAAAATATTTGTCTAGCTTAGATGTAAAATCGGCATATTGGCAAGTACCAATGGGAATCATCAAAGAAATATACGGCTTTTACAGTGCCCAATCGTGGGCTATTCCAGTTTTGTCGCATGCCTTTCGGCCTGCACAATGCGCCTGCCACCTGACAGAGGCTTATCGACAATGTATTGGGTCACGATTTAGAGCCACATGTATTCGTGTATCTTGATGATGTCGTAATCAGTCAGATATTCGAGCAGGATTTGGTGATTCTGGATGAAGTTTTCCGTAGACTTCGTGACGCGAACGTCACTGTTAGTATTGACAAATGTCAATTCTGTAAACCAGAAATGAGATATCTAGGCTATGTTGTGGACTGTAACGGTCTCCATGTGGATCCCGAAAAGGTAAAAGCGATGTTAGAAATACCCACTCCAACTTGTGTGAGAGATGTAAGAGCCATCGTGGGAACCTTTTGCTGGTACCGCAGGTTCGTGCCCGAATTTTCATCTATTATCAGCCCTATGACTGCGTTATTGCGCAAATATTCTAAATTTAATTGGACCGAGGAGTGTGAAAGAGCTTTCAGAAAAATAAAAGAACTTTTGGTTGCCGCTCCCATTTTGAGTTGCCCCGACTACTCGAAACCGTTCGTGGTGCAAACTGATGCATCTGGATTTGAAGTAAGAGCAGTGCTGACGCAACCTAGTCCTGAAGGAGACAAGGTCATTTCTTAATTGAGCCGGTCTCTTACGCGTCAGGAACGTAATTATACGACAACGGAACGGGAATGTCTTGTGGTTTTGTGGGCCATTGAAAAACTTAGATCCTACCTAGATGGTGTTCGGTTCACTGTTGTGACCGATCACTATAGCTTGTTATGGCTTCAGAACTTGAAGGACCTGACCGGTCGCTTAGCGCGATGGGCTGTCAGGCTCCAACAGTATGATATCGAATTGGTGCATAGAAAAGGAAAGGAACATATTCGGCTGTCCCATGCAAAAACACAGTAACTGACAATTTCTAAGAAAATGTGTTTTCCCAATTTTTGAAGTTACTGGGTACAGCTTCGTATACTTTGTATTTAAAATTGGTAAAAATATCAATATTTTAATAGTTTTTGTTAGGTTAAAACACAGTAACTGTTTCAGTCAAAATGAATATTCCATTATAAAACAGAGTAAGTGCAAATGCCAGTTATAAAACCCAGTAACTGTATGGCAGTTACTGAGTTTTTCATTGGTAAAAGTAATTACTATATGTATTTTAATGTCATCTTTCGATTTGTCCCACGTAAAAATACAGTAACTGCACGCGCTTGCAGTTACTATGTTTTATATGGGAAATTAATTTAATTTTTATAGCCCTGGAACAGAGTAAATGATTATACTGTGTTTTTGCTTAGGTAAGTTGACTAATATATTTTTTAAATAAACCCAGTATATGCTTTTACTTTGTTTATGTTTAAAATAAAACAAGTGTCTTCCCAAAAGAAAATTGCAGGACATGTAATTGCTGGTTTTTCACCTTAAAACGTTCAGCCAAATGCCAGTTTTATCAAAATCATAATGATTTTATGCAGTTAGTGGGTAGTGGTGGGGATGCTCAGTTCATCACGTCGGCGTAGTTAGCTAAATTCAGTTTAGTTTGGTTTAGTGCTGCGTTGACTGTGGATGTGTATGCGGAATGCCGTTTAGCGCTCGAACGAGATTTTTGGTGCAAGAAGCGCAAAATAATTTTCAAATTCAGCGTGAATCGATGGTAAGTAATTTGTTGCTTAAAACACAGTTGCTGCTTATACAAATAAATTTAAAAATTCGTTTAAAATGGCATTGAAATTAAATTACTAAGTCAAAATAAATTATTGCTTATATAAAGACGATAATTAAAATATCTAAATGAATATAACTAGGAACCTTTTATGATAAATGTTTACTTTTTAGAAAATCGATGAATTGCCACTTTTCCCATACATTAAATACGAGACTATGTCGTATTTTAACAGTACACTCGAAAATGTTTCTGATAAAGAAGATGGACTAAAAAGGTTGGCAAATTTCTATAAAATACCTGATAAAGAACCTGAAGAACCATTAAGTCGTTTATCTAAAGGTACTGAGAATTTATACGATCTTTCTAAAGAAGATGAAACAGCCGACGATTACATATACAGTCCTTGCGATGACAGTGATCTTGATAAGGATTATCAGCCTAGCAGTAGCAGTAGCGAATCTGAGGAAGAAATCGTAAAAAAAGTTACACCTCCCAAAAATTTACATCAGAACAAAAAAAATGTAACTACTAGTTTTACCTAAATTTAAACATTTAATCATTATTATTTTATTATTGCAGAGCACCTTCTCTAAGCCACGAAGCGCACAAAATGAAAATGTGAAAGAAAATGTTGGAGAAGAGAATAATACTGAAGAAAATGAGAATGCAGAAAAGGTATTACGTTAAATTTTGCCTGTTTCCGAAATTGTTTATTTATTTTTTTTAGTTACTTACTGCTAAAGAAAATATACCCCTGAACAACATCAAAGGAAAAATAAAATGTCGCCGTACAGAGCAAGAAAAAGTTGCAAATGGTAAATCAAAGCATCCTATAAAAGACCGGTGTTTACGAAAATGTAAACGCGATTGCAATAAATTATCCGATGCTGATCGAAATAAGATATGGGATCACTACTGGAATTTGAATTATACAAGTAGACGAAAGTGGCTAAGCAAACATGTTTCTCTTGTTCCTGTTAAGCGTAGAGTATTGTCAGCAATTAGGAATAGAAATGAGTCAAGACTATTTTCTTTGCCCTGTGCTGATTCCACAGACGTCAAGTTTGTCGCCTTACATTCCTAAATACATTGGGATATACAAACGATTCCGTAATAACTGAACTGGTGCGAGCTATGAAACGAAAACCTTGTGGAGAAATGGTAAGGGAATGTAGAGGAAATTATAAGAAGTCTATCGACCCAATAATTATTAAAAACCATATTGAATCATTTCACCCTTCTGTTACACACTATCGTCGAAAAAATGCACCATTTCGTAGATATCTCCCTAGAGAATTAATTATTCAAAAAATGTACGACGATTTTAACGAAAAACATCCCAATGTATGTAAAGTCGAAACTTACAGAAAAATTCTAAGAGATATGAACATATCCATGTGTCCTCCTAAATCAGATGAATGTGAAGATTGTGAGATCATGCAAGATATCGATGATGATCAAACAAGGCAAAAATTGAAAATTCATAAACTAAAAGCCACAAAGGCTACTTCTCTCTATAAGAAAGATGCAATAGAAGCAGATGTCAGTGAAAACGATACGTTTAAACGTACATTTTCAATGGACTTACAAAAAGTTATGCTTCTTCCCATGATGCCTGCTTGTAAAAGTTATTTTTTTATTAGCAGGCTAGTAATATTTAATGAAACGTTTGCAACGTTAAATAAAGATAGCCGTAAATAGAATTATTGCATTTTGTGGCACGAGGCTATTGGTGGTAGGAAAGCAGAAGCCATAGCTGATGCAATTTTAAAATTGATTAATGAAGAAAGAGATGTAACCGAATTTTTATTTTGGGCTGACAATTGTACAGCCCAAAACAAGAATTGGGTGTTGTTTACCAGTCTTGTCAATGCAGTCAACCTACCTACTGGTCCAAATAAGATAACAATCCGATACCTTACGAAAGGTCACACCCACATGAGCGCAGACGGAATACACGGAAATATAGAAAGGAAAATAGGAAGAAAACGTACGATTTGTGACTTTCAGGAGCTAATAAAAGTTATTGAAACTTGCAGGAAAAATGTTGAAGTTCTTCAGCTTAACCAATTTCACTTATGGCAAAATAAAAAAAGAGCCACTAAGAAGGTGGAAGGTCCTTTAAAAAAGCGAATTAGTTGAAGTAAGCTTTATTAAAGGAAGTAGAATTATAAAATATAAGTTAGATTTTGATGACGAGGCAAAAGAACTTGATTTCCTCCAAAAGAAAATCAATTTACCCATCTGTCCTGAGGTTTTACCCCCAAGAGGAATATCTGTTACAAAAAAGGAACTTATTTGTAAGTCACTAGTACCTATAATGCCTCTTAATAGGAGAGTATTTTAGGAGTCTTTGCCAGAATCTCAGACATCCTTAGACTTGCTGAATTCGGAACAAAATATTGAAAGTGACAACGATTAGTTATGTACTTTTTATTTTAAGTTCTTGTTATTGTTGTTCTAGCTCAATTTTGTTTTTATGTTTTCTGTTTTGTTT
The DNA here is from genome assembly GCA_025584915.1 of Monochamus saltuarius. Classification (NCBI taxonomy): domain Eukaryota; kingdom Metazoa; phylum Arthropoda; class Insecta; order Coleoptera; family Cerambycidae; genus Monochamus; species Monochamus saltuarius. The sequence goes on from CM046729.1 coordinate 16,544,269, forward strand.
ATTATTTGTTTTTTTATAAAACAACCTGTTGTTCTTTTTTTCGATAAAGTTTCTTATTTTTCTAACTTGATAAAATGTAACATTTTTCATTTGTGGTTAAAATTAAACTGGTTAAAATATTGGTTTTTACTTTTTATTTTGTGTCTTATTTCGCATCACGGACAAAAATACAGTAACTGCTGAAAAATAATGTGTACATTTTGAATATTGACCAAGAAAAAAAAACAGTAAATGCAGTTACTATGTTTTGACTCTGAGATAGTTTCAGCACTTTTTGCAATGTTATTTACTGTGTTTTTTATAGATATATTTTCCAAATACTCGATAATATCCCATAGTAAAACAAAGATTGTTAAGCCTTCCCCTCAATTTTAAAAACAAGTAATTTTAGACAATATGGAAAACATTGTACACTAATTGTTTTTATTTAGTCCAAATTTGAAACCGCAAGTGCTATTGGTTCTGATGGGCTAAGCAATTTTACAAAATTAAAATTTTCTTCAGAAACAGTTCGGAGCAGTTACTGTGTTTTTGCATGGGACAGCCGTATTGTCCCGGACACCCTATAACGGTCTGTTCCAGTCATACATTTGGCTACAGTCGATAATGTGCTAGCCTCTGAGAAAACTGTGACAGATAAGTGGTATACGTCTATGGTAGAGAAAGTTAGCAAGAATCCTTTAAAATTCAGCAATTGGAGGGTGTCAGATAATCGTTTGTGGAAGTACGTTGCCGTAGATTATCCCGAGATAGTCCCTACCGTAGACGCATGGAAGATGGTGATCCCGAAGAAAGATCGTCATGGTGTCATTGTGGCCGCTCATGGACCAAGTACATCTGGTCATATGGTGTATAAGATTTTTGCCAGGATTGCACAGAAATATTATTGACCTAAAATGAGGAAGGATGTAGCGGAGTTCATCCGTAAATGTGCGTCGTACAAAGTTTCACAGGAAGTTCCTTCGGATAAAATGGTGAGCCATCCTAAGCCAGACAAACCATGGGAGATAATATCTACAGATATTGTTGGTCCACTTCCCAGATCTAAGCATGGAAATAGCTTTATATTGGTTGTCGCGGAACGGTACCAGTGCCGCGTCAAATTTAATGCTTCTTACCATCTCAGAGCGAACCCTACCGAAAGAGTTAACCGGACATTAAAAACCATGTTGGCCCTGTACGTGTCCCATAACCCTCGGTGTTGGGATGAGAATCTAGACCAAATAGCATGCGCCATAAGGACTGCTAAACATGAAGTGACTAAATTAACTCCTTATTTTATAAACTTTGGTCGCAACATGACTCTATCGGGAGCAGATTACAAGACGGGTGAATTGTTAGACTTAGAAGATGGAACTCAGACAGGGGATTTAAGTCGTAACGAAACATTCAAGAAAATGCTCCAAGATGTTCGAGGTCGTTTAGAAGTGGCTAGCCAGAAAAACTCGGATAGATATAATCTAAGGCGGCGTCATGTGGAATATTTGCCGAATCAATTAGTCTGGCGGAAGAACTACGTACTATCGGATGCAGCAAAATATTTTCCGCGGAAACTAGCGCCCCAGTACGTTGAACCGTTTCACATTCATAAAAGAATTTCTCCGTGGACCTACGTACTCAGAGACTCGCAGGGTGTATTAAAAGGTGTTTGGCATGTTAAAGACTTAAAACCTTAAAACCAGAAGATGACTCCGACATTATCTAAAAGAGAAATTTACTGAGTAAATTTCTTGAAGAAAGGGGGGAATTTGTAGCGTTACAATTTACGTCTATCCATACAAAAATTAAATAAATAAATATCATATGTAACTTATTCTTTATTATTATTATTATATTACATTACATTTTGTCATTGTATTTATTCATTGGAAATATTTGCTGTTCCTCCAGTGATTGATGTTAGTCTGCCACCTTAATTACCAGGACGTGTGTTGCCCTAAAATATATTAAAGGTCTAAATATTTAACCAACCATAACAATTACCATAGTTACCTTAATGCATCCATATTCAGGCCTATTAAATAATGTTACATCTTCTGATTGACGCCATCCGTTAGATCCTAGAGGGAAATCATATTAAAACTTTTTTCATGCATGCCTAGGTCCTAAAACAAAAATAACGACAATTACACCGAAAACCTGAATGTAAACAACTAATATTTCGCGGATTATAGGTACACTATACTCTATACAGACAAAATTAATTAAGGATAATAATTTACTTGTTTTGTACTTACCATATTTTGCAGATCCGTAGAATAATGTTTGATATTCATTCGATCGGTTCCTAAAGTTAGATTTTGTGTTGCCAGTTGTCCATTTTGCCTTGTTCGTTTTCCTGCTAAAACTCCACCTACTTACCGGCCAAATCCCAACAGGATTCGGCGCGGCGCGTTGTTGCCAGATCTTTCCTAGAATCTTTCACATTACTACTTTTCCATACGGAGGTATTTTTTAATAAATTTACGTTGAATTGTGTATTTTTCTGTGTAATTATGCTGAGAGAACTTAATTACTGCGTTGTGAATCATATTCAACTTAATTTTAGATTAGTAATAAGTGTTTAATTTAGTTTCTTTAGTTCCAATTGGTTAAGACTCCAGCCAATGGGAGTCAAGGATAGTTTTTTTGCAACTGAAATGTAGGAAACCGGATCTGCTCGAATTTTTCGACAATTTTACTTCCGGTAGCTGATACTGTGTGGTAGTGTTTGGAAAATCTGTATGATTTTTAAAATCATCTCTTCGAGGATTTTGTTTTCCAAACGCCTGTCGTTGATTAAGGTTTTGTTGGATTTTGGATGATTTTTGTGGAACCTAATCAGGAAACTTAGTAAAGGATCTGTATCCTCACACCACGCCAGTCAAGAATACGATTCCGTCTTAGGCTTCCAGTAAGTTGCAATTTTAAATTTTGTCATTTCTCTTATAAGTTTCTTCGGGCAAATTTGCATTCGAATTTATACCGTATTTACAGTGTGCATAAGGTCTGCATTCGCTTAAACTTGTGATCAAGAAGATCCGGTGCAGTTCAAATAATTGTAAGAACCCCTTTGGCCAAGGGTAAGTACTTCTATATGCAATTTAAGTCATTTAAACTTTTCTTTTTCCGTAAATAAGTCTTTTACATATATTTGTAATAAATTTGTTACCATGTGCTCAATTTGCGATGTTGCCGTACTGAATTTCTTTTCTCAACAAAAATCAATGTCCAGGAATTACAATCGATCTGAGTGGTAACAACTGCAGCGTGGCTAGCAGAAACTCCAACAGCAACAAAAGATGGCAAGCAATGGCTCAGTACGAAAGGTGGTAAGCTACAGCTCCAGGAAACACCCAAAACTCCTTAACTCCACGGACCGCCCAACATAAGAACCCTAAATAAAATTAAGTAAAATAACTATCCGCTACTTCCCACATTAGACGTTGACGCTAGTCAAAATGTATAAATAATAATTCCGAAACTACAAAGTAGCACCCCGTTCTAAATATAATTATCTTTTGAAATTTGGCATACCCCACAGAATTTATACCTTAGCAGGCGGCAGGGATGAATACACATTTTTCACTTCGATAGTACACATAGCGCCCGAATGCAATTAATAAGACTTAATCAACACCCTCTTTATTTAAATATATATTTAATTTCCACCTCCGATCCCAGTCATAGTGCCAGAATGAAATTAATATGGTGTAATTTAGAGGCCAATACAAATATAGTGGCGTAGGTGTGGTAGGTTTCCAGGCTGTCAGAGGGATGACAACACCCCCGTTATTTAAATATCTATTTAATTTCCAACTCCGATACCAATCATAGTGCCAGGATGAAATTAACATGGTGTAATCTAGAAGCCAATACAAATATAGTGGCGTAGGTGTGGTAGGCTTCCAGGCCGTCAGAGGGATGAAAACACCCCCTTTATTTAAATACCTATTTAATTTCCAACTCCGGTCCCAATCATAGTGCCAGGATGAAATTAGTATGGTGTAAGCCAATACAAATATAGTGGCGTAGGTGTGGTTGGCTTCCAGGCCGTCAAAGGGACGAAAACACCCCTGTTACTTAAATATCTATTTAATTTCCACCTCCGATCCCAGTCATAGTGCCAGGATGAAATTAATATGGTGTAATCTAGAAGCCAATACAAATATAGTGGCGTCGGTGTCGTATGCTTCCAGGCCGTCAGAGGGATGAAAACACCCCATTTATTTAAATAACTACTCCGATTCTGCTCATAATGCCAGGATTAAATTAGTGTGGTGTAATGAAGAATAAGTAAAGTAAACAGAACAGGGAATGCTTCATATTTGAAAAGTAGTATTTTTTACCTAAGCTGCTCGTTGTGCCTCGAAGATATTGTTATAGGATTTCTAAGTTGCGTCTAAGGTGCAGCATAGCTTCCTTTGCCAGGCCGTAAGGCGTAAGGGAATGCACGAAAAGCTGTAATTCCAAATATTAAGGCTAATCATAGTCCTGTGGCGTAGTGTGTTGAATATCTTTGAAGAAATATGTTTTGTAATTCCGCTAGTTATAGCGCCAGTAGGACATATTATTAATTATAATGGTAAATCAATATTGGTGACAGATGCTGCACATACCATTTTTTATGAAATTTATTCCACGTAAGGTAACACAAGAAACATGTATAAGTCTTTTGCAAAATCTACATTGAACATTTTCATTATTTAAACAGTTTATTGCCATCGGGCTCGCCTTACGGAGTATTAGCTGTTTTATGAATACCCTGAAATTGTCCATGCAGCAGTTTTTCGTTCATTTTTTATTATTTATAATTTGCTGAAAATAGTATAATACCTATATATGTACCGCAGTTGTAACCGTCTTTCTGAATCAAATGGTCGTAGACTTTTAATTGTGTGTTGGCATAGTTAATTGGTTGATTTGATAAATTATTGTATTGTAAAAGGAATATTTTAAATTTCTTGAAATAAATTTCTGTTTGGACTGTGCTACTTCCCGTTGGATCAATAAAACTATAAATTTCTCATTTAAAATCCACTATGTTAATTAATATTGGCATAGCTATTGAGGAAGATTTAAATTTTATCCACACATTGCACAAAATCCGCGGGCAAGTTATCGTTTGTAAATATAATAGTAGACAGTTCCTCTGGTATAATTTGAAAGTTATTGTGTACGTTAAATAAATTTAGTGTTATATCTATTACAAAATTAATTATCCAGGTGGTACCGTTTAATGATAAGTAATCTGAGCATAAAATTTCTTTTATGCAACAGTCAATATCTTCAAAAACGGCAACCGTATAGTCTCTCATTTCCGGCACAGTTTTATAATACTGATGATCATCTACCAGGCCGTTATCGAAGAAATCGATATTTTTCAGTGTGGTCCATTTGCGGTCGAAGATACCTTTAGTTTTGTGTGGTTCTACTAATTTGGGAAGATAATAGAAAAGGCAGAATTCATTTAATCGCTCAAACATACTGCTCCAAAATTGAGTGCATCTTTGGATTCGTTCGATTCTGAAATCGTTATTGGTATAAATAATAAAATCGCATCAAGGGCGGTTAGTAATCTTTAATAGGCCTTGTATTTGGAAATAATAATTATGACCTTTTTTCAACTTGCCATCGTCGTCGAGGTACTCGAGATTGGCGCATTTAATATTGTCTTGATATCTTAATCTGTACGGACATTTGACCAGCATTATAAAACTGTGCCGGAAATGAGACACTATACGATTGCCGTTTTTGAAGATATTGACTGTTGCATAAAAGAAATTTTATGCAACAGTCAGTCATTAAACGGTACCACCTGGATAATTAATTTTGTAATACTACCACTATATTTGTATTGGCCTTTAAATTACACCATATTAATTTAATTCTGGCACTATGAGGGGGATTGGAGTTGGAAATTAAATAGATATTTAAATAACGGAGATGTTTTCATCCCTCTGACGGCCTGGAAGCCTACCACACCTACGCCACTATATTTGTATTGGCTTCTAGATTACACCATATTAATTTCATCCTGGCACTATGGGTGGGATCGGAGTTGGAAATTAAATAGATATTTAAATAACGGGGGTGTTTTCATCCCTCTGACGGCCTGGAAGCCTACCACACCTACGTCACTATATTTGTATTGGCCTCTAAATTACACCATATTAATTTCATTCTGGCACTATGACTGGGATCGGAAGTGGAAATTAAATATATATGTAAATAAAGGGGGTGTTGATTAAGTCTTATTAATTGCATTCGGGCGCTATGTGTACTATCGAAGTGAAAAATGTGAATATATATTAGGGTGTATTCATCCCTGCCGCCTGCTAAGGTATAAATTCTGTGGGGTATGCCAAATTTCAAAAGATAATTATATTTAGAACGGGGTGCTACTTTGTAGTTTCGGAATTATTATTTATAGATCAAAAATTTCATGTTGGTCCATTTCTTTTACGCAATAGGGTTTTCCCTGTTTTTTTGCACCTTGTATAACAGGAATCCACTGAGCAGGAATGTGAATTGGTCCACCTTTCAACAAACGCTTTTTTTCTTTTTCAATGCAAGAATGCATACTGTCTCCTTCGTTTTGGGTATGTCCCGTTACTAAAAATGTATGTGTGATTTTAGGAATTTGGAGAAAAGCTACTGCATATAAATATAAGGAGGCGATATACTTATTTTTATTGTGCCCAGCGCAGTTGTCAGAATAAAAAGTGACAAGTTTGTCTTTACAGTTCCTTTGTAAAAATTGAAATAGGCAACTTGCTATCTCATTAGCTTTCAGCATTTTCTGACCAGATGTAACAGAAGCCCTCTTTGCTACCTATGTTAAAAATTGTAAAATTATATGTCGACAATTTACTTTTGTAATAAAAATCAGAGACTTCTGAACATGGTGTTGAGAGAACCTCTTGCAAGTCGTAAACAGCCACCAATTTATTTTCATCTAAAGAGGCGCATAACACATCTTTTTGCTTTTCTTCTCTGAATTTAATTTTATCAGCAATATGTTTGTTGTAATCAGTCTCTAATATCTGTTTTTCTTCAGAAGACGAATTATCATATCTTTTACATACGCTACACTGATCCTTCTTGGGTTTATGCCATCCAATGTTATATTCAAAATTAAATATATTTTCATAAATGCAGGCTTTGACAAAGGGTTTATCAGATTCCTCACATTCACGCTTGTAACCACGATATAATGTAGCAAGGTTTAAATTTCCTTCTATATAGGTTCTTTCGGTTTGTTGTCGCAAGTAGCGAGATTCTACCGTTGGTAGCGACTCGATATGCTTTCTTACATCGTCTTTTAAAGAAGGATCTAGTTTTTTATGGTTCCTGTGCTTACCACGCAAATTAGGACCGACAATTTTCTTGTCATTACTTTTTTTTAATGCAGTGCGTATCATTGTATCACCAATATTCAAAGTAGCCATAAAAAATTTCTTACTGACCCGAATTCTCTCGTTATTTACATGTAAATAATATGATTGTGTTACATTTTGTCGCTGACTGTTTTCTTTAACATAGCTATATTTCGGCTTTATGTCTTGTGTATGGTTACAAATAAATTGTCTTTGGCTTGATAGATCACCTAATTTTCAGAAGGAAGTTAAAATTTCAACACGTGTTGGATCAGATATTTTTTTGTGTGCATTTTTGCTTGCAGGTATCAGGACATGGTTGTTGTAGAGCACGTTCCGGAACTAATTTGTTTTTTGACGTTAAGTAACTTTTACCCAAATTCCTATGTTGTTTTCTGACTGAACGGGGCCAATTCTCTTTATTTCGTTTTCTCTTTCTGGATTTTTTACGTTCTGTTTCATGTAAATTGTTTCCGCATAGAACATCAGTGCCAAGTTGTGGATTATCCAAACTGTCATCCGATTCGGGTTCTGGAATATAATCTTTATCTGAAATATCAACATCTATATTTCCATCCTCTTCATCCAATACATCGCTTTTATTTTCATGAAGGCCTATAATATTCATGTCATTGTGTTCAGAACTAGTTTCAGTGTGAAACTGCGAACTATGTAAATTTTCACTCATATTATTATTTGTCGTTACTTGGTCATCATTATTATATTCTGGATTAGAGCCATCCATATTCGCAACAGATGGTATAAGTTCCAGTGTTGAGAACAGTAGTTCATTGCAATTTATTTCTATTGATGGATTTTGAACAGTGCTTAATGATGGTATGTCTTCTTCAGGAAATGAAAAAATTATAGGAGCAGACATTATAGTTTCGTTTATTGTGTCCATAAAATTTGCAGGCTGTTATGTTATTTAAACTATCGAACTTTGCTAGACTATTCGACTTTCAAATTTTTGATCAAAATATGATCACCCAATGCCTTATAGCTTGATGTTTTTCACTACTGGTTGGCTCATTTAAGGCAACTTGAGGCAGGAGTGTTACAGTATGTCCTACAGGAATTATGGTTTGTGGATTCTGAAAGTGAAGCCTGATGTAAAAAAAAGTTCTGCTATTACAATAATATCCATTAAACTTACCGCGAAGGATATTAATCCGCTCTTAGAAATAAATTCCGTAGGCTCCTTAAAGTGTTTAATTTGTCTTTCTATAATCACTGTTGTTTCACTGTCTCCTGATATTTCCTAAAAATACAGGTGCACAAATTAATATCAAGAAACAAAAGTAAACTATTCATTATATTCACTTGTATACATCTAAAAAGAAAACCCAATATTAAGCTAACCATTTTTTGCTCTATGAATAAAGTGGTTGAATGGCTCTCTAAAATCTGGACGCATTCTTATTTAGTAGGAGACTTACTATTAATGCAACTTTTTTTATAACGTATTACTTTTAACGTATTTTATATAAAATTATATATTAGACTTTTTATTGTACCTAATAAGTACGAATTTTTATATTATATTAAAATCCTCTTTTCAATTTTATTTCAATACTTGTTTCAAATGCAGTGAACTTTTAATAGTTATTGCTTAAAATAAGAAAAATGAAATATTGGGATAGTAGTAATTTGCAAGTACTATAATAGCTTCTACAAAACTTACCTATTGTTGTTTTTGTAGATTGTCAAACATCCTTTGAGTACGATTTGACATTATATTTTTTGTACTCATGACACTAATTCACAAATTAAAAAATATCACAAATACAATATACAATGTTCTTAGATAAACGGTTAAAACAATACTGAAGAGAGTAACTTTTTCCTTGTAATACTAACGCATCTCGAAATCCACTGGTTTTAACCAGAATATTCTTGCTATTATGATGCGCACGCATAATGGTAAACCAACACATTTTCAGTTGTGTTGGTATTGCATTAGGTTTATTGGTTTGATAGTATTATGTAAATAATGTAAAACTAAAATATTTTATATTATGTTACTTTAGCACAGCAATATAAATAAGAAATTCAAAAGTTATTTCAGATGAATACTAACATATTTTTAAATGTGGCAGTTTACCATTATTTTAATTCAGAAAATTTTGGCTTGTAGTCAGAGTATTTTTATATATGTTACTATTCCATTGCAAATATTCGGCTATAAATAATATGTTACTAGATTTATTAAAATTTAATAAGTTTCACGCTTTTTTCGGGATGTGTTGCTTTTCTATTTGAAAAGTAATTATATTTTGAAGCAAAATAACAAAGAATGTCATTTTTCATTTTTTTTTTGGATGTGTTGGTTTTACATTGAGGGTGCGACATGTGCAACTTTACATAACATTTGTATTAGTAATAATATACCTATATTAGAAGACATTGTACAACCTGAAGAAGTCCCACAATTGAATCAGATCAATATTAAACGTTTTAAATGAAGGTCTTCAAACACGACAAAATGTTATCCAAAGATATTTTGTATAATGCATAAATGATATGATATATTAGGAGTAAAAATAAAATTAAAATAAATTTTAATACTACCGCGCCACACGTTTGTAAAATCTACACATAATTTTTATTTCTCACAACCTCTGTTAACTTATTAACATTTGCTGAAATGTCCAGCGAGCCCATTTCCTACCACTTCTTTAATGTCTTTCAATATCTGAAGAGTTTCTTGATACAATTCAACCTCTTCAGTTTTCTTCTGTTTCTTTTTAGGTGTATTAGGAGGGAGGGCCATATAATCGTGGTCTCCTGGGACCATATTTTCTTTATCAGATTCCAAGTCTATTGGTCTTTTTGGATTTAATGGAATATTTTCATTTACTTTACACTCATATTGACTAACAGAACTTAATGTTGGAGTATGTATCAATAATTCAGCAGTATCGTCTATATTTGACCCTTGCTGGTCATCATTACTATTGTCTTCCTGCAACTATGATAAGGATATTATTTTTGAGCATTAAAAATAAAACAAAATTGTTTACTTACTCCTCTCTGAGGAACTCCAATTCCTAAATAAAACGTTTCCCCTAGGATTTGTAGAATCCGCGTGTCCATATCTGACAGTTTCTTTTCAAATGAGGGACCACCATCTGTCTCTGTTAGTAATTTTCTATGTTGGCTTGCCCATTTTTTAAGTTGCATTTATAATCCGTCCAAGTCTGAAAAAGCAATTTATATTGTTATTTTAATGGTATCTTAAACATCTCGTAAGAGAGGGGGGGTGTTCTTCTAGCTGTTAAGTGTAATATGGTCGTGTCAAAGTTAGATTTCACGTTGATTGAAACAGTTCATGTACTAATTGACATTGTGGGAGTGAAAATCAAAATTAATTATATAGATATTTATATTGTCGTTATCTATTTACCTCCAGATTTGGACTATACCTATTATTCTAAATTTTTTGATGCACTACAATCTTTAGAATGTTTGTATAATGGCAATGTTTATTTTCTTGGAGATTTCAATATCCTGAATTTTTCAACCTAATGGTACCAATATTTTCAGCTCAAAACTTTTGTCCTTGGATTGTTTTATGAAATTCTATGAATTAACCCAACATAACACTATTTTGAATAAGAATAACCGCCTTCTCGATCTCGTTCTTAGCGAATAATAATTTAAGTGTTGAAAAATCATTAGATCCACTTATTAACGAAGATGCTCAGCATCATCCAGCCTTGGATATTAAAATAGCAATGTTCAGTGCAATTAATGGCAAAAAGCCGCGCGTATCGAATCAAGCCGTTTACAATTTTCGAAAAGCTGATTTTATTATGCTATATAATGACCTTGCCGCGGTAGACTGGACGTTCTAAATAATATAGAAGATGTAAATTTAATGTGCCGAGAATTCTATCATGTCTTTTACCAGATTTTAGACCACAGTGTACCAAAAACCTTAATGCGACCAAGGAAATACCCACAATGGTTCACTAATTCCATTATAAAAGACATTAAAAGAAAACATAAGTTATGGCGTAATTATAAGTCATCGTCTAATAATCTGTCGGCCTACATTGAGTTTAGCAACTTGAGAACCAAAATTAAGAACGATATCGCTGTTTCTTATAAGAACCACTTGGAACATATTCAGAATAACATAATGTCGAATCTAATCTATTTTGGAAGCATATTAATTCTATACGTAAATCTTCGGCGATTCCAGGAAACCTCAGTTTTAATAATAAAGAGGTAAGTGATCTTGAGGATGTCGTCAATGCATTTGCAGAGTTTTTTGAAACTACTTTTATACCTTCAACCACGTGCTCCCTCAACGGGAAGGTTCGCTCAATACTAATACCTTTCATTCAGTGACTCTTACAACGGGAAATATAATTCATGCACTAAATAAATTGAAGCCTAAGTTTACCAAAGGCCCAGATGAGATACCGGCATTTCTTATTAAGGATTGTGCTCGGGTATTAGCGGAACCACTAACGCAAATTTTTAATTTATCCTTGAAGTCTGGTGTGTTTCCGGTACTTTGGAAGACCTCCCGCATTTTCCCCATATTTAAAAGGAGATAAAAATAAAATTGAGAATTATCGTCCCATCACCTTAATATCTAATTTTGCCAAGGTATTTGAAACAGCTGTTTACGAATTAATATGCCCCGACGTACAATGTCAAATTACGCCTTGTCAACATGGATTTGTTCAAGGCCGCTCTACGGTTACGAATCTTTGCTGTATTACTCAGTATATTTCAAACTTTGTGGATGCTAACGTACAGGTCGATGTTGCCTATACAGATTTTTCAAAGGCGTTTGATAGGCTAGATCACGGTATGCTCATTGGTAAGCTAAATCAGTTCGGTATGTCATCAACTTTACTTACATTTTTTAGCTCCTATTTACATGGAAAAAACAGTATATACAGTTGAGTGGACAGAAATCCGTAGAAATTTCTGCAACTTCTGGGGTTCCTCAAGGCTCCATACTAGGTCCCCTCTTATTTATAATATTCATTAATGATATTATTGCTGACTTGGATGTACACTGTTTGCTGTTTGCAGATGATATGAAACTTTATTGGAAAATAGAATCTACAACTGATTGCTTGAAAGTTCAGAGTAGCTTAAATAAAGTCCATAGATGGTGTCTTAACAACAAACTTCCGCTGAATATAGATAAGTGTCATATTGTTTCCTATCATCGAAGAGATCATGCCTTTGAATTCGATTATAAACTGGATGGATCAAGTCTTACTCGTCCTGAATACTTTTGCGATCTGGGCGTAACCTTTGATCATAAATTAACATTTGCAGAGCATGTCAAAAAAGTGGTATCTTCGGCTTCTAAAAATTTAGGTTTTGTAATAAGAAATTCAGGCTTCACCAATCAGCATGTTTTGCTTTCTCTTTTTAACTCTTTTATAAAGTCTAAACTTGAATATGGTAGTTTAGTTTGGTATCCAGGTTATAACATCTACAACCAGTGTATTGAAAATGTACAGAGAAGATTTTTGAAATTTCTATCTTATAAGCTGGATGGCAACTACCCTCCCATAGGTGTATCTCAGAATGATCTTCTCAGAAGATTTTCCCTACCTAGTTTGGTCGATCGTCGTAGGCAGCAATCTGTGTTATTTTTATATAAAATTATTAACAACAAATATGACTGTCTGAAATTTCGTCACATCTGAACATTCTTATGCCCATAATTGAAGCAAGGTCTAACACAACATTTTACCTCCCGATCCCGCGTACGAATTTATTAAAATTTTCGCCAATTTTTATTATGTGCACCAACTATAATAACCTGCAGAATGGCATTGATATATTTGCTTGTACTGAAAATGATATTAGACGAGTGTTTTCTTAACATTGTATAGATTAACTAACTTTACTGCTTTACCCTATTTTTATTATTTTTGTTTTGTTTGCTTTACTGTATATTGCTATATATGTTGTTATCCATTTCTAACTTAATATAACTTAACTGTTTTGTTTTCTCAACCTGTAATTGGCCTTCGGGCTGTTGGTTGTAGTACCAAATAAATAAAATAAATAAATAAATGCAAAATTTGGAATCAGCACCATCGAAAATAAGGGGCAGCCAAATCTTTATGCATTTTCGGCAGGCTTCCGTGCCGAAAATAGGTAAACGTAGGTAAACATTTCCGATTTGAGTCATCTACTAATTTTTACCATTTTTGAGATCGTTTTTATTTTTTACGTTAGTCAATGCGTACAGATACGTACTTTTTGCCATATTTCTACGGTAGAATTCAATTTGTTGGTCAAATCCACCCACATCCGTTTATATTTTTCTTTTGCTGCTGATGTGTTTAGGCGGCCACACGCAAAACTTGGATTTTTTTCCATAAAATCAAGCATTATCTGCCAATGCACATCTTTCACTTTAAATGACTTTAAAATAAAATCCATATCCAAAAAAAAATCTTTGTTTTTCGCAAAAACATTAGGTTAGGTTAGAACTATACTATAAACAACGGAATTCGGAAATTATAAAAAAGATAATGATATGTTAAAAAGAGATACACATATCGAAAACTTAAATGGGACCTCCCTAGGTACCGATTGGATATGACAGATACAAACGATACCATTTCTATACGATATGACTTTAGAATCGGCGTTTCGATACAAAATGGCGTATTCGATATCGATTTAACGTTCAGAATCCGGCTGCAGTTCTACCAACTGTGACATCTCTTTTTTTTTCAAGATTTTAAAAAATACTGTTACATATTAAAAACTTAATTCTACACATAACTTTTTGTTACAATGTTCTGAATATGCCGATGTGGTAACCTTAATTTTCCGTTTCTTTATACCCTTTACTTTAGTTTGTTTTTTATGTATATTGCTGCTTTGTTTTTTTCACCAGTCAAATGTAACTTGACCTTTTTTTTCTGCCGTTCTTCTATTTCATTTTTTTTGGCGTAAGAGTCAAAATTCGGGTTCGTCCGGGTTTTCTTCCGGATCTATTAACTTTTCAAGAAGCAGCTCTGAGGTTAATGTTTTGTGGGGAAATTAACTAAAACATAAATAGATCTATGATTATCTGAACGAATCTAATTGTAAAATAGCACCTACTTGACGTGAAGTATTGACCTGACTTGTTGAAGGATAACTTTTTAAGACCAAATACTTTCACTTGGTCTTCTAAAGTTAGTTTCTGCAACTGCAGGCTGTTCTTGGGGCATTTCACCATCTATATGATAGAGGCGGTCAGTGACTGACGCCATTAAGAAGTCATCGTCTGAAAATATATCCCTATTAATAGGTTCTTCCCAAACCGTTTACAATATTTGACTTGTTAAAAGCTTGATCAAAGGCTTTCTCAGATAGCCCCGCTCTGTAAATTGTAATGGGTTTTCCCTGGCTAGATGTCATGAAATCATCAAAAGCTTGGTTATATCGAGTCTTTAAAGGCCCATATACTGCCACATCTAATGGTTGGAAGCGGTGGTTTGTATGTGGGGGAAAAGTTACCAAATGGACAACAGCATTTCTTGTGGCTTTGATAATTTCAATTGACACGTGACTCTCATGATTATCTAAAAATAAGCTGGCTGCTGGCCTTTCTCTAGAGCATCTAGCATGTAGAACAAAATGGTCAAAAGCGGATATGTATTCCCTGCTGCATTAACAAAACAACACATCGTCACTAACTGGCCTCTCTCACCAGAAGTAATTTGACACACTTGCTTCAAACCCTTTGAGGTTTATGCACAGTTGTTAAACCGGTTTCGTCACAATTTCATATCATCTGCGGTAAATGTAAACCGGTTATATACACTTTGTACATTATCAAAAAATGTTTTGACATTGTGTTTATTAAAGTTGGTGGATCTACTCAAACTCGTGGCCTCTGGAGTGCGTAAACCTAGTCAAAGATTGCTTCAGTGCTTTCGCATATTTATATGCTGATTTTCTAGTATCTGTCGATGTAAGACCGTAATGCATTTTTGAACATTTTTGTAGATATTCTACCATTAAGTTTTCTTCTTCTGAAGTAAAAATTTACTGTACTGTTAAATTAGGGCGATGTTCAAATGTTTCCCCTTCGGAAAGAGACTTAAAACGTGAAACATGCCTTTGTAATACAGAATAAAATATATTATATATTTTTTCCAATTTTCTGATAGAAGAACCTCAATTTACTTTTTCCACTGCTGCCTTGATTTCGTCGGAACCCTTTCTGACACGATTAGTTCGTTTTGTCCAAACTGTAAAGAAAATGAAATAAAAACTAAGACGTGGGGAGGAATGCGTCATGACTCAAACCACCTACTTTGTATTGACCCATTACACCTGTAGATATACATACAGTGCCTTCATAAATGATTACAAGCCACGTGACCAGGACTGTGATTCTCAAAGAAAAACTCGTATGCAAATAGATTTCTTGTCTCTCTCAGTTGCCGTAGTGAAGAAAAGGATAATCGCATATGAATTGCTCTGCGATTTATTTGAGAATCTCGACCTTGATCACGTGGCTTGTAATCATTTATGAAGGCACTGTATATAACTAACACTGTACTACTAAAAGTGAGGTTACTTATTATTGCACTTACAGCAGTACTTAATATGTTATAATATAATATTACTGGAAAAAAATTGTTTGGTTGGAATATTATTTGATTAAGGAGAGTATTACACATGCAAATTAAAACATAAAAACTTACTTTTACCATCAAAAATATCAATTCCTTACAATCCAGCATGCATTGCTTTGATATAGTTGCAACTAACTTGATACTTTACTTGAGGATGGGTGGTGCCATCTATGGCCTAAATAGCGTTACGTACAGCTAGTGATCTATAGCAAAAATTAAAATGACCCATTCCTACCCAACCTTCCCTAGTGCACTACAGCCTACACTACCACTTTGAAATAAAGTAATAAACATTTGCCCTGACCATGTCCAGACTTGCTTGTTTGCGAGTATAAAAATATGTGTTTTCCATCCTGGACGGAAAACAAATAACATTGCATTACTTGTTTAAACGTTTTTAAACAAATGTTTGCAAGTGCCATTTAAACAGCTTTTATACAGTTTTTATTAATTAATAATAATAATAATGATAATAATAATAATAATAATAATAATAAAAGGCATTTATTTCCAACAGGCAAGTAGCACCCAATTACAAGAAACACAGTACAATAAGTGACAACTAACTAACATATCTTAAAAACTAAACACTATAGAAAAAAAAGTAGAGTTGAGTTCTTCAAATACATAAACATTTATGACAAAATCCAAGAAATAAAAGAAAACAAACCCTATTATATATTATTAGTATGTGCTATAAAACAATTCTTGATTTTAGAGATTGTATCAAAATTAATATCGCAAGATCTACAAATCAAATTTATATTATCAGCCATAACATAAATAGGTGACTTGAGAAGCAGATTGCTATGTGGAGTGGATACTTGTAAAAGACGCTCATGTCTACTCCCGATTCTTGGAATATAAAAACTAAGCATACTCAGCATCTCAATACAATCAACATTGTTGTGAAGTAAGTTATATACAAAAGAGACTAATGAAATTTTGCGTCTTGTATGCAGGGATAAAAAATTGTATCTATGCAGCAGTAAGCAATTATCTATACCTCTTTGAGGATATATACCATCTTCCTTATAACAAAGATACTTCAAAAATCGCCATTGAACAGATTCAATTGAATCAATATAATTTTAATATAGCGGGTACCAAATCAGTGAACAGTATTCCAACTTCGAACAGACCAATGACTGAAATAATAATTTCAAAGTCGATATATTCTTAAAATTTTTACAGTTCCTAATAATAAATCCAAGTGACTTAGATGCAGAAGATACAATATTATTTATGTGCTGTTTGAAGGTCAAGCCACTGTCAAAGAAAACACCCAAGTCCTTGACTCCATCACACCTATTTATTACGGTCGAAGCCAACTGATAATTATAATAAATAATAGTTTTCCTTCTAGTATATGATACAATATTACATTTAGATATATTTATATGTATGCGATAACTTGTACACCATACCGAGACAAGATCAATGACTGATTGCAAATATTGGCAGTCGTACGTATTATTAATTATCCTATAAAATTTTAAGTCGTCAGCAAAAAGTTGTTTGGGACATTTAATTAAATTAGCTAAATCGTTAATAAATATTAAAAATAGTAAGGGACCCAAATTGGAACCTTGCGGAACGCCAGTATGTACAGGATAAGTAAAAGATCTAACACCGTTATATTCAACATATTGGTATCTACCCGACAAATAGGATTTAAAAATTTGAATAAATTCCAAAAAGAAACCATTGCGATCAAGTTTGGATAGCAAAACATAATGATCAATCTGGTCAAATGCTTTTTGAAAATCAAAATAAATAACATCAACCTCTTTCTGATTATCCAAAGCCTCACTCAAATACTGGGTGAAACAGGCTAAGTTTGTCGTACATGATCGTTTTTCCATAAAGCCGTGTTGATCGGGGGACACATGAGTTTTAAATATCGAGAAAATTTGATTGTATAAGATTACCTCAAGTAGTTTCGCAAAGTTAGAGAGCTTATCCTTCTTAAGAATCGGGCACACACGAGCAGTTTTCCAGACATCTGGAAATTTGTGGGAAGAAAGTGACAAATTAAATATATGAATCAAAGGCTTAATGAGAACTCGCGTTCAGTCTTTAACTACAAAGCTTGGAATTCCATCTAAACCCGCTGTCAATTTATCTTTTAGTTTTTTGGAAGCCCGAATAATATCTTGTTCTGTGATCATACTAACTGAAATAACAGAATTGTTCCATATGTTATCGGAAACATCAGTGAAGTCAGGATTGGACGTAAGATAAACGCTACTGAAGTAATTTGCAAATGTATCAACAATTTGCTGAGGACTGTCATACGTTACATGATCATGTGTCACAATTCCCGGAATTCTTGAGTTACCCTTTTTATTCTGCACAAATGTCCAAAAACTATTCGAATCAGTCAAGATATTATCTTCTGCATTTTTAATAAAAAGTTCATAAGCTGCTTTGATCTGAGTTTTTATAGTTCTTCTTATTGATTTGAATTGACAATAAAGTTCGTCAGTTTTATAACGTTTGTAGTTTCTCCAGACAGATTCTTTTTTCTTAATATTTGAAATTATGTCTCTATTGTACCAGGTAGGATATCGTCTTTTAGTAGTCATTTTTAGAGGAACTGATTTATCAAATTGTAAATTTAATATATCATAGAATTTAACGCAAGCATCGTTGACACTGGAATTATTCAAAACCTCAGACCAATCCGCATTTGATAACAAATCATATAAAAGAGGATAATTAGCTTTCCTAAAATTATACGTGTTTGGCCTGACCTTAGAAATGAATTGCGTATAGTGATGTATTCTACATTCTCAATTAACCCAGAGAGTAGGATGATGAGCATCTTCCTCGACCAATGGACTATCATACCTCTTTACAACACACTCCTTATTTGAAATTACTAAGTCCAATACTCGGTTGTTGACATTAAAAACACTGTTATATTGAGTTAAGTTAAGCAACTGCATGAAATTCGACAAAGCATCCGCTTTAAAACCATATACATCAGAATTAAAAAATCTTAAGTTAAAGTCATCTATAAAAGTAATATTCTTTTCTTGAAAACAATCCAGTAAGGATAAATTTTCAAGTAGCCCTTCGAAAGTAACATCAGATGTCGTATCTAATATGTACGTAACGACAATATATAAAACAAAATGTTCAATTACAATCTTGCATCCAACTATATCTATAATGGGAAAGTTATCATGAATTTGGGATAAGTCAATTGGCACAAGTTTCAAATCACTTTTAACCGCGACAAGTACACCTCCTCCTCTTGCTCTACCACATGCTTCAAAACGTCTGTCATCACGATAGACAGAATATAACCAGGAAAAAGTTCCGTACTATGAACACCACCATGAAGCCATGACTCTGTTACACAAATAATGTCCGCATCTGTAGCAACAACAGAACTGTAGAATTCATCCACTTTCGAGTTAAGCCCTCGAACGTTTTGATAAATACAAATAAGATCCTTTATTCTGGAATTGGATGCAGTTCTAAGTTTAAATTTCTATTAATAATTTTAGGAACGCCATTGACATACTTAATCATCAGATTCTGCTCACCATTATTCAAACGATCATCCATTTCCTTTTTTAGCTGTTTATAGAATTCATGTCATATTATGTTTTATCAAATGATAGACTTATTATATTCACGTATATTCTTAAGATTCTTTGCACGCTTAATAAATTCATGGACATATTTTTTATCAGTGAAAGTAACTTTAATTGGGCGGGGTCTGGTTCCTTGTGGATTTTATACAGATGTTTAAATGTTTGCGGGCAAATATATGTAGGTCTGGACTAGGCTTAACACATACTGTATATGTTTGGTATCAGAGAACATACATATGACTTCATTGATAGGAACTGTAGGAGATTCGATTTATATTAGCTTAAAATACCTTTCTAATTCAGTAAAAAATGTTACAAAAGCTAATAATAAGGAATATATGGGTAGATATTGTGGGTGTAATTCAACACTGGTTGGGGCTTTTGTCCACAGAGTAGTTAGTTTCACACAATATTATTAATACCTAAAAATATATAAGGTCTTTAATAGTCTCACATCCATTCTGTTTAGGAGAAATTTTATTTTTGATGTGAAGTTTAAAGTATTCAAGCAATTTTATTTTGCTCATCTGTCCAAGGTTCCAAATTTCGTTTCTTAATATATGTCTTCGGATTTATATCTGTTACATTTTTATCTTCTGTCACTGTTATCTAAACTTTCATTGAACGTATCATTCAAACTATGTGTACTTTCAATTTCTTCCTTATCCCCATTATCTACTGCAATTTCTTCTTCTAAATTTACTTAGATTTCTTCTAACGTCTTTCCTTTATACATCCCAGCCTCACCCCGCTCCATTAACATTAATATTTTAGCTATTTTTGTAATGTGACACGTTGCCATGTAAGCGATAGACCTGCATGTGTACATCCACAGTATGCCCTATAAAGGTCGCTAAGTGTTTACGCAGCCTTGTTGATGTTAGGGCATCGGGATTTTGGGCAACTGATAATACGTTGTTCTGAAGTAGGATTTGCAAATAAAAATAAGTTTTCTTTCTTAACAAATTCACTTCTTGTTTCAATAAGAAGTTTAACATTATCTTGGACATCAGGACTGAATAAAATAGGTACGCCCCTACCACGTTTACCTCTAGTAACCACTCGTTTAATTTTTTTTAAAAGTATCTTTTCCATAGGAGAAACAGTTTCGGTAAACTCTTCATAACTTTGTGTACTATTTTCGTTTACTAGTAAATATGTTGAAAGTTTCAATCTTTGTAATTCTCCTACTCGTTTTCTGTTTAAAAGTAATAACTGACAGAATACAGTTTCCATGAGTAAAACAAACGTTTTTAAATTTTTAGATTTTTTGAAGTTCCGAGCAGCTTCATCACCTGAATTCATTAAATATGCCCCGATTTTTTTTTAAATCAGCGGCTAATGGTACAAGCGTAACTTTATTCCATGTCTGCGTAGTTAGATCATTTCCAGTTTGGCTCGATATCTCACATTTCCACGTTGGTTCCAGAACACGTCTAAAAATATTTATTTTTGCTTCTGCCTCTGCAGCTGACTTTTCTAAATATTTATGTATTTTTAACTATATGAAAAATGTCACAAATATCTTTTAAACTACGGTTTATATTCATTGCAAATGTAGGTGATGTTAAAAATGTCTTTTTTAGGATCATAACGTGCTAATATTTTTACACTTGCATTTACACTATCAAAATAATGTGGTTGTAAGAGGTCAAATATGTTTTTAATTCTAGAATTAATCTTCTGACATTCTAATCATACTTTTGCCAGTTCTCATCTTCCTAGAACAAACATTGACTTGATGTAATTCTGTGAGTATTTAAATATTGTGAACCAAATGCACATATCAAAGGTTCTTTTCACTGTTAGTGATATGTATCTTATCAACAAGCATTCTTGGGAATACCTTAGTTTTTAAGTTAAAGTTGACGTCCTTATTTTCAATTAACAAATTATTAATTTCGGAATTAGACATTTTTTTTTCTTTCTTTTGTGGACTTTTTTTATGTTTGCATAATACGAGAATAAAATCCTCAGCAAAATGGACACATATAATTTTTGTTGTAATTACCTAATTCAGTTTGCATAAATGCCTTTATTTAAAAAAAGTATTAAGAAAAAAAATGTGACAGTCATATACACACCGGCACATTTAAAGGAACGGGAGATAAACATTGATTTATCAAAATATTTATTGATCATGTCAGGCATGGCCGTCTAGATTTTAACAGCACAAAAACTAAAAAGACATAATGTTACTCATTTTGGAAAGTAAATCTCTGTTCCTTTAAAACTGCTGGTGTGTATAATACACAAAAAAATATATGAATATTTTTTAACCAAGGTATCCAGTTTAAAGCATTTGTGTAAGTCGGTAATTAACATTAATTGCATCAACAAAAGCCTTTTTCCAGTATATTTTCATATACCAAATTTAATTTTAATCATTCAATGCCTTTCCGTGTTATAAGTGATGATTAATATTTTTTCAAAAACTCTGGCTCCCCTTAACGCTGCATTTTTGCATATAGGTAACTCAGCATAAATCAGAATTTCAGGGTCACCCTGAATAAAAATAAGAATTTAACTGAACTTACCTCAGATGGTGTAATATTATCAGAAGTTATAGAGCTCTGTAAAACAAAAAATAAATATTTAATAAAAGATTTGAAAATGTGTGCTTACAGTGGTTACATTATCTTGTACGTATGTAGAATCATTTTGATTATTAATGTGGAGCGACTCCTACAATCATAATATAATTATTATTAAACATAATTATAAGTCAATTTTAAAAAATAAAAAATTAAAAATGTGAGATGGTCTTAAAACTAGTAAAACAATGTAAAAAAACATTAATCCAGCCCCACACCAAAATCTGTACAGCATTATGCTGTGCCAACACGACACAACTTCCAATTTTGGACCGCTCTGGGTGTATACTTTCTCATAAGAAAACAGTTCCAGCTCACGTAATATGATATAGCTTTTGATGTGCAGCCAGTTTTTTAAGTTTTAATAGCTGCTTATTTACATACCTGAAAACAGATAACAGATGACACTTCACATACTGGAGAACCTGGACAATTCTGTAAAATGGCAAAATGGTTTTAAATATGCTGTATGTTTATATGAGTTGTGCAATACTCACTGTTATAAACTTTGGTGGTATATCATCATTGTCACTCTTGTAACCTTCCAATAGTGCCTACAAGATACACATAAGAGTAAAATGTGTTTTTAATGATACTTTAAATGTACCTATATCAACCACTTTTTGAATGATATATTAATAGGCTCACAAAAATAATCCTACCTCATAGGTATTATCATCACTATAGAATTCATCTATATCGGGCACATAACTTACATCATTCTCATCAACACTACTAATTGAATTATTTTCATCATTATCTATCTGCGGTGGGATGGCTCTCTAATAAAAATTAATAAAAATAAACATAGGTTTCTAAGTAGAGAGGATTGGAGAGATGAGCGCGAGCCGGAGCCGCAAGGTCATTGAATGAACTGAAATATGACGAAATATGATGAAATATGACGAAATATGATACCGAATGTAGGTCAATGAACTGAAATGTGACACCTGATGCTATCTAGACGAAATATGATACCGGAGCAAGGTCAGTGAACTGAAATATGACAGCGGATACTGTCTAGACGAAATATGATATCGGAGCAAGGTCAATAAACTGAAATATGACACCGGATGCTATCTAGACGATATCGGATGTAGGTCAATGAACTAAAACATGATATCGGATGCATTTTCTATTTTTAGACACACGTATGGTGGAACTCAACACCTTATTACATTTAAAAATTCCACACTAGCAAAGATTAAAATCTAATAAACTATTTTCTTTGAAATTGTCATATCAGCTAAAACTGCAATGTAACTTGATACCTATGTGAAGGTCACAGGTTAACGACTGTATTACATCCGGTATTGCATCATTTCTAAACACCTGCATTTGTTGTGTGTCAGCAAAAACTTTATTTCATAATTAGCGTTATCTTTTCTTAATTTTGAAGGTATTATATAATACCATGTTAGTAATAAGTATATCATATCTAAAAAATAAAATTCCCCTCTACCTATTTAAAGTGGTGGATATTACTCCATAAAATAACGTTAAAAAAATATGAAACAGTCGAAAACAAGCTGTGTTGTGTGAAATAATATTGAGTTATAGTGTGTAACCAAACGAAACCAGAATAATATGGGCAGCTTATGTGAAAGAGATCGAAATAAAAGACTTGGACAGTGGGATTCGAAATCTACGTCAGACCTTCTCAAATCTTAAGTTTAATGCCGAACATAAAGCCATTTATGGTATGGGAAACTTTTTTTCAGCAGAATACTGTGAAGAATTAGTTGAGAAATATGGAAAGGCGTTAGTATTGTGTGAAGATTATTTAAATGATCAATGTACCATAGATGATGTTGTCAATGGTTTTATTAACTTGGGCATGACGGCAATGCTTCATGACATTAAACATTTACTGCAGAGCCATTTAGCCAATAAAATTCCTGAACGCGAATAGGAACAAGAATATGATATTTATTAAACTTTATTATCATAAAGTCGTTTTATTATTTTATATAAATTATATATCACTACCAAAAAACAATCAGTTTGTCTATAGAAGCAATAATGAACGCTTCCCAATTAATAGTTCTGCAAACAATTTTGAAAAGTTCGCTAATTATACAGCGACCTTATAACTCCAAAGAGGTGTTCATTTGTTTCGATCAAAATGGGACACGAAATGAAAGTTGGCCCTATAATTGAAACCTGATACAAATAGTTATCAAGAAATGTTCAAATCATCCATACCTACAAACAGTACTAGCTACAAGTTGATAATAAGAAAATGTAATGACGTAATGCAAGACTCTGATTGGCTAGGGCTTTACAGTAAATCCCCACTTCTAATAACTTTAGTCATACCATAAATAGTGAGTGTGGAAGAGAATACGGAGCAAATACCTTTCTCATATGGTATATAGCGATTTGTTCTTCGTTGTTGCTAATTGTTACATATTTTCGGGAGTATGTCTGAAGAATTGTGGTGTGTGCAATGTATTAGTAGAGAATTATTAAAAAAACATCAAAACAGTAAGTCGTTGTATGACTTTACTGAAGAGGAGCTCCCACATTTTCCACTACACTATCTAATTGAAAGGGCTCATCCCATTGAACTTTTGCATTAATGGCCAAAGCTTCCGAAAGAGTATAGAGAAAATTTCAGCCTACAAGTACAGCTACCATGTTTCATATACTACAACCGTCGAAAATGGCATACACACGTCGATGGATCTGCACCATCACAATCTAAATGTTACATGTGTAAATGGAGTCTTCAACAATATTAATTATATATAAAATATTTAAAATAAATCAATAAAACTTTTGAAATATTATTTTCTGCTTTTTTATTTTAACAAAACTATAAATAGTTACACTTATGTTTATTGTACAAGTTAGGAATTAATTTTGAAATTTTGGATTTTGGTGGAATCATTTGTTCTGGACAAAACGGGAGATCGTTGTGTTTGTCATGGAGGTTTGATAGATATTCCAAGTCTACTTTTAAAACATAGCCTTTAGCTGAATAGTCGTCAATAGTGGAACAATCAAAGTTTTCAATTTCATTGATCTCCATACATCTGAAATCGCCAGTAGGTAGGTAGTTTTTCATTGCTGCTCCGTACAAGTTGTAGCATCCAGATACATCATATATGATGTTGGTTTTGTAGGGTCATAGTTATGTAAAAATGTATTATTTGCCTCAGATTTCCTCTTACTACATTGAAATACACCTCCACGAATTGATTTCCGAAAGAAATGTAAAGTATCTATATCAGTAAGGAGCTCTAACCTAACCCCAGTATAAAACAGCATTGCATCCCAGCTCAATGAAGATGCTGTCAAGTAATGAGCCGGATCCAATTTGTATTGTTCCAAACACACTTCTAAAATTCTCGAATACATCAGCTAATAACAGGACATCTGATCTTAGATAAAGATCTGCATATTCTCCTAAAGTTTTACAATTGAAGGTTGCCCATGCATCTTTGGCTCTATTATAATCTTCATCAGAAAGAGCCTCATTAGTCAAATCATTATAAAATTTTTCTTTCGGAGGTAATGTAGTTTCTTCCAATTTTTTAAAGGAATTCACCTAACTGTAAGGAAAGACCCCTTTCCGCCGGATTAATTTGAACTTTTCTCCGTCTGGAAAATATCTTCGGGTCTCAACACACTGATGGGATTCCAGAGTTTGGCTTAATTTGTCTAGGGACTTGGACATAAATCGAAAAGAATCCACAAATTTCAATCTCAAGTATGTATCTGGCTTCTTTGGGTCCCCAAATTTCTCCACAAGGATAGACTTGGAAAATGAGATGTATTTTTCTTTGTTTTGAGCAATAACAGAAATGTTTTCATTCTTGGTAGCCAATTTCTTAATGAAAATTGAGGAATCATAGTTGAGGTTGTGGAAGAAAACTGGTATGAATTTTGGAACTTTGTAGTTCAAGTTACAACAGAATGTGTTGCAAAATTGAACCTTCCGGTTAAATGGGAATGCTCCCGTGCTTTTATATCCCAGGGCATAAATGGTTTATTGCAAATATGACAGTATGTTGCTGTATCATAAGCTATTTTCCCTTCATCGGTAAGAGGAAGCATTTCTTTGGTATGTCTTAAGTGATTGTTATATAACTACATAGCTACTTTATCCAATTTTTCAATAAATACTTCTGCAGCATTGGACCCTCGGTACGTTTCAAATCTTGAGTACTGGTCATTCATCAAAATTGCACTCCACAGAAAGCAAAAGAGTATGGCACATGTTCAGTTGTTTGAACTGTGGATGGTTTGTTATCGCAAGGCTCATTATGATCGATGGGTTTTAACAAACTCTCAAAATCGGCATAGATAACGAATGGTATTGGTAGTCGCCTCTCAAAATTTTCGAATTTTAGGATATTTTCAGGAATGGATTCACCATACTTATTTACTTTTAAATCGGTTGTTGGTATCTTTGTACAAACATGGCTACAATCGTCTTCTTCATGTGCTTTCAGTTGCTGCATTGTTCTAAACGATTGGAGACACCTATCACAGATATGTACACAACCATTTCGTCTTGATTTCTGTTTTGATACCAGTTTTGACAAGTTGGCTATTAGGCAGTAGTGATTTATGCCTGCAGTTGTATCAGATAAAAGTAATAAATTGATATGTGTCGGTTTGATGTAAAATGTAAAGGTCCAACTACCTCAGTATGAATTTTACCATCTCTAAATTCGGATTCATTTCCAAATACATTGATGGAAATATTATTAAGCTTTTCAAATTTAGAAATGTCCTTCAGCTTCATGGGAAACTCCATACCATTAAAAGTTAACAAACTGTCGTAATGTGGGTACGAACTTGTTATTGTTGGATCACCTTTGTTATGAATGAAACAAGGTTCAGAGAGATACTGTTTATTTAGTGGATCGTGCCGATCGGGCTAACCTACAGGTGGTACTTTTTGTCTACAAAAACTAGTACATGTTTTATGTCTTATAGTACAGTAGGGAACAATATTATATTTAAAACTAATACATGACAACCTTGTGGAGGAAATATTGTTGCATTAATGTACCATGAAAAAAAGCATTATCATTGTTTTTTAATATTCAATACATCTCCTTTTTTTCTTGCGATGTATGTAGGTAGTTTAATATAGGAAGATTTCGAAAGCGGTGTATACTTATTTATGTTCACATCAAGAAACGTTATTTCCTTTAATGCCCAACCCGGAAAGCCTCTGAAACTGGGATGCTTGAGATGTCATTTCTTCTATAAACTCTTCAAACATTGTTTGTAGTTCTGTTGCTTCTGTCACAATTTAATTTTTGGTATTAAATGATTTTATTTCAGACATCTCCTTTTCAGCGATAATGTAAATTCCAAACACCTCAAAGTTTATCTTGAGAGCCTTATGTTTTTGTAAATGTTCATTAATAATGTCAAGCACTTTCTGTTTAATTTCTTCAAAAAAGTCCTTATAATCAATATGCATTTTAGGGCTTGTGAACCGAAAACTTCTATTCTGCTGGCAAAAGCACTATGAACTTTACACACACCATCTCTCATAGTAGTAAGTGGTCGATCAATTCGTTTTTTATCAATGGACACTTTTTGTTTTTTGGATAGACCGGGAACTACAGGCATATCAACACTTTTTCTATTCAGACATGACTTAATATGACTATATATGGGTCTAAATTGCTTTTCTTAGAAAAGCTGTTTTTTGTTGAAGAACTCGGCATTGACAAAGTTCTTTTCACAATGTTCGCACTTCATTGTTAAAGTTACAAATAATATTTAACTACACATCAAATCAATTTTATACTTTATTCCCCACCTTTTCTGATGTTAACATCTATCGAAAACACCTGGCGTCTAGACAGCATCCTGTATAAAAGCCACCTGGCGTCTAGACAGCTTCCGGTGGCATATTCAAGGTTGTTCGGTGATTGACCCCGTGTAGAAATAAAAGCCACCTGGCGTCTAGACAGTATCCGGTGTTATGTTCAAGGTTATTGGGTGATTGACCCTGTGTAGAAATAAAAACCACCTGGCGTCTAGACAATATCCGGTGCTGGGGTCTGGTTTCTGGAATTTATTTAAATAAGTTTTGTTAATAAAACACATGCAAAATTGTAATATGGAATGTATCCTTCTTTCTAATTTATGCAATGATGGTTATTAGTTAGCCATGCAGCTTGCTTCTCTAAGTCTGGTGATAGATGCTTTTTAGGAAATGGCGGTTTAAAAACATAATGGGATATTTTGGAACCATAATACGCTGCCATCTCTTTAACAATAAACTTGTGTTTATCTACTTAAATTCCTTGAATGTCTATAACTAATGGCATATTTTTAAGTTTGCTAATTTGCCTGTTACACTAATTCTTAAACTGTATGCTTCAATCACTTTTCTTAAATTTCTGAGTTTTATTATATGTTTTTGCAAAGCCTTTCTGTACTTGGATTTCATGATAAACTAAACGGGTTTTATATGTCTTACGCTCTTAAATAGCTTAGTCCTGTCTGACAATTTTGGTTAAGGGATTATATCGAAACAAACGGTCATATAAAATTAAACAATATGCTGCAGTGTCTTTGGGTATATTTTCCCTTGTTTCCATTTCGAGCCGTACTACTACAGATGATGACTGTATAACTTCCTTTTGATGTGAGCAGTCGATGTGCGCAATAGGCGCAATCGCCTTAAATTCGTCGGGATTAAATATTGGTGTATTTCCTGTTTCATAATAAGAATGTTGAAATTTTGCATAATGTTGCGTACTTATTGTTTTTAAGTCAAGAAATAGGTCATTGTAAGGACGTCTTTCAGAATTTAAAAAAACTCGTATATTTGTAAGGTTACAATTATCAAATTTACTCATATTAGATGTAACTTTGTTTTTCTTATCTGTTTGCAAAGCCACAATTATATGGTGTGGAGTTTCGAGTTTAATAGCAATTTTCACAGGCCAAGTATGCATGGTAGTTTCGGCAAGGAAAGGATACTACTACTACTAGTTTCCAACTTCTAAACGGCATCAATATGTCCTGATTATCATCTAAAATTTTTGTCAGCTCTAGTTGTTGAGGAATTCCAACAGATACGTGGGGAATCCTCCAGTAGATCTTTTCTATATTAATTTTTGGTTGCTCATTGCCGGTTTTTGCCGTTACTGCATCTACATCATTATTATTTCGAATCAGAACCAATTCCTGTTTCATATTCAATATGATTTTTTTGTAGTCTTCAAAAAAGCCCATCAACATCTTCAGTGGAATGCATACATTAAATTTGCCTGCATTAGGTATTAAGCTTTCATTAGGAAACCATCCCGCATTTTGCAGTTTGACACTCGCTTTTATTGTATGATAAGTACCCCTTAAGGGTTGATGTTAATCCTACATTTCGAACAGAATCAATAATAACACCATTCATTTCATATCGAATTTATCTAAAAATAAAACTGAAGGCATTATTTATCAGTTTTAATTCAGTAACAGGTTTTCCATCTTCTTTAGTAAACGCTCCCTCCAAGTACAGCATGCTCTCACATGGTATTGCATAAGCATCAAGCTCTTGAATTCCCATTCTAATCTCATCATTGTAGTCAAATTTAGCGGTTACGGAGTGTTGGTAATTATGATACTCAAAGTCGACAATGGAATTGTCAACGAGAGGCTCCTGCTTAACGTTTAGGATATCCATTATACGAGTACTTCACAACCAAGTGCCTTTAAATATCTCTTATTTTCACGTGTTACTTTAATAACGTTTCTTCTCGAACTAACTGAACATTGGTTCTTGGATCTTCTTTTATTACGAGGTTCTGTCCAAAGATTTTGTAGTAATGCGGAACATTATAGCAAACTACCATATTTTACGGTTTAAGATGTAGTCTAACTGTAATAGTTTCCTAATCGTTCTGACGGTCACAGGGAAATATAATATATTTAAAGGTGACTCCACCACTTTATAATCGGATGCAACAACGGGAAAAAACTGGTGAATGATGTGGACAGGCTTTCCATTAGAATAAGAACCAACTGCTAAGTTGCAGTCTATGCATATGGCATTAACTTTGATTATTTGTACGGGGAAATCTGACTTGTTTAGTTGATTGGCTTTAAGAATCCTTTTATTAAACCCTAGAAGAGATCCTATCGAGTTATCAGATGTAAAATCTATATCGACATTTTTTGTTCTAATTGTAACAGTTGACGGTATTTCGAATAGTGACAATACAAATTTGATTTGTGCATGGTATATTTCTCTGTATATAACTATTTAGATCGGTAATCTCATAAGCACCAATAGGAATTGTTAATGTCCTATTACCATATGTGAATGTGTTGTTTGTTTCATCAATATTTGGGATGACATTGAAGGTTTCAAAATTTGTTAACCCTATCACATATTCAGAGTCTTCATCTAGATATATAGGTGGATTGAAGTCTGAGCTTAAAATGGACGTATTCCCAGATAGTGAAAATGTCAAAGACATGTTACACGGTTTAAAACTTTCTTTACAATAAGTGACTTTTTCATTAGATGCACATATTATATAAAAATTTCAACGAGAGCTGTCCACAGTTTACCGCATTGTCTCGCTGATATTTGTCATGATTATAACTCATTTTGTTTAAGCTACCATCGCTATAGAAATATTTTGTCAGAGCATTCGGAGGTCTCAAGTTTCCATAACTATCAAAATATACAATGCTGCTGTCTTTCTTTACATATGCCGTCCAGTGAGTACCTGGTCCAGAGGTAATATCTAAATTGACAATACCACATTCATTTTTCGAATTTTTGATGGTAAATTATCTTTCATAAACACTCCTCAGAAATTTGGAATATGTAGTTTTTTGGCATATTTCATTAGATCTATGTTAGTAAATGCGCGGCGAGCCTTACTGGAAGTGTTTTGTCATCAGGCACAATCCCATCCCCTTTTTGTAAGGACGCAAATACAATCCTTTTCCAATAGCGGTTCGTTTCAATGCTAAGTTATGTCGTTTCTCCTCTTTTAATTTTTCTTTGGCAGCTTTAGCATCATTCACAGCTTTCACTATTCCTGCTGCTCCACCTCTTATGCTTCCCAGTGCACTTAATGCGAATAGAGGGATAAGAGGAAGAAATCCACCAGTTTTGGGGATTGGAATTATTCTTCTTTTAGGGTTAGGTATATTTTTGGTCCCGATTGATGTCAGAGCCTGCTTTGCCATGTCAATAAGGTTAACATGTGGTTTATTTCTTATTCCTTGTCGAGCTCTTTGCACTGCTTGATTAAAACTGAGAGGACCTTTCCGGAGACCCTGACCTCATCATCATCATGGGAAAGACAAGCTCTATCGAGAGGATTGATTCCTTGATCACCTCTGGCAAGTCTTTTTTCCAGTTTTGTGCCGGGTCCACAAAAACTGTAGCCTGGAATGTGTAGTTCGAAATGTAGTTTATTTATTGCTTTGTTCAAAATCCCAGAACCTTTCTTTACACCTTTTCGCTTTCGATTAACTACAGATGAATTGTGTACAAACATTTATATATGTTCTGATGTGACGTCTCAGTATAACTGAATTATTTGTCAATTCTTCTTCATATAAATACCTACTTTGCGGACGTTTCAGCTCATAGTACTTATTCAGATTTGTTGTAAGCATGAGGATCGAAAAACAGAAAATTTCACTACGTGTTGTTAATCATGATGATGTTTTAGTCGATACATTTCAAAAACATGGTCCACTTCTTGGAGGTCTATCTAAACGAGGGCTGATAGTCGGTGCTTCTGGTTGCGGGAAGACTAATGTATTAATAACTTTAGTTGAACATCCCAATGGTTTGCAATTTGAAAATGTTTACTTGTACTCAAAATCCTTGTATCAGCCTAAATACAAATATTTAAAACAGCTTTTCGAACCTTAAAAAGAGATTGGATATTTCGAGTACCAAGACGGCAATGATGTAATCCCTCCAAGTGAGATAAAACCCAATTCCGTTATAATTTTTGACGATGTGGTGTTTGCAGCAGTCAGAGTATTATAAGAGATTATTTTTGCTTCGGGCGACATATATACACCGATTGTTCCTATTTATGCCAAACATATTCCTCGATTCCAAAACAATTAATAAGAGACAATTCCAATTTCATAGTTCTGTTTAAACAAGACGCCACTAATTTAAAACATATTTACGACGATCACGTCAATGCGGATATGTCCTTTTAACAATTCAAGGTTATATGTAATGAGTGTTGGAATGATAAATATGGATTCCTCGTTATCGATAAAGATTGCTCTGTGACATCTGGACGTTACAGAAAAGGATTTGACACTTTCATCATTCCTTAGACTAATCATGTGGTTACATATGCACCTCATTAGTGCACCAACCATGAATAAGGAATTGGCAAAACAACTGGTGATAACCAGAAAATCCATTAGACAAAAATACCAAAGTCTAAAATCCGATCTAGCTCAATCACAGTCCCAACTGGAAAAGGGTTACTAACCTATAACGGAACCGTTGCAAAAACTATTGTCCACCATTAAAACGGATGTGGTGGTTAAACAAGAACCGACTGAAATCAAATCCGAAACACCATCTTCCACGCCAACTTCTACACCAAAAAGATCGAACATTAATCCCTATGGTAAATATTTACCTTCACTGCCCATGACAATGCCTAGTTTCTTGGAAGATACTTTCCAGCACAAACCAAGAACTGATGAGTCTAGTGAGCAAAGCAGTCGTAGTCTTATTGATGAGGAGGTTGAAAGAAGTCGAGTTTTTCTCCAAGAGCTTTCAAAAACCAAAGCTTATCAAGATTATTTAGACTCATACGATCCTTTATTGATTTATCTGTGAGAGGTGATGAAACTGAGAATGATAGACAATATGGAGTAAAGCACGATATAGATTAGATATTAAAGTAAATGGTTTAACGTATATTGGAACACCAGGTCTTTACGAGTTACTCTTTAAAAAAGAACCTATGGGATACAAACAATCTGATTTAGATAATTATATGGATATTGTAACCTCGAAATTAGGTTATCGTTGAAACACGTCACGTAGACAAACAACTTTATTGTCACTCTTGATTATACAAGAAATCTGCTTCAACAAACTCACAACTGTCAAATACTTTACTTTGACGTTTCAGTCAGTTCGCGTTCGACTGCTCAATATAAACTGACTGCAGCGGCCGAAAAAGGTCTGCTTATATAGGTTTTTAGAGTTCTCGAAGTTTCTGAGATCTCGAGAACGTGTCGAGAAACAAATAGAATATAGCCTGGAATATTCCGGAAAACGTCAAAATAAAGGCATCACAAAATTATAAATTCTAACATAAACAGAAACGTAATTTACAAACTAACGAGGTAGGTGAGCTTCAATTATAAATTCTAACAAAAACAGGAACATAATTAACCAACTAAAAAGGTAGGTGAGCTTTCGTAACAATATTTTAAATCGGGCCAATGCTTATCGACGACACTTTAACTCTGGAGAACAGATACAAGGAAGTGACAAGAAAAGTGTCAAATATAGAAATATAATCAAACCCTATTTGACTAGGAAAGGAATATTAAAGACTAATATGTCTTCTAATTCAAAACCATTCGCTAAGCCTCTCCCTCCTGCCAGACCATTGCGCAGAACACAGTCATTGAAACAGTACACCAAAGGAGGACTATTAGATTTAAGTAATAACAAAATTGATTATCTCTATTTTGAGGACCCTAATGAGTTAATTGATAGATTACGTTTGCTAATAGCTTCACAAATGGCTGGAAATAATTCACATACTAATGAAATACAATCAATTTTTCAACAGTTAAGAGAATTGAAAATAATAAAGTAGAGATTATACTAAATTAAACCTCATTCAGTTGTAAACTGTTGTTTGAAAAACATGCCTATTGCTAAATTTGGTCGACATATGATTCATCAACTTTAACATCTTCCTCGAAGTCATTTCCATTTTACATTTGTGAACCTTCATCACATCACTGGTTCTATGAAAAAATCAAAAATGTGTTATATTTTGGAAAATCAAAAAGACGAGTACACCTTCCCCGTATCTGGAAAAGTAGAACATCTAGACATTTTACGAGCAGACTGTGAAGTATTTCTTAATTTTGGTAAGGCTGTTAAGTCGAGTGATCTTGTTGGATATACTATAAATAAAGGAGACAAACTACACTTTATAACTGTAGCAGGACAACTATCTTTGTACCCAGAAATCGTTTTGCAGTGTTCTATAGCAAAAAATGACTAGTGTAAAACAACAGATAGTAAATGAAATACATAGACCAGCTAGAAGGAAATTTCGAAGACGACGTGTTATTATCAAGGGACTAAATGACTTGATACAGGCGGACTTATTCGAGTTAATACTATGCTAAAATAAACAGGATATCGATACTTACTTGTAGTTATAAATGTATTTAGCAAGTTTGTATGGGTAGAACCAGTTAAACGAAAAACTGCAAAAGAAGTGACAAATGGTATGTTGAAGATTCTCTTGCATATGAAAATTAAGCCTCAAAATTGTCAAACGGATATGGGCAAGGAATTTTATAACAAAGAGTTCCACGAGCTGATGAACAAATTTAAAGTTAATCATTATAGTACTTACTCTAGTTTAAAAGCTAGTATAGTCGAAAGAGTTAATCGTACCTTAAAAAACAATGTGGAAAAGGTTTAGTCTACAAGGAACTTACAAATGGTTACCCATCTTACAAGATATCGTAAGCCAGTACAACAACCCAAATATATATCTGGTAGAAAAAGTTTTTCTCAAAAAGGGGAATAAACAGTTCATTAAGTGGCTTGGTCTAGATAAAAAATACAATTCTTGGATTACTAAAAACCAATTGATATAATTAATTTTTAAGTTCAAATAAAACACTGTATTTATAATATGTATTTTTATTTCATAAAAGAGAAATATGTTACACAAATATATCATTATATATATGTTTACATCTATTATGTTGTAAACCTAATACAGAAACATTTTGCTTGAATTCAGTTCTAGCTTTCTTTCTTGCTGACACATTAGGTTTCAAATATTTCTGGATAAATATACAATAGTTCCAACACCATAGCAATATTTTCACTGTTGCTGTATTGATGTGGTTGTATTATATTTAAAGCGCTGGAAAAAACATTCCCCTCTTGTTTTCTTAAACCATCCATCAGTACCTTGAAATATATATATCAAACTGATGACTTCTCAATATTCCAATTTGATATTTTACAAGTGGTAATATTTCCCTAAGTCTACAGATTGTGTCGAATCCCAATTAAACGTTGCTGTCATCTTTCACTATCTTAATCACACGATTTGATGACAATGTTGATGATCAAAATAATGAAACTACAGCACAGTGGTAAAAATTTATCACAATATAGCTTGTTTTCGACTCTTTCAAATTTTTTTCTAACGTTATTTTATGAAGTAACCCCACCACTTTAAATAGGTAGAGGGGAATTTTATTTTTTAGAAATGATATACTTATTACTAAATTGGTATTATATCCTACATTCAAAATTAAGGAAAGGTACATTAGAAAAAGACTAAATATCTCAAGAACGAAGCTTCCTAGCGAATTTTATCAGGAGCAGTTTTTTCATAAAATTAAAATAAGTTGTTAATATTTGTACTGAAAAAATACTTTTCACCACTGGCGTTGAAGTTTAGGTGGTTCAAAACAACAAAATCTCATATCTACGCCACTGGCCATAGCCTGAAAAATTTATTCACGTCAAAATATTAACCTTTTATTATGATTACTGTATACCAAGTTTCAATAAAAAATATTTATTTATTTTGTATATAATAAAGAAAATAACATTTTTTGAGAACGAAAACGGAGCGCTATAGGGAAAAATGTTACAGGAAAGATTCATATTATTTCTTCACGCTCTATCATATCCTAAAGTTAAGAACGAAAAAACGGAGGTACCCTGCATATGAGTATTATGGGCTCTGTGAAACTTTGTATGTCTATGTTTGTGAACTTGTGACAGTTATAGACTTTCTTTATAACCTTACAAATGTTTTTAAGCATAAAACTAAGAACGATAAAACGGGAAGGTCAAAGCTCTTATATCTAAAAAAGACAAACATTTTTAGATCAGCAGTGAACAAGATTTATTTAGTAAACCGTGCGTAAGTTTGAATATGGCTTAGATTTTTAATACGTCATTCTCAGAAATAAACCAGTAGAATTTAAATGTTTTGAGATCCCCCTAATTTATATTGATTTATCTCATCACGTGTACGTTACATGTATTAAACTGTTGTGGATTTATTCTAAAAACTGATTTCTAAAGTCAAAAACCTAATTCGATTGATAAACGATGCGAACAAGTAACTATTCTGAAGATCAAATGACCCTAAATCCCAAAACTTTGAGAATACTTCTTTATCAAAACCTTGCAATTTATCTCTTCAATGATTTTTACATAGACATGGCGGTCCTTGTTCACGAGCCTTTACTAGTTTTTTACTTGAGTCACTAATATATTCTTGTCCTAAGTTTCGTCGAGTTATTATTTTAATTCTGTTGTACATTTCTTCTTTCCTCTGTCTCCACCTACTCTTTGGCGTTTTTTTTCGGTGTTTTTTTCTTTATTTCTGGCTAATATTTCCTCTACCTGTTTGCAATCAGACTCTGTTGTTGAATCAGTAGAATTTTCATTCTAAAATAGTAGAGCAATAATATGACTAGCCGCATTATTCGTTTAATATCTGTTAAATTACAAAAACATGACAATGCCACATTATAAATAATCATCTGTTACCTCATGATAATTTGATGGTAGGTAATTCATTGCCACTGGGTAGAAAATCTTTATCCAAGTCACTATGGTAATTTTAAAACTACAACCTGGCTGATCACCTTCCATTTTGTGGTGGCTTGTCATGTTCTAATAAAGAATCCACAGAATTGGCAGGAATGTAAGACAATGACTGAGGTGTAGTGTCGCCATCTTTTAGATAATAGCCAAAATATTTCATATGGGGCTTGTCATATTATTGTTTGTTGTGAAAGTGGAGGAAACTTAATCTAGAAAAACGTGTGGCTCATCACATTCTTACAATAATCCCTTCAATTATATGTGCGGGCTATTGAATCCTACTATTAAATTTCTAAAGTTTTTTTTAATTATACAATGTGTTCAAATTTGACAGGGATCGCCTTTGACCTGTGTTGCACGCCAATATTTATTTTTTCCTAGGTAAAACCTAACTGTACTTATTTAACGTATTATAATGACCAATAAGTTAACTCGCGAAATTTGATTTTTCTGTATTTTCATAAAAAATGCTTAATATATTATCAATACGTGTACCACAAGAAATTAAAAAATATTTATAGGGCTTATAAAATTGAGGGAATGGTAAAGACATAGCATAATTCCTTCTGCTGTGGTAAAGATTTGGATGAAACGTAAAAAAACGGGGACGCTCAATAGTGATGTGATTTTTCTTATTTTTTTACTTGCCTGCTTTTTAGTGTTAGATTTTGTGATTAGGCATACTTAGTTCGTGTCGAGAATGCATCGCTTCATATTCCGTAGATTAGAATGAAAAATGTCGAAAGAGTTCTGATATTGATGATAATTTGAACACATTACATTAATCGGTGCAAATTGAAGAACATTTGTCCTGGCTGTTTTTAGATAAAATAAATAATTATATCGGGTTCTTCTCTCCAAAATATTGAACTTTAAATAGCGCAATAACTCTTCACAAACCATTATGCCATTAACAAGTTTAAACAGAAAAATATAGCCTCCTTTGAACTAACGAGTTGAGATGAAACCTGGCTAATAGTTCACATTGTGGGTGATCTCGAGGTGGATAAACGTTGTCAGATTTAAACGAAAGATATTTAAGTAATTGCCTTTGGATTCTTTGAATGCTATTTATATGAACATCGTATCCTGGATTCCAGGAGCGAACGAGAGAGAAATAAAGCAATTTGATAGTATGAATCGAAAACTGCCTTGAATTACGAATAATGAAACCCAGAGATTTGTAAGCACTTTTAGTAATAGTGTTAATATGGTTAACAAAAGTTAATTTGGAATCAAATACTACTCCAAGGTCTCTGAAATTGTCACATTTTGACAGAGATACAGCATCAATTTGGTATAGATAATTTATGGAGTTATAATTAGTTCTTTTAGTATATGACATTGTAATACATTTATTGATATTCAGTGGTAAAATATTAAGTTTACACCATTGGTTAATTGTAGTTAGATCAGATTGTAATTCCAGGCAATCCTCAATACCGTCAATACATCTGAACAATTTTAAGTCATCAGCATACAGCAACGCATCACTAGAGATGTTCAGAGTTATGTCATTTATAAATAAATTGAAAAGAAGTGGCCCCAAGACTGAACCCTGGGGAACGCCCGACGTTGCATGGACCATGACAGACCTGAAACCATACATTTCAACTTGCAATGTTCTGTTGGACAGGTAAGATTAAAAAAATGTAACAAAGTTCAAAGTTAGCCCATAACCAAATAATTTTTCCAAAAACAGCCCATGGTCAAGTCTGTCAAATGCCTTTGATCCGTATATATGACATCTACCTGACCGCCTCTGTCTAGTACTTCTGAGATATACTGATTAATAAATACCAGATTAGTCTCTGTTAATCTACCCGACATGAAACCATGATGTTTAGGAGAAATTAATGTTTTTAAATTGAATGACATATATTCGCACAAAACGATTTCAAATTTGCCAAAATTAGATAATATTGATATCGGCCTGTAATTGACGATTTGAGCCCTATAGTCTTTTTAAAAAATGGGGCAAATTTTGGAATGTTTCCAAATTGTAGGGAAAGTTAAAGAACGAAGGGGTAGATTGAAAATAAAGGTTAAAGGTTTAACTAAGACATTAGCACAATCTTTCAAAAGAAACGCTGGCATTCCATCCGGCCCTGACGTTAGTTTGGGTTTAATTTTTTTCAATGCATTTAAAACGATATCGTCAGATAAGAGTGGACAGTTTAAATAATTTGAATTAGGTTCTTGGCCGACCTCGTTAGACGAAAAGTGACTGGAAAAAATTAGCAAAAGCGTTTAAAATATCTTCTTGCTTCGTTAGTAAGACATTATCGTACTTCATTGCACTAGGAATACTAGAATCATTCTTAATATTGTTGACATAAGACCAATATTGATTGGGATTTAATCGAAGTTGTTGTTCAATATGGTGTAGATATTCAATATGGGCAGAACGTATTTTGTTTTTGACGGAAGCCCTTAGTATTTTATACTGATTATAAATGGCCAAGTCACCTTTTCTGCTATATAACTTCCAGGGTTTGGATTTCTCCTTTATTTGTCCAATAATGTCACCATTAAAAAAACTGGATAATGTTTGTTGGTTGGAATTGTCTTAGGAACCGATCTAGAAAAGGTCATATTAAGAATATTGTAGAAACAGCTGCAGGCTTCATTTACATCTGTTAGCGAAAATAGTGTGTTTTAGTCAACGGTTATTAGATCATTGTACAGGAAGAAGAAGTTTGCTTTTTTGAAATTATATCTATCATTTCGATTGAACATAACTTTACGTGAATCGACAACAAAAAGCAATTCAATATTAAGAGCAGGATGATGCAAATCCTCACTAACAAGGCAACAGTCAGATCGAACAACAGATGAAACCGATCTGGAAAAAACCAAGTCCAGAATTCTACCGTCAACATTTACAACATAATTATATTGGTTAAGACCAAGCAGTTCTTTAAAATTATTCAGAGGTTCAGTATACTTGTCAGAAAAATTTTCGTTACTTACATAATTTATTATATCGGTCAGTGGTCGCGCGGTTTAAGGCGTCAGTACTTGAATCGAGGTGACTGGATCGCTGTGGGTTCGACCCCTGCAGCCGGTAGACCGTATATAAGCTATATGCGTGGAGAGATTGGCACCCTCTCTGCGGGTATGGTAGGGTGGAAGATTGTTGGCTTGGGTCAATGTGAGAGATTGATACCGGTTGACATTTGACTACCCCCCTAATGAGGCTTTCCAGGTTTCCTTCATTCCTGCACGGAATGGTGGTTAGGGCCTACCAACGTAAGTCGTTCCTGGGCGCAAATGCGGCCTACTTAATAATAATATGCCGCCCCCTCTCCCGCACAAGTCTTCGACTTCTGGGCTAATTCTCGTGATTAGAATGAGGGGTAGAGATATTATTATTATTATTATTATTATTATTATTATTATTTTTTTTCTCGGAGATGTTCTGAGAGTCAAGCAATGACCACTCTCACTCCGTGGAGTCAGTAATCATTGCGCCCGTAAATCGTGTGTTCTGAGCAGACGTAGCGAACCAAGGACGATTGCCTTCTGCATTCTGCCGGCTAAGATCTCTGCCGAATTTCGACAAGCCGGTATGATCTTTAACTCAGAAAGCAACGTATGTCTCATTCCACCCAGGACGCCTATAATTAGCACCACAATCTTAACAGAGTGGTCTGGATACAGCCTGCGGAGCTCGGAGAGAAGATCTCGATATTATTATTATTATTATTATCTTTAGACGATGTATTATTAGCCGAGAATTATTATTATTATTATTATTATTATTATTATTATTATTATTATTATTATTATTATCATTATCATTATCATTATCATTATTATTATTATTATTATTTTTTTTTTTCAGTAAACACCTTCCGAAGCTCCGACACATTCGCAGATGTTCTGGAGAGTCAAGCAATGACCACTCTCCACTCCGTGGAGTCAGTATCATAAGCAGGAGGGGTCAACCATCATCCACGACCTTTGGTGAGTAGCGACACCACTTACTCTAGCTAAAGGGTGTAAAATCGGACCGGCAGCACTGCGCACCCGGGAGGGATAAGCTTCTTTTCCCTCTGGTGCCGGCCGTCGATGTGTCAGGCCAACCACCTGACGCACTGAAACCTCCGGTTCTGAATACCAGGAGAGAAGGCCCCCACAATCGACCCCATTCGGATGGGGGTCATGAGCAAGGTGGTGGGGCCCAGCCGGATGGATTGCCCGTTGACGATCAAGGCCATGAAAATGGAAGTTTTGAGTGGACCGATGAGCTAAGGGACGATCTTCTGATCTGTTATGAAAGCAGCGAGCCCGGGCGAAGGGGATACATGGCGCGGATGTATGTTCGGTGGTGTGACATGCACCCCGAAGGCCGCGCCCTCACCGCACAAAATCTGCGGGATTATGTATCCTACCTTCGTCGCAGAGGCTATGAGAGGCGTCCTCAACTAAGAGTGAATGAAGTGGTTGAAGAGCCACTGAATGATCCCGCAGAGGCGCCGCGCTTCATTCCCCGCGAACAGGACGACCTGAGCACCCGTCGGGGTTGCCTTTATAAAACCCCGAAGCCCGCAGATCTGGCTCGAGTGGATACTGCGCTCCGTGAGGATCTCCCAGAAGAGGCTGACATCTGGCGCGTCAATTGCGCGGTGTACGAAGCCGCTGAACTGCTGACTCGGGTGGAGAGAGGGCGTGAAAATGCCGTTTCTCCACAAGAGAGAGCACGGCGGCGAGTGCACAAGATGGAGGCTAAGATCCGGTCGGCGAGGCAACACGCGTCCCGTATCCAATGTGTGATGGACTACGTGGAAGCTAATAGGGCTTTCACACCTAAGGTGAGACGCATAGCTACCTCCCTTAGGCGGGTCCATCATACCCTGAATCGAGCGGTGCTGCTCACCATCAAGCAGTCTCTCGACAGGATACGGATGCTAGTGGCTGCAAAAAAGTCACTAGTGAGGCGGTCGAGAAGGTTGGAGCAAAATAATTTGTTCCGTGTAAGGCCTTCTCGACTTTTTGAGCAGCCTCAGCGTGTTGCGGACAATCCGCCGACTGTAGATCAGGTAGAAGCCTTCTGGAGAGATCTTTATGGCCGCAGGATTCCACTGGATAGAGACACTCCAGCCCTGGCACACTTCGAGGTCTTTTGTCAAAGGCTTCGAGAGCCACAAGAGGTGTGCCCACCGATAACCCCGGATGAAGTTCGGAGATCATTTATTAGATCGAAGAACTTCGCTGCTCCTGGTCCCGATGGGATCAGCAACTTCTGGTGGAAAAAATTCACCAGTGTCCACCGCCATTTGGCCAGAATATTCACGTCCTGGCTAAATGGAGAGCAGCAAATTCCGGCGTGGTTTGTCGAGGGGAGAACCATGCTTATCCCTAAGAGCGGAGATTTGTCCCAGCCAAAGAACTACCGTCCAATAACCTGCCTGAATGCGTGTTACAAGGTGTTTACTCGCATCTTGTACGCGCGTGTGCTCCACGCAGTGAACCCCATTTATCAACGGATATACGAGCAGCGAGGGTCCA
Organism: Monochamus saltuarius; assembly: GCA_025584915.1. Lineage (NCBI taxonomy): Eukaryota > Metazoa > Arthropoda > Insecta > Coleoptera > Cerambycidae > Monochamus > Monochamus saltuarius. The sequence goes on from CM046729.1 coordinate 16,586,797, forward strand.
AGAGGGGTGTAGCTGGCTGTAAGGAGAACCTGCTCATCGACAGATGTATTACGCAGGACTCCGTGCAGTACAAGCGAAACCTCTCAATGGCCTGGATAGATTACCGCAAGGCATTTGATATGACATCACATGAGCTAATAATCCACTTGCTACAATGCCTTGCGGTGGCCGACCCCATAGTGAGATGTATTGAACAACTCATGCCGCTCTGGAGGACCCGCTTTACCATAACATCGGCTAATGCAAGGGTCCAGACAGAGCCGGTTTTGTTCAGGAGGGGAGTGTCCAGGAGATTCCCTGAGTCCCCTTGTTTTGCATCTCACTGCTGCCATTATCCGTTGCACTTCGTCGTACCCGGGTTACAACTGCGGTACCCCAGGAGACCGGAGGCATAAGGTCCCCATTTGTTCTATATGGATGACCTTAAACTCTACGCCTCCGGAGAGAGGATTTAAATCAGTCCTCAGAGTGGTACATGAGTACACGCAGGCGGTTGGGATGGAGTTCGGGCTGGACAAATGTGCACTGGTTCATCTCAAGAGAGACGATGCGGTCCATACGGAGAGGACGCCCAGCTCATAGACGGAAGCATCTTTCACTATCTAGATGCCGGAGAGTCGTACACCTATTTGGGTGTCCCACAGCGGGGCACTCATGAGGTGGCAACGGTGAAAACGCTCCGCGGCAGGTATCGGCACCGCCTCCGACAGATCTGGTCTTCGGAGCTGAAGGGTAAGAACAAGGTAAGTGCCACAAATATGCTTGCCGTTCCGATCCTTCTCTACTCCTTTGGAGTAGTGAAATGGACACAAGAAGAGCTGAGGCAACTCGATGTAGGGACCCGTAAAATGATGCATCTCCATCGGAGTTTGCATCCAAGATCGTCCGTTCCGCGGCTATACTTCCCAAGAAATCGGGGAGGCCGTGGACTCTTGAGTTTGGAGTGTCTACAGGGCAGAGTGGTTTTGGAGGAGGCCTGCAAAGTTATCAGGAGCTCGGATTCCCTTCTCTGCATGGTCCAAGACCATGAAGCAGCAGGGATAGGAGCGTTTGTGTATAAGGCAGCGAGAAGAGCAGCCGATGAACTTGGTCTCGTGTTCGATACTGAGCGGGAAAATCCAGACTTTGTCACCGAGTCGGATCCTGCTCAGTTAAAAGCCCTAATTAAAGCTGCAGAAACGCATCATCTTCTGCAGCTACATAAGGATAAGCCAATGCATGGTCTCTTCTACCGACATCTAGAGGGGCTTGGCTTATCTGAAAGGCTGACCTTTGCTTTTGAGGTCAGCGGGCTGAACTCTGAGACCGAGGGATTCATAATGGCTTGCCAAGATGGTGTAATTAACACACTCGTCTATCGTAGTCGTGTCTTGGGTATCGAGGTTCCTGATACCAGCTGCAGGGCCTGCCGCCAAGCGCCGGAGACGCTTATGCATCTCCTGTCTGCCTGTCCGGTATATGAGTCCACAGCGTATATCCAAAGACACGATTCAGTCTTACGGGTGTTGTATTATCATTTACGACACTCGTATGAGATAGACGAAACGCCAGTGCTACCTTATGCTCCGGGGATATAGAATCCGTAGTGGAGAATGAGAAGTGCCGAATTTATTGGAGCTATTCATTCCCCACCCTCAGGCAAATCCAAGCCAATAAGCCTGATGTAGTCCTCCTCGACCACCAGCTTAGGACGATGTTTGTGATTGAGTTCTCGGCTCCCGCAGAGAACAACATCGTCCTAAAAGAGGAGGAAGTATCGAGATCTTCTCTCCGAGCTCCGCAGGCTGTATCCAGACCACTCTGTTAAGATTGTGGGGCTAATTATAGGCGTCCTGGGTGGAATGAGACATACGTTGCTTTCTGACTTAAAGATCATACCGGCTTGTCGAAATTCGGCAGAGATCTTAGCCGGCAGAATGCAGAAGGCAATCGTCCTTGGTTCGCTACGTCTGCTCAGAACACACGATTTACGGGCGCAATGATTATTATTATTATTATTATTCGACACACTCGGAGATGTTCTGGAGAGTCAAGCAATGACCACTCTCCACTCCGTGGAGTCAGTAATCATTGCGCCCGTAAATCGTGTGTTCTGAGTAGACGTAGCGAACCAAGGACGATTGCCTTCTGCATTCTGCCGGCTAAGATCTCTGCCGAATTTCGACAAGCCGGTATGATCTTTAAGTCAGAAAGCAACGTATGTCTCATTCCACCCAGGACGCCTATAATTAGCACCACAATCTTAACAGAGTGGTCTGGATACAGCCTGCGGAGCTCGGAGAGAAGATCTCGATATTTCCTCCGTTTTTCCTCCTCTTTTAGGACGATGTTGTTCTCTGCGGGAGCCGAGAACTCAATCACAAACATCGTCCTAAGCTGGTGGTCGAGGAGGACTACATCAGGCTTATTGGCTTCAATTTGCCTGAGGGTGGGGAATGAATAGTTCCAATAAATTCGGCACTTCTCCCACAACGGATTCTATATCCCCCAGAGCATAACGCAGCACTGGCGTCTGGTCTATCTCATACGAGTGTCGTAAATGATAATACAACACCCGTAAGGCTGAATCGTGTCTTTGGATATACGCTGTGGCCGCATATACCGGACAGGCAGACAGGAGATGCATAAGCGTCTCCGGCGCTTGGCGGCAGGCCCTGCAGCTGGTATCAGGAACCTCGATACCCAAGACACGACTACGATAGACGAGTGTGTTAATTACACCATCTTGGCAAGCCATTATGAATCCTCGGTCTCAGAGTTCAGCCCCGCTGACCTCAAAAGCAAAGGTCAGCCTTTCAGATAAGCCAAGCCCTCTAGATGACGGTAGAAGAGACCATGCATTGGCTTATCCTTATGTAGCTGCAGAAGATGACGCGTTTCTGCAGCTTTAATTAGGGCTTTTAACTGAGCAGGGTCCGACTCGGTGACAGAGTCTGGATTTTCCCGCTCAGTATCGAACACGAGACCAAGTTCATCGGCTGCTCTTCTCGCTGCCTTATACACAAACGCTCCTATCCCTGCTGTTTCATGGTCTTGGACCATGCAGAGAAGGGGATCCGAGCTCCTGATGACTTTGCAGGCCTCCTCCAAAACCACTCTGCCCTGGAGACACTCCAAACTCAAGAGTCCACGGCCTCCCCGATTTCTTGGGAAGTATAACCGCGGAACAGACGATCTCGGATGCAGACTCCGATGGAGATGCATCATTTTGCGGGTCCCTACATCGAGTTGCCTCAGCTCTTCTTGTGTTCATTTCACTACTCCAAAGGAGTAGAGAAGGATCGGAACGGCAAGCATATTTGTGGCACTCACCTTGTTCTTACCCGACAGCTCCGAAGACCAGATCTGTCGGAGGCGGTGCCGATACCTGCCGCGGAGAGCGTTTTTCACCGTTGCCACCTCATGAGTGCCCCGCTGTGGGACACCCAAATAGGTGTACGACTCTCCGGCATCTAGATAGTGAAAGATGCTTCCGTCTATGAGCTGGGCGTCCTCTCCGTATGGACCGCATCGTCCTCTCTTGAGATGAACCAGTGCACATTTGTCCAGCCCGAACTCCATTTCAATTGCCTGCGTGTACTCATGTACCACTCTGAGGGACTGATTTAAATCCTCTCTCCGGAGGCGTAGAGTTTAAGGTCATCCATATAGAACAAATGGGTGACCCATTTGTTTTATTATTATTATTATTATTATTATTATTATTATTATTATTATTATTATTATTATTATTATTATTATCATTATCATTATCATTATCATTATCATTATTATTATTATATATTAATTGCTATTAAGTCTCTTCAAGATCAGTTATGTATGATGCGTATGATGCCATCGAGCTTTAATCAGCAAAACGAGGCCATCTCTACGCCAGATAAGAATTCTAAAATTGGAACCTATGCTAGTGCTCTTTCTAAAAATAAAAATTTTTCAAAACCTCTTGGCAAAGGTAAACCCAGTGGACCTCCTAATCAAATTAGCTCTGCTGCTGTGTCCCACGCAATTCATGTTGCTCAATCGTCTGAAATTTGTCGTGATATTATTCACCTTGATCAGTCTGATCCTGCTTCTGTGTTAAGCAGGGCCATCGTCGGGCCCGAAGAAGAGGTCCAGAAATATCTTGGTTGGTGATTGCAAGGATTTAGCCAGCTCTACTTCCCTGAAGTCAGCCAATGAATCAGCTCGTAGGCATTTTCACACCACGAACTGGGAACCTAATACGAGTGAGGAGTTACTCCTAAATTATTTGAAGGGATTTTCGCAACAAGTGTCTGTGGAGAAGCTAAATTCTCGTGATCCAGAGAGGTACGCATCCTTTAAGGTGTCTGTTCCGATGTCGGATGTTTCAAACATTACTAAGCCTGAAATTTGGCCTGACGGAGTGCGTGTGAATCAGTTTTTTCGAGCCCGAAATCTTGTACCAGCCTCTTGAAAGTAACCTACTTAACTGTAATTTATCTATATTGCATGTCAATGTCCAAAGCATTACCAACAAAGTATGTGACTTGGATACGTCTTTGAGTACTCATCCGCATGACATATTATGTGTTTCTGAGCATTGGCTGCAGAATGAGTTCCTGGAGACTATATGTATACCTAATTTTCATTTAATAACAAGTTATTGCCGAAAAGGCTCAAACAAGCATGGTGGTGTCGCCATATTTTCTAGATCTAATGTTTGTCTGAAAGCTATTGATGTCTCTACATTCTGCAGTCAAGTTAACGCGGAATTTTGTGCGGCCGAAATTATTGGTATAAACTGTGGACTCATAACAGTTTATCGTTCGTCTTCTCATGGTGACCTCTCTATTTTTAAAACTTGTTTTAGTAATATTATACGCTATTGTTTTTGCAAATTTAAATATACCATAATTATGGGCGACTTTAACTTGACTTTGACATGCAATCAGAGTATGTTAGTGATATAAGAAATATTCTTACTATGTATGGTTTACGGTACTTCATTAGAGAACCTACAAGGATTACGATTGATAACAAATCATGTCTTGACAATATTATTACCAATCTAGGTCCTGACATTGTATCTACAAATGTTATTGAAATGCACATTGCCGATCATCTTGCACTATCTTTACATGTTAATGGTCAGTGCACTCGTAAAGATGAACCAGTTTCCTACTGTACACGTATAATTAACGATTCCACTTGTCATAAATTTGTACTGGATTTGCAGTTGGGTTGCCTCCATGATTTTTGCTGCGACTCTTTGAATTCAAATGACTCTGCTGACTATTTTTAGGAACTTTTGTTAACATTGTAAATTGCAACTTCCCTGTTAAGTCAAAAATTCGGTCTAATTCTGGTATCAGATGGTTTAACGGTGAACTTAAGTCGATGCGACGCAGGCTCAGTCAAGCTAAAAGGAAATTTAATGCATCTAATCTTGAATCCGATTGGGTTTCCTATTGTGAGTTGCGCAAATCCTATAGGAAAGCATTAAAAACTACAAAGCGTATTTGCTACAATAATTTTATCTGCAACTCTAATAACAAGTCTAGAGCAGTTTGGCAAATTGTTAATACTGAGAAACCTTCCTGCAGTAAAATAAGTCCTCTTTATCTCCGGAGGAATTTAATAACTTTTTCGTTAACGTAGCTGATGTCATCATAAAATCAATTGGCAACTCCGATAATTTGAATCCTGCTGTTTTTTTAAATAAAGTTCCTAAACCAATATCATCGTTTTTCCTTTCAGCGGTTGATGAGTCTGATGTTCGCGAGGCTATTTTAAGCTTGAAAAATTTAAGCTGTTTTGATTATTATGGCCTGAATAGTAAATTGCTAAAAGTCGCTATTGAGCTCATTGTTAAGCCCCTGTCAACTCTTTTCAATAATGGACAACTTTAGGCCAATTGCAATTGTACCTGTGATCTCAAAGGTTTTAGAAATTTTGCTAAAAAATAAGTTATTGCAATATTTTGAAAGTAAATCTATTTTGTCGCCCTGTCAATTTGGCTTTCGCAATGGTCGTTCCACAGTCGGAGCTCTGCTAGCACTTCTAGAGAACATTGTAGAGGGTTTGGACTGTGGGATGAACATTCACGCCACATTATGCGATCTGTCTAAGGCATTCGATTGTGTCGATGTCAATGTCCTTTTATATAAGTTGGAATATTATGGTATTCGCTCCAAAGAGCTAAACCTTGTGACGTACTTTCAAGGTTCGGTCGCAGATGCCGAACTAGTACAACCACTTTAATCAGTCCGGGTTCACTCGGTGGAGAAGTTCTGTCCAAGGTTCAGGAATATTACAAGACTCGGTATTCAAAATAAAATATTTATTTCATAAAAATAAAATGTCACCCTGTAAACAAATAATGCTAATAATAATTCCCCAACATAAATAAAATAGGTCCTGCAATAATAATATAATAAATTAGTGAAGAGGGCGGTAGGGAATGTACGGTGCAGACGCTGAGTGTCGCGGAAAGAGCCTGCTAAACACCCAGTGTCGAAGACCACGGAGACGACGTCGAGTACCGCGGAAAGAGCCAGCTAAATACTCGGAGTCGACGGAATACGGGTTAGACCTCGAGCGCCGCGGAGAGGGCCTGCTAAACGCTCGGAGTCGACGGAATACGGGTTATACCTCGAGCGCCGCGGAGAGGGCCTGCTAAACGCTCGGAGTCGACGGGAATACGGAATACGGGCAAGACCTGGAGCGCCGCGGAGATTGCCAGCTAAACGCTCAGGATACCCAGAGGAAGGTAGGGTGCCGCGGAAGTTACCTGCTAAACACCCTGGGGTAGAGGAAGGTTGAGTGCCGCGGAAAGAGCCAGCTAAGCACTGCTGGTAAAGGCAATTTCGCCGGCTTTTATACAGAACGGCGGGTAGTGTCGTGTGCAAAAATCGCGATACGCTAAGCAATTTCAGGTACCGCGTGCCCAAACAATTAAAGTACAGTGTGAGCCAAATAAAATAAAATAGGTTCGTTACATTCCCCCTCTCTTCGTAAAAAAATAAACATTATTTTTTCTAGCCTAACATAACTAACAGTCTAAATTATCAATGATAAACAATATATACAGAAAACATTATCGCATCACGTCAGTCTGGTAATTCCTAACACGGAGGATTCCTCCTCTCGCCGTGGAACGGTCAGCCATTTCGTCCCTTCCGGGGTGATCAGGCGCATCCGATATCGCTGGTGTCCCGGAATGCCTGGCGGTCTTAATCTCCACCTCGGAATACGAACGGGCAGTGTTCCCTGAGGTGGCGTCGGTGGCTTTGCTGGCGAAGGTATCCACCGCCCAGGAGTGATTGGTAGTGGTGTGGCCGGTAGCGGACTCACTAGGGGTGGTGGTGGTGTCACCGGGCTAGGTGTGTCGGGTAGTGGGGATGCGTATAACTGCAACACCTCCGGACTGTGGCCAAACAGTTCCAACAAGCGAATGTCAGTTGGTCTCTTTGGCTCCATATCTGTAACAAAAGATAACTTAATGCGCTGGTTTAAGATCTTTGATGTGGATTCGTCTAAATTTACGCCCCGTCTGCTCATTCTTTAGATCGAATACCACCGGTGACCATACTTTGGTGATCAAGTATGGACCAGAATATTTCGGTGCTAATTTAGCGGCAAATCCTCGTACAGCGGAGGATAAAACATGCTCTCTCTTCATGACTCGGTCACCTAAGTGGCAGGTCCATTCTCTTCGACGTAAGTCGTAGTGCTTTTTCTGTGAACTAAAAGCTCGTCCCAAATTAATTCGAACGAGTTCGAATACGTCTCTCAGCTGGTTCAAACGATGGGAACGTTCTCTTATACTGGCTTCATTTTCATTCACAGGTTCCTCGGTTTGGACTTCTCGGAAAATACTCTTTGGCACCTCTAATTCTCGTCCGAAATTGAGGTACGCCGGTGAGAATCCGGTGGACTCATGACGTGCAGTATTGATGGCTAACATAAAATCAGGCAAATATCGGTCCCATTTTCTTTGGTCATTTTCACAAAACTGTGCAATCATAGTCTCTATGACTTTATTTGCTCTTTCGACGGGATTTGTTTGCGGAGTATACGGCGGAGAAAATAGTTGGCGGATTCCAAAGTCGGTTAAGAACTTACGCATTTCACGGTTTTTATATTGTACCCCGTTATCTGAAATTAACACCCTCGGACATCCAAATCGAGCGATAATCCTTTCGTGCAAGGTTCTGCTTACTGCAGCGGAGGTAGCTTTTCGTAACGGCTGGAATTCTATCCATTTAGTGAACTGGTCCTGAAAAACTACAATATATCGGTTTCCAGATGTAGAACGGGGTAAAGGGCCAATTAGATCGGTACTAACAGTGTGCCAAGGTCCTCCTTGAGGACGTGGTTGCATTTTCCCTGGTGGTTGTAAGCTGTGAATATTTATATTGCTGACATATCGGACATCGTCGGACATAGTTAGCAATTTCTCGGAACATCCCAGGCCAATAGTAATGTCTTGCTATTCGAGCAATAGTCTTGGCAACGCCTAAATGTCCAGCGGTCGGTTGATCATGGCCTTCTTGCAAAATCTCACATCGTCTTGGTGTAGGAATACACAGTTTCCAAGGATCAGCCAGTTCAGGTTCTGTGAAATCATATCTGTCGAAGAAGTGTCTGTATAGTTTGCCATCTTTAATACAGTAATCGGAATTTTTGTCAGGATCTTGTTCAACCTCTCGAAATTTTCTATATACCAGGGGCATACGATAATATCTTCTATGACATGAATTTCGGTATTCCTAATTTCGGGAATTGGATGTCTGGATAAAGCATCAGCCACTCGATTAAGTACTCCGGGTTTGTATCTGATCTCAAAATCGAACTGCTGAAGAGCTATTATCCATCGAGCTAAACGACCGGTCGGATGTTGTAAATTCTGTAGCCATTTTAAGGACTGGTGATCGGTCTCGACTATAAAATGATAGCCCTCCAAATATTGTCTCATTTTCTGAATTCCCAAAATATAGCCAGGCACTCTTTCTCGGTAGTGGAGGAGTTTTTCTCCGGTGGGGTTAAGGTTCGGCTGGCATAACAAATGATGTGGTCTTGTCCTTCCAAATTTTGTATTAAAGCGGCCCCTAAGCCTTGATCGGATGCATCAGTTTGCAGTACAAAGAGTTTTGTAAAATCGGGACATGCTAGGACGGGTGCTTCAGTGAGTTTGACTTTTAAGGAATTAAAAGCATCTTCTTGCTTGTCGGTCCAGTTCCATTTTATTCCCTTTTTGAGAAGCTTCGTCAACGGGGCGGTAATGGTGGAGAATCGGTACAAATTTCCGATACCAGGAGGCAACTCCTAAAACCTTCTCAAACCTCGCACATTGGTAGGAGTTGGAATTTCTTTTATAGCGGCTACTTTTTCGGGGTCGGTTGTGATACCATTTTCACCGACTAAATGTCCTAAGTACTTAAGAGTTCTTTGAAAAAATTTACATTTTTCTGGGTTCGGTTTAAGTCTGGCTTCTTTTAGCCTACGGAAAACTTCTTTAAGATTGGCCATATGTTCTTCATAGTCTTTTCCTAAGACTATAATGTCGTCCAGATACGCGAACGCTTTTGCATGCACGTCGGGTCCCAAGATCTTATCCAATAGCCTTTGGAAGGTAGCTGGAGCGGAATGTAGGCCAAAGGCATTACCACAAATTCGAATAATCCCTTATTTGGAACGGTAAAAGCAGTTAACGGTCGGCTTTCCGGTGATAAGGGAATTTGCCAGTATCCCTGTTTTAGATCAATACTGGAAAATAAATTCGCCTCTTTTAGTCTACTCAAAATGTCATTGATCATGGGCAGCGGATATGCATCTTTTATAGAAACAGAAGCGGCGTTTGCCATCTTTTTCGGCCAAGACAATTGGGGAGCTCCACGGACTAGAAGACTGTTGTATAATCCCATAGGCAAGCATTGTTTCTATCTCGTCATCAATAATATTCTGAATTGCAGGATTTATAGGACGGTATCTCTGCTTTATAGGAGTCGAATCCTTTAACCGAATAACATGCTCAGTCATGTTCGTGTAGCCATCGATCTCTCTAAATGTTGCAAATTCTTTTTCTATGAAATCGGCAACTTCCTTTTGCTGAAGTTCGGTTAAACATGAAGATGGAGGGGTAATCGGTTCTATGGTTAACGTAGGATATACCCTATCTGTCTTAGGGTTTATAGTAATCTGTTTCGTTCCTATATCGATGGTGCAATTATATTCGGTGAGAAAATCCATTCCCAATACACAGTCTACGGTCAGTGACGGCATGAGCAGAAAATTAGCGGCTACATTCGTTGACAGCAGTTGTCCTTGAATGTTATATTCCTCGGTAATGTTGACCAAAGTTCCATTGGCTAATTCTGCTTGCATTTCTTGTTTCGCTGTAGTCGGTACATTTCCCATCTGTTTGCAATATTCTGCAACCACGGGACTAATGTAGGATCTTACCGATCCTGTGTCTACTAAAGCAGTAAAAGATCGGTGATAAAGGTCAATGTTTAATCGGATGCGGTTATTGGACCAGTTACTTGTATTAGTACTAGTCAACGGTACGTAATTCGGCGGTGATTCGGAGGCCCTTACTGTCGGGCGCTGGGTTCTAGACCCGACGACGTTTGCCTGTGTCGGTTGGCTCTGGTTCACACATCGCCAGTGTCTGGTCTGTACCCCTTCTCGTCCACATCGAGAACAGAATAAACGGAACGGTCCTCGGCATGTAAATCTCGTATGTCCTGTAGCTCCACATCTCCAACAAATAATGTTCGCATTCTGTCTAGGTGTTGTTTGCGAATGGCTTTTTGTCTGCTGGTTAGGGCGAGAATTCGGTCTACTGGATTGTGAATCTGCAATACCAGCATTTCGGATTGGTTCGGCCACTTTTCTTGGTTTATTCTCTTTCTCGATCTTTTGCAGTTGTTCGTACTCGTAGGTTTGTTGTACTAAATCGGAAATTGTTTTTACTTGGGTTCTTCGGATGTATTGCCGGTATTCGGCCCGCAACCGCTTATATATGCAAGTGACTTCTCGTTCCGCAGAAAATCCCCCATGGCGTCTTATCATGGTCTGCATTTCTAAAATAAAATTGCGGGCAGTTTCGTGTCTATCTTGATATTTAGAACTTATCATTTCTTCTAAATTGTTAAGGTATTCGGCCGGATAAAAGAAGGTTTTAAAATCTTCCACAAAGTCACCACCAGTCCCCCAGTTATGTTTGTAATTCATATACCACTGGTATGCTTTTCCTGAAGCAACCCTGGTAAAGTTTTTAGCAACTGTGCATCGGTAATCTCATATTCGAGCTGCATCTGCTCTAGTCTTTCTAGAAATGATATTGGATCTGTCTTGCCATCAAATACAATATTCAGTTTCCGTATTTGATTTAACAGTTCGAAACCTGATGTTCTTGGTGTTTCGGGAACCGATCTGGTTGGTACGGAAGCTGCAGGTCGCTCTGCGGGTACTTCCTGACGTAGGAACCTAACTAGACGTCGTCGCATCTCGTCTACTGTGCCACCGGTTCCTAACTTGAAACGGTCAAGCTCGGCGGTCAATGCTTCTTTATTTAGTTTGTACACCCATCCGACCCTCGGATCAATGACTTCAAGGCCAGCGGTGGCTTCTTCAGAGTCGGAAGGCATTTTGAAGTAAAATTTGCAGGACGGATTCCAAAGTTCCTCTACTTTCTAGTCCTCACTTCAGATTTCGAGAATTATTTTCGGCAAAGGTTTTTGACTCAAAATCTCGGTCGGTAACAGTCGGATCAGGACGGCAATAGTCGGAAACGCTTCCTCGGGTCGAATTATGTTGAAAACGATACCCCACTTGACTTCGAGTGTCTTCGGAAATGTTCGGTTAAATTCGGTTTTTTCAAGAAAATGGCGGATTCGCGGTCTAGATGTCCACAGTAATCTTTCTGGCGGGTTAAAACGAGGATACTACGGTCCTTTCTCTTTTATCCCTCTTCTCTCAGTTTTGGGTACTCCGGTCTTGGTTCCAGTCTTGTCTTTTTTTTTCTTCCCTGCTCTTCCGGTCCCTGCTCGGGCGCCAAAATTATGTGACGTACTTTCAAGGTTCGGTCGCAGATGCCGAACTAGTACAACCACTTTAATCAGTCCGGGTTCACTCGGTGGAGAAGTTCTGTCCAAGGTTCAGGAATATTACAAGACTCGGTATTCAAAATAAAATATTTATTTCATAAAAATAAAATGTCACCCTGTAAACAAATAATGCTAATAATAATTCCCCAACATAAATAAAATAGGTCCTGCAATAATAATATAATAAATTAGTGAAGAGGGCGGTAGGGAATGTACGGTGCAGACGCTGAGTGTCGCGGAAAGAGCCTGCTAAACACCCAGTGTCGAAGACCACGGAGACGACGTCGAGTACCGCGGAAAGAGCCAGCTAAATACTCGGAGTCGACGGAATACGGGTTAGACCTCGAGCGCCGCGGAGAGGGCCTGCTAAACGCTCGGAGTCGACGGAATACGGGTTACGGGCAAGACCTCGAGCGCCGCGGAGAGGGCCTGCTAAACGCTCGGAGTCGACGGAATACGGAATACGCAAGACCTGGAGCGCCGCGGAGATTGCCAGCTAAACGCTCAGGATACCCAGAGGAAGGTAGGGTGCCGCGGAAGTTACCTGCTAAACACCCTGGGGTAGAGGAAGGTTGAGTGCCGCGGAAAGAGCCAGCTAAGCACTGCTGGTAAAGGCAATTTCGCCGGCTTTTATACAGAACGGCGGGTAGTGTCGTGTGCAAAAATCGCGATACGCTAAGCAATTTCAGGTACCGCGTGCGCCAAACAATTAAAGTACAGTGTGAGCCAAATAAAATAAAATAGGTTTGTTACAACCTTTTTCGCTCCTATCTATCAGATCGCAAGCAGTATGTTTCCGTTGGTGATTCTGACTCCGAAATTCTACCTGTATCGGCCGGTGTACCGCAGGGATCAGTTCTTGGTCCGATTTTATTTTTAATCTACATTAATGATCTGCCTGTCAACATTCAACGTTCGACTTGTATTTTATTTGCGGATGATACCACTTTGTTAACTCGTGGTGGTATTGATGGGAGCAGAGGTGATCTGGACAATGCTAGTCTATGGTTCTCCGCAAATAAGCTGAAACTAAATACGGATAAGACTCGCGACATTACCTTTACTGCTAGTAAAGTATCTTGCAATGTGGATAATGTTAAATTGTTGGGAATTTATTTGGATACGCGTTTAACTTGGGCTACTCATATAGATCGCCTCTGCTCTAAACTGGCACGGCAGGTTTTTTTTCTGAGGCAGCTTCGCTCATGTGTCCATACTTCTACTTTAAAATGCTGTATTTTTCCTTGGTTCACTGCCATCTGTCTTATGGTGTAGCTCTTTGGGGCAATGCTACTAGTGCCTTTAGAGCATTTGTTATTCAGAAAGCAGCTATTCGCCTCATTGGTAATGCCACTAGCAGAGTTCATTGTCGAGAATTGTTTATTCACTACAAAATTTTGCCCTTACCCTGTTTATATGTATATGAGGCTTTATCATTGGTTCATAAGAGTGCAGCTCATCTGCAAACCCATTCTGATGTACATAGCTATAACACCAGACACGCTGGAAATCTGTTATTACCTTATTCTCGACTTAATGTCACCAAATCAAATAAGCCAGATATTAACCTGTACAATGGATTTGATAACTTCTGTAGAGTGAAACATATCACTCAATTATCATATGGAGCTTTTCGTAGATTTGTCAAATCCTTCCTATTACTGCATTGCTTTTACAGTGTTGACGAATTTACTGAATATTGTTCTACTAACACCTATTCATCTTAGATTTTGATTTTAAATATATTTACTTTACGCATATAAATTTGTTCATTCTAACCAATGAGTGATATGTTTCATTCTACTTTTCTGTGGTTAGTTTCATGTTTGTAGTGGTGTTATATATATATTTTTGTTTGTTATTTTTATCTTTGACTAAGCATTACTATTGTGCCTTTTAGTATATATTTTTTGTTTCTTTGTTTTACTAAATTTCAACTATGATTAATATTTATTATGACATAAATGTACTGTTGTGTATATACTGTCAATAAAAGTCTATTCTATTCTATTCTTATTATTATTATTATTATTATTATTATTATTATTATTATTATTATTATTATTATTATTATTATTATTATTATTATTATTATTATTATAATAAAGAATATATGGGTAGATGTTATGGGTGTCATTCAACGCTGATTGGGGCTTTAGCCCACAGAGTAGTTAGTTTCACACAATATTGTTAATACCTGAAAATATATAAAAAACGTATTTATAAATTTATAATATAAAAATCACATGAATAATTTAAGAATAGGACATGTATTGACTTCTGTGACACGAAAACATGTTTCAACAAATTACTGTAAATAAATTGTATGAAGTTTTTTCACCAGAAATGTGATTGCTGTACATACAGAATGCATAGGGCTACTGATGATAAAATATATTTTTTGTTAAAAATTTCTAATTCTCTCAACATTGTCGGTTAATTTTTTAGTTAAATAGCAAAAGACTTGTGCATGTGTATTTAAAGCAGCTGGTTCATCATCAAACAGATGATCTCCAAGGTAATTAAAAATATTTGAATCTAAGTTATGTATGATATTTATTAAAAATGTATTATATAAGGGGGGCCGGGCTTCTTAATAATCACAAGTTGGTTTCACAAGATTTTATTTAGCATAAAAATTGGGAGCACACTGCTTTTTTAACATAAAACAACATTTTCTACTTGGCCGTTAGCCCAAGGCGCACCAGTAGCAATATTAATTAATTTGACATTCTCCTTATCCAGATAATTTCTAAACGCTTGTGAAGTAAAAGCTGTTCCTCAGTCACTGATAATTCGATTTGGCTTACTATATGTCGCAAAATATGATTTTAGGTGTTTAATAACTTTTGAATCTGTAGCTCGGCATGGATATATTTTAACAAATTTCGTAAAAGCATCTATTTTACAAGTATTTATCACCGTTTCTGCATTTTTTCAACGGTCCAAAATAATCAATATGATAAGTGTCGAAGGGTAAGTCACCTTTAGGAATGCTATGTAACTCGCTTTCCACTTTGCCGCTATTCACGAATAAGTTATACACTTTAAACAGTTAGCTATATAATTTTTAACCTGATTGCATAGATTGGGAAACCAATAAGTTCTTAAAATAAGCTCACAGGATTTCTCTAGACCTACATGCTCTACACTATCATGGTTAGCACGAATCACATATGGATATAATTGTCTTCGGGACATAAAATAACAATTTATCTCTATTTTTTCTATACACAAGACCTTGCCTTAACTCAAACAAAGATAACTGATTAACTTCTAATTCGGTCCTAAGCTTGGAAATATCGGGGTCATTTAATTGTTTAATAGGCAAAACCTGCTCAAAACTATTGTCACGGATTTCCCAATCCGTCTTTTTCTTATTTCCAGAAAAACAATCCGTTAATTAATAACTTCTTTATTAACTACTGAACACTACTAATTACAGGTCAACTAAACACTTATTTAATTAATCGCTATCTAAATCACTTTGATCTCTCTAACTAAACACTTCACTTAAACACTGTAATACAAGACTTATACAAGACTCTAGTACAAGACTTATACAAGACTAACTAACTCGGCCGTTTATTCTTCTTTTATAGACCTAAGGAATATTCCAGGTATATTCCAGTATCTCTAGATCCCTTTTCTCGTACGACTGGAACGCTTCTCGTCGTTTCTACGATTTTCTAGTAACGCCTCGATTCACGCATGTTGTTTGTTTACCAGAATGGCGTAGGGGCGATCGGGGCAATCTTAGGCAATTCGCGGTGCCACAGTCGTAGGTTTGGGAGTGAGTGGGGCAAATTCCGTGACACTGCCCCATCCTTAGGACCGATCGTCCCGATCGGATACACCTCTATACGGGGACAGACGCTCCAGATGGACGACCTTCATCTTACTCCTGGGAGTCCTCTGTATCCGGTAGACGACATCATTGATTCTTTTAATGACTGTGTAGGGGCCCTCCCAACGGTTCTGTAGTTTAGGCGATCTTCCTTTCTTCCGCGTGGGGTTGTACAGCCACACCAGGTCACCTTGTTGGAATCCGACTGTATTGGCCCGGACGTCGTATCGAGTCTTCATGCGATCGCTCTCTAGTCGCATTCGAGTTCTGACTTGGTCGTGTACGGCTGCTAGTCTTCGTTCTAGCTCATGGGTATAAGTGTCTGGCTCTGTGGGCTGTTCCGCAGGACGACCAAATACCAAATCTGCGGGAAGGCGAAGCTCTCTTCCAAAGATGATCCTTGCGGGAGTCTTCCCAGTCGTTTCATGGATAGCTGAGCGGTAAGCTAACAGGAAGAGTGGAATGAGCTTGTCCCAGTCTGTCTGGTTTTCGTTCACAAACATCCTCAGATTGGTTTCTAGTGTGGCGTTGAAGCGTTCCACCATACCATCTGACTGGGGATGCAGTGGGGTGGTCCTGGTTTTTCGGATTCCCATTAGCTCGCAGACCTTTCGGAACACACCTGATTCGAAATTTCTGCCCTGATCTGAATGTAGTTCCATGGGCACACCAAATCTGCAGAACAGGTTGTTGACTAGCGCTTCTGCTACGGTTGTGGTCTCTTGATTGGGAAGGGGGTATACTTCCGGCCATTTACTGAAGTAGTCCATGGCTACTAGCAGATATCGATTCCCACTTTGGGTTTTCGGAAAGGGGCCAGCGATATCAATGGCAATCCTCTCGAACGGTGCTCCTACGATGTACTGGCGCATTTTGCCTCTGGAACGGGTCTTCGGTCCCTTGCTGGCTGCACATATGTCACATTTTCGGCACCAATCTTCTACATCCGTCCTACAACTCAACCAGTAGAAACGCTCCCTAATCTTCTGTAGAGTCCTATTGATACCGAAATGTCCACCACCAGTACCTCCATGTACTTCCTGCAGCACTTCCTTGACCCGGGACCTCGGGAGTAGTACTTGTTTCTTGACCTCCGTTCCGTCATTGTTCTCCCATGCTCTTTTTAGGACACCGTCTTCCAACACCAAGGAATTCCATTGAGCCCAATAGCTCTTTAATGTTGGGCTTTACTACTGACTTCAGCCCATGAGGGTCGGTTGTTGGCTTCTTTCCAGTCTAGTAAGGGTTTGATGTCACAGTCAGCTTGCTGGTCTTCCTGAATCGCCGCTGAACTCCATCTGTCTTCAGGTTGGGCTGCTACCACCTTACAAGGAACTGATGAGATGTCCTCTTTCTTTTCAAGACTACTACAGTGTTTGCAGTTGACAGGACAGGGTCTCCTAGAAAGGGCATCTGCATTTCCATGTTTCCTGCCGGCTCGATGTTCAACAACAAAGTGATATTCTTGCAGCCGTTCCAGCCATCTGGCCATCTGTCCTTCAGGGTTTTTAAACTGTAGCAGCCATTTAAGGGAAGCGTGATCCGTTCTTAGGAGGAATTCTTGGCCATACAAGTATTTATGAAAGTGTTCTAGACTCTTGACGATGGCAAGCAATTCTTTCCGAGTCACACAATAGTTCTTTTCGGCTTTTGACAGGACTTTGCTGAAGTAGCCCACTACTCGCTCTTGGCCATCTTGTATTTGGGAAAGAACTCCGCCAATTCCAATGTTGCTTGCGTCCGTGTCCACTATAAATGGTTGTCCAGGTATTGGGTATGTCAAAATCGGGGTAGTGCAGAGGGCCTCTTTCAGCGTCTCAAAGGCTTGCTGGCATTTCGGCGTCCATTCGAACGGGATGTTGTCTTCTGTGAGTTTATGAAGAGGCTTGGCAATGTCCGAGAATCCTTGGACGAATCGTCGATAGTATGTGCATAGGCCGAGGAAACTTCGAACTTGATGTTTGTCTTTAGGAACCGGCCAGTTCTTTATGCACTCTGTCTTCTCCGGGTCTGTTTTCACACCATTTGGAGTAATAATGTGGCCTAGGTATCTAACCTCCTTTGGAACAGACTGCACTTCTTCGGGTTCAACTTCAGGTTCGCTGCTTTCAACTTCTTAAACACTTCGGACACGTTCTTCAGGTGCTCCTGGAAAGAGCGTCCCAGCACCACCACGTCGTCCAAGTAAATCAAGCAGGTCTCCCAATGCAGGCCATGAAGTACAGTTTCCATCAGTCGTTCAAAAGTGGCAGGGGCATTACATAGACCAAATGGCATTACATTGAATTGCCACAATCCATTTCCGGTAGTGAATGCTGTCTTTTCCTTGTCTTCTGGGCTGACTTCGACTTGCCAATATCCACTCTTTAAATCCAAAGTGGAAAACCATTGCGCACCAGCCAAGGTGTCCAGAGTATCGTCAATTCTTGGTAGTGGGTAACTGTCTTTCTTGGTGACGTCATTTAATTTTCTGTAGTCCACACAAAATCGGGTGGAGCCGTCTTTCTTCTTGACCAGAACTACAGGAGAAGCCCAAGGACTCTGAGATGGCTCTATGGTGCCTTGATCTTGCATCTCGATTAACATCTTGTTAACTTCCTCTCGTTTGGCTAGTGGAAGTCCTCGTGGTGGCTGCTTTATAGGAGATGATGAACCAGTATCGATTCGATGCTTCACTACCTTTGTTCTCCCAAAGTCGCCTGGTTTAAGTGCAAACACATCTTCATTTTCACTTAGCAGCTCTTCCAGTTGTTCCACCTCCATCTCTGTTAATCTTTCCTGGGCCCTATCCACGATGTCCCTTAGACATTCCGGTAGACTGGTCTTGTTTGGTTTCTTCTCCATTTCGTTGTTTTCTTTGAGTGTTCTGACCATGGTAACAGGTTCACAGAGTCCTACTTCAGTTCCTTTTGTAATTTTCTGTGGAAAACTTTTCAGGTTTACTACCCGTACTATTGTCGTTTTCTCTGGTTTAATCAGGGTGCGGCCGGTGACTATAGATTTATTGAACAGATCCGGATTACTGGGTTCCACCACTCCAACACTGCAAGACATTTCCCCATCCATTACAGTGGCAACCAATGTTTCGGTCTGACCAGGTAGTACCACATCTTCTTTAACAACGAGTCTCCGTACAGCGTTATTCTCAGTGGTGGTCGTTAGCACTACTTCCTCACCCATTATCCGCAGCGTACCAGCATTCAAATCTAAGTTCACCCCTTTGCTCGTAGTAAGTCTAGTCCGAGTATGACATTGTCCGATATATCTGCTACCAGGGCTCTGTGTTTGAACTTGACGTCTCCTAATTCTATGTCAAGCTCGCATTCCCCTTGACTGGCAGTTGTTGTCCATTGGCTGTTGTAAGGACATAACGCTTGGCAGGGCTCTTAATACGCCAATCACCAATAATATCCGGTCGTACAATAGTTCTTGCCGCTCCAGTGTCGATTACCATAGGGAACATACGACCAAAAATAATGCCTTCTATTAGCAAGGAGTCAGAGTCCTGGAGACGTGATAACGTAACTTCTTCTTGTGGGGCATGGTACGAGGACGCAGCCGGCCTTTGCCCCGTCAAGCCGGCTGACCCTAGTTTTCCTGTGCAGGTGCCGCTTGGGAGTCGCGCTTTGCTGATCCGCGACTGGGGCCCTACACTGTCTCTTTAGATGTCCTGTCTGTCCACAGTTCCAGCATTTAAGAAGGCGATCCTTCGACTATCAGATTGTTCTTTCTTTGGCCCAGTAGATGAACTGAATTTATCAATAATCTCCTTTAATGTCTTTATTAGGTCTCCATTTGCCATACTATCGCTGTTATCACTGATGGCCCGAACTTTAACATGTCTACCGGATGCCATCTTTGCTGCCTCGAATTCCAGTGCATGAGAGAGAGCGTCGTTCAGTGTTTTAGGTCTGGCGAGTCGTAGTGCCTGCTGGGTTTCACAATCTCTTAGGCCGTCGGTAAAAATCTGGATGGAGAGATGGTCTAAGAATTCAGACGGGGCTGTTGGATATGCCAATCGAACCAGTCGGGCAACGTCGGTCTCAAAATGTTGTAAATTCTCTCCACTCTGCTGGTGACGATTTTTCAATTGTGCCTGGTACACTTGCTGCAGGTGCTTATCCCCATATCTCATTTCCATATGCTGTTTTAGAATGTCGTAGTTATTCTGCTGCCCAGCAGGAACTCCTTGTAAGACGTCAAGAGCTTCCCTCGTAAAGCAACTATCAGAGCAGTAGCCTTTTCACAATCCGACCATTCATTTGCTGATGCTGCTGCTTCAAACTGACGGAGATATACATTCCAGGAAACCTTGCCGTCGAATTCAGGAGGTCTAGTCTTCTGAGTTCGGATAACCGGTCCTTCTGATTTAATTACACCCTCCTTTGCTATCTTGTCTAATTTATGTCGAAGCTCTTCTCTAACCAGGTTTATTTCTTCGTGTATTTCCTGTTTCTGTGCTAACAGTTTCTCTTCCACTTGTATTTCTACTTTATGTGACTGCTCCTCTAGTTTTTCTTCTAGTTGTGTCACTTTATGTGACTGCTCCTCTAGTTTTTCTTCTAGCGTATTCTCCAATTTTTCTAACTTTGTCTGCATTTCTTTCGTCTGATCTCTCATTTCCTGTTGTATTGTCTGTATCTGATCTTTCATTTTACACCCTTGTTCTTCTAATTTCTTTTCTATTGTTTGTCCCTGTTCTTCTAATTTTTCTTGTGTTGTTCGTCCTTGTTCTTCCAACTTTTCTTGCATCATACGTCCCTGTTCCTGCATCGTTTGCATCATTTCTAATAGCTTTGCTAGTTGCGCATCCATGTTGACTTGACTTCTAGTTACAGGCATTCACTCTATTTGGAAAGTTCTAGAATGTCCACGAATGTGTTTGTAAATGTCACCGTTCACTTCCTTGAGTCACGACGAGTGCAGTGATATATCACACTTGGGTCTTTGTCGCACTCCCGTACAAAGTTCTAGAATGTTCGAGAATGTCCTTCGCAAATAGCACCGTTCACTTCCTTAAGTCACGACGAGTGCAGTGATATGTCACACTTGGGTCTTTGTCGCACTCCCGTACAAAGTTCTAGAATGTTCGAGAATGTCTTTCGCAAATACCACCGTTCACTTCCTTGAGTCACGACGAGTGCAGTGATATATCACACTTGGGTCTTTGTCGCACTCCCGTACAAAGTTCTAGAATGTTCGAGAATGTCCTTCGCAAATAGCACCGTTCACTTCCTTAAGTCACGACGAGTGCAGTGATATGTCACACTTGGGTCTTTGTCGCACTCCCGTACAAAGTTCTAGAATGTTCGAGATTGTCCTTCGCGAATAACACCGTTCACTTCCTTAAGTCAAGACGAGTGCGGTGATATATCACACTTGGGTATTTGTCTCACTCCCGTACAAAGTTCTAGAATGTTCGAGATTGTCCTTCGCGAATACCACCGTTCACTTCCTTGAGTCACGACGAGTGCGGTGATATATCACACTTGGGTCTTTATTCCACCCACGCACAGGGTTCCAGAAAGTTCTTCAAACTTCCAATTAAACCCACTCACTTTGTGGACAGGGTTCCAGAAAGCTCTTTAAAACTTCCAATTAAATCCCACTTCTGACACCAAATTGTCACGGATTTCCCAATCCGTCTTTTCTTTCACTTCCAGAAAAACAATCCGTTAATTAATAACTTCTTTATTAACTACTGAACACTACTAATTACAGGTCAACTAAACAATTATTTAATTAATCGCTATCTAAATCACTTTGATATCTCCAACTAAACACTTCACTTTAACACTGTAATACAAGACTCTAATACAAGACTTATACAAGACTAACTAACTCGGCCGTTTATTCTTCATTTATAGACCTAAGGAATATTCCAGGTATATTCCAGTATCTCTAGATCCCTTTTCTCGTACGACTGGAACGCTTCTCGTCGTTTCTACGATTTTCTAGTAACGCCTCGATTCACGCATGTTGTTTGTTTACCAGAATGGCGTAGGGGCGATCGGGGCAATCTTAGGCAATTCGCGGTGCCACAGTCGTAGGTTTGGGAGTGAGTGGGGCAAATTCCGTGACACTATTTTCTTCGAGGACTAAAATATTATGACACCTACTGAGCGCATCGACATGTCTCATACGAGCATTCGGTCTATGCTCAATTTCGTAATTATAGCTACTCAAAAATAATACCCATCTGGAGATTCAGGGCGCAATATCTTTTTTATTCATTGTTAATCTTATGGAGTCACAATCAGTACATATTTTGAATTTTAATTCCATATAGATACAGGGTGTCCGGTAACTACGGGGAAAAAATAAAGGATTATGTAGAGCAGGTCAAAAGAGTGCTAGTACTTCATATAAACTTTTTACCTAGGTGCCATTGTTGAGGAGTTATTGTCACTCAAAGTAAGAAGTTGAAAAATTAATATTGTCCATAATTTCTAAAGGGTTACTTTGATTAACTTGAAATTTGGGGGATCAAAGCAACTCATTCAAATGTATCTCTGTGCATTTAAAATTGAATCAAATATTTTTTATTATACAAGGACGGAAATTTACGCAACTTTGAGGGAGCTGTCAAATTTGACATTTTGCCCACGCAGGCAGATAGCCCTGTTACTTTTCTACAAATAAGGTATACTTCATAACTTGACATGAAAAAATGAACGGTTGCCAAGATAATTCAATTTCTGTATTTTGTGTATAGCTACAACCGGGGACACAACGCAACAGAAAAAAGTTAAAATTTAAACATATAGATTAAAAGAGGTTACTTCAGTAAATGTTCGATATGTCCTCCATCTAGTTCAATGCACTTCCTTTTTCTTTTAAGATTATTTTGTTGCACTCTAAATAGCATTTGTGGATTCCGTTTAATTTCATTACAATGATGTTCTATTCTTCTATAAACCGGAGTTGAATACACCAATTCTTTTAGGTAACCCCACAAGAAGAAATCAAGGGGGTTAAGATCTGGTGACCTAGGTGCCCATAAGTGTGGTCCGCCTCGACCAATCCACCTATCACCAAAAGTTGCGTTGAGGTAATTTCTAACTTCACGACTGAAGTGAGGCGGTGCCCCATCATGCATAAAATACATTTCCTGCCTTGTTTGCAGTGGCATAAAGGGGCCTATTAATTGGTTACCGATTATTCCTGCCCATACATTAACTATGAATCTTTGCTGGTGTTTGCCTTGAATGACTAAATGAGGGTTTTCATCACACCATGCATGTAAATTATGGGAATTCATTATTCCGTCCCGGGTAAAACCTGCCTCATTCGTAAACAATACAGATCCAACAAAATTTAAATTGTTTCTTTGTCTTCGCGAAAACCAATTGCAGTAATTTAATCTTGCAGCATAATCTTCCGGTCCCATTGCATGTACTTTTTGAATATGGTAAGGATGCAATAATTGTTCTTTTAGAACTTGGTGAGCTACCCATTTAGTGGTTCCATTTTGCGTTGAAAGTTTTCGTAGGCTTGTTGAAGGATCTGCTTCTATTTGATCCAAGATCTGTTCTTCAATTTCTGCGTTTCTGGCACGTCTAGGGGCTCCTTCCCCACCCCGTCGTGGCAATATGCTTCCTGTATAGCGAACGGTTAAAATAAATTTGTAACTACATTTCTATTCATTTATACCTGTTTCCCTTAGGCGACGATCACATCTTTGAAAAGTTTTCCGATTTGGTACATTCCGACCTGGAAATCGAGTAAATTCTTTGAGCTTCTAAAGAATTGCAATGCGCTTCTCCATAAATCAAGTGCATATCTGCATATTCTTCATAAGAGTATTCCATTATTTTATTTTAATTTTTGACTAAAAGGGACATTAATGCTTGTCACCTTTTACGCGTCTCCTGTCACATTTAGCAACCTACTAATTTGATTATAATAATGTGATAATAATTAATTCCCCTTTACACAAAATACAATAAATTTAATTATCTTGACAACCGTACATTTTTTCATACGTCATCAAGTATACCTTTTTTGCAGAAAAGTAACAGGGCTATCTGCCTGCGAGGGCAAAATGTCAAATTTGACAGCCCCATCAAAGTTGCGTAATATTTAGAACATAATTTCGACCGTCCTTGTATAATAAAAAATATTTGATTCAATTTTAAATATACAAAGATACATTTGAATGAGTTGCTTTGATCCCCCAAATTTCAAGTTAATCAAAGTAACCCTTTAGAAATTATGGACAATATTAATTTTTCAACTTCTTACTTTGAGTGACAATAACTCCTCAACAATGGCACCTAGGTAAAAAGTTTATATGAAGTACTAGCACTCGTTTGACCTGCTCTATATAACCCTTTATTTTTTCCCCGTAGTTACCGGACACCCTGTGCCACGTGATTGTTGGTGGTTAAATAAAACTAATTGTTTAAGAGCTATCAGTTCTCTCCAACGATAGGGTTGGCCCTAGCTCAGAGGAGACGGGAGTGGGTTGATGTATTAAATAACTTTTATAAAGGCGCCACCCGTTTTACAACCCGTTGGACAAAACACATGCGGGCTGGAGAGAAGCCACTGATGCTAATACCTTACAAGAATATACAACTAAAAAAAACGGGAAAAAGGTACAAATAAAAGCTCTGATAATCTCTATAGTACTAAGTGGTAACTTTAATAATAGTTTCTCAAGTTGCAGTGCATAGTAACATATCTGATCCAAAACAGTTGTTGGTTAACCAATATGGTTATAAAGCGTATTATTTAGGTTAGGTATACGAGTACTCAGTACATAAACAAATACTCAGTTATATAAATATTTAAATGAAATTTAGGCAAAAGTATATATACCTAAATAGTGTCTAGGCAGGAAATAAATAATAATTATAGAATAACCTTCCCCGATAGCGCTATGGTTCGGTGTACAAGTTCTGTTACAACAAGGAAGTACAAAATATAACAGGTAGTAGACACGTAGGTATATGTTAGTAATAGGTAATAAATATGTTATATATGATGAATTTATAATATCGAAGTGTTTGGGTATTTATAACAAAGTAGTGTTTATTCGTTATACTATTAAATAAAGAAGGGTAACTTAGCAAAAGCAATTTAAGCATGAATTACTGCAAGCAACGCTAAGTAAACAATAAGTACCATTTATAGTCTTAGCAATAAGCCAAAGGTTTATAAATACTATAGTGAACTAATTTAAACTTAATAAAAAAACAAGAAAACAGCAAAATTTCTAGATAATTTGCACTGTTAATAATTAAGCTAATAAATTATATTAAACAAGCAAAGCAGGAATAAAGCAAGCACTAATATTATGCTCATATGACAAGCATATCAAGGTGAGTAACGTAATTACTAAAGTAGTAAAATTAAATAAGCGAAATATGCTTAAATAATCACGGCAGCGACACGCTAAACTAGCCAACAAAAATAATCAATAATAAGATGTAGGCAAGTAAAATCAAGAAATGTCTAAATATGACTAGCGGTATGCAAATCTTAAAATTAGGCTTATCTGATGTATTATGCAGCACCAGCGGCAGGTTCCAGGGATAAGGTAGATAGCTATATATCCATCGTAGACAGAGACCAAAGATACATGCAGGAACCTCTACAGATGGTATCGAACGAGGCAGCAGCAGGAACAGAAATCCTACATACAAGGGCAGGTCTTCAGCAACAACAGAGTCACCCTGTCTTAACTGGATCTACGTTGGTAGGTGGTGTACGTATAGCTAAGATTGTACATAAAACGATGTGGAGAGTACTGGAGTGACGATAATGATAATATTGATGAGATAATGATGATATGATGATATTGAGCAGATAATGATGAGATAATGATGAGATAATGATGCCTAAAAAGATAAATGCATATAAGTAGGTTCCATAATAGAGTACAAATATGGCAAAGAAATATGGAATTAACTCAAAACCTTACCTAGGTTGTAGGGCGGCCTCGTGGTGAGCTAATAGCTATTTTACGTCAGATTTATGGGCATAAATCCAACCAAGAAGGTCGATACTGGGACTACCAGAATTAACAAATGTACCAAACTAAATTTGCCCACAAAAGCAGCCAGATCCGCAATTAATTTTGCGATAATTTCGTCGTGCCTCGAGCACACGCTGCTAAAAATTAAATCGACGTTTTCTTAGCCTCGCGCTAAGCAGGACGGCCGTGGTAAGCAAAAATTTCAACAAAAAAGGTCGCAAGAAAAGTCTGATTGCCGGTAAAGCGTGTTTAAATACCAGGTGCAATGGAATGAACATATGATGAATTATAATTGAATTTTGTTTGAAAATAGTACAGGCTGAACCATAATTAACAATCAAATACATAATAACTATTACATTATTATAATAAATTAATTTAGCGGTAACATAAGCAATTTTAAGAGTAATTGTGGTTAGAAGATTTATTAATTTAGTCACGGATTTCTTGATTATGTTTAAAATAATCTATATTAGTATGATATTAAAAATAAGCCCGTAACACCTGTATACATGGAATCTTTTTATTGAATAAACAATACATAACATTTCAAGCTCATAACTATGAAAACGAGATTCCACTTCAGTAGTTATTTTGCTAAAGAAGAACACTGGATGGAAAAGACCATCATCCTGTTTTTGTAATAAAATTAACCAAACCCAGAAGAACTAGCATTGCAGTGTAACTGCCTTTCTGCCGCTGGGGAATATATACTTAATAAAGGTTTTTCGTCTTTTTTAAATGTTCAAAAACGTGCAATTCTTTTTCACCAAACTGAAAGTCAGTTTTTCGCTTTAATAATTCCTACAGAGGTTTGACAATTAATGAAAAATTACAAATAAGTTTTCGAAAATATGATATTAAACCGATAAAGCTTTGCCAATCTTTGAAGCTACGTGGAACCGAAAATTCTGTTACGACCTTAATACTATGTTGACATGGACTTACACCTCTTACATCTACCAGGTATCCTAAATACTCGATTTGGCGCTTCAATAAAGAACTTTTGTCTAACATGTTGTCGACCAATAGTTTAAACACTTTTGATAATATCTTGGGTCGCTATCAACAAGTCATCCATATAAATAAGTATTTTGCCGGACTTTAAGAGATAAATATTAAATTAATATATCCCTTGAAAATCGTAGGACTATTACAAAATCCAAAAGGTAAATGCAAGAATTTAAATTGACCAAAAGGAGTCACGGACGAAAAGTACTTTTTGGCAACTATCGTGCACTCTAATGTGACAAAACGCGTTTTTTAAATCTAAACGTGAAATATGATTTGTACTTTAGTTTGTCAATCTGTTCCTCAATATTTGGTATAGGAGAATTATCGCGTAGAGTTATCTTGTTTAATTCTCTGAAATCTATGCACATTCTAGTTGGTACACTTTTTTCTTAATTAGTACTATGCGCGAACTATACTCTGAACTAGATGGTTTTATTATCTTTTGCTCCAAAATATCATCACAAATGGCTCTTACTTCATTTTGTTCACAGACAATCTCTTGGGCTTAAAATAAAAAAGTACGTCAGATCTCACTCTTACTTTAGTTTCGAATGGAATTTTTGGTTCAACCGGTTTACTACCATTTCCATACTCATTAAAAACATCAAGAACTAGCTTCCTTTCCGAAGGGCACAGAGTTTCATCAATATCTAAATTTGGTTCTTTATCCAAATACACATCATCAATAAGTAAAATTTCATTAATACTATAATCTGTTTTTTTTTGTTCTGACTGGACCCTCTCGATATGCACTTTGTCAGAAAATGTAACAACAATCGATGGATCGGATACAAAGTTACGCCCTAACAATAATTTAAAACTTGTGCAATTCGGAGGTATTACATAAAACAATGTATCTACAACAATGTCATCAAGTATCTTAATCTTATCCTTATATAACCCTACAAACCTACAAAAGAATCGCTACCATCATACGGTGAAATTTCTTTATCGCTTAAAAGTTCTTTACTAATAAGTGAAATTGGACTACCTGTATCGATAACTCCTACTACTTCTGAAGACTGCGTGGTTAAATGCACGTCAACTGTATACGCCGGTACAACCTTCTTCTGCTCTATGAACATGGTTCAGTGCCTTCATAAATGATTACAAGCCACGTGATCACGGTCGAGATTCTCAAATCAATCGCAGAGCAATTCATATGCGAATATCCCATACGACTATATCCTTTTCCTCATTACGGTAATTGAGGATCTTGCTGCAATAATGACGCAGCTCCAAAATTGTTTAATTTAAGTAAAACGAAAAAAACGTTGTAGACAGTAATTTTATATCAGATATCAGTTTTTTGTTTTTGAGTTACAAAAAGACATTAGTATAGTGTAATAAATACCATAAAACTTATACTAATTAATAAATATGAAGTTGGTAATTTTTTTTACTGGAGCTACATCCTTCTTGCATCAAAATATCTTTTTGCAGCTGCTAAAAGTTTCTTCCGTTTATTTCTAGTCCATTTTGATTTATCAGTCGACTTTCTAGTTTTTATTTTAACTTCCAAATCATCACTTTCACTACTTGACGTATTATCGGATGATCTCTGTCGGATGTATCTGCTACGTATTCATCACTAGAACCACCACTATAAGGTTCGGATTCACTACTCAACACTTCCATATTGAATATATTAAAACATAATCAAAATCACTGCAAATATTATTAGGAAGACGATAGTCGAATACGTGATGCAAACAAACAAACGACTAACCTAGTAACAGTAGTAACCCTAGTAACCTAGAAGGAATATCTGATAAATATCAAAACAAAATTCGTTGCGCGTTGGGAGCAAAAGTGACACAGCTCCTTGGAGCTACATCTCTGTTGCATCAAATGATGTGTGGCGCATCTCCATTATTTGCTATTAAAGTATATAAAATCATCGAATCTGCGTCGATCTTGCACCAAAGAATGTTAATTGTCTGTTACTATCTATCTGGCACATAACCCTATATCTGTCATAAAATGGAGCTGCGTCGTTCTTGCTGCAAAGTCCTCAATTGAGAGAGACAAAAAATCTATTTGCATACGAGTTGTTCTTCAAGAATCACATTCCTGGTCACGTGGCTTGTAATCATTTATGAAGGCACGGTAGTTGAATCAGGTTTCGCTCTGTTGCTTTCTTGCATTGGACAATTTTTCACTTGGTGGTCAACCTTGCCGCACTTGAAACATGACCCTCTTTTTCGCTTCAGCTTGAGGCATGAATCAGCAAGTTGTCCTACTTCGTTGCAATTGTAGCACTTCTTGGGCACTTGATTATTGGAGTTGGTTTTAACAAAAGCCATCAATGGGATAACCTATCATATCGCTATCAGCCTCTTTCTTGCCGCTGCCACCTTTATCTGGTTTACATTTAAACATCTGTGTCATAGCTATCTGCAACTGGTCTAGCTGGTAAGTGACATATTCAGGACGAGAATCGAACCACTTCGTAGCTCTGCCCTGTAACTTACTGGTGAGCACGAGCAAAATGATCATCCCCTACCTTGTACGACTGTTTTACAGCATTAATTTTAGCGAACTATTGACCAACATTGCTGTCTCCATTAAATTAAGGCTTTCATATGAGATGCACCAAACTGCCTCTGATCTCTTGCATACATGGCCTGCACGGTTACATTTACGACTTCTTCCAGAGTTAATGATGTTTCTGCTCGTTCTGCTGAAGCCGACTCATTTTCGTCCGCCATTTTTTGACGTCGGCTAGCACACACTATACGTATAATTTCTGTTTTGGTTTTCGAAGAACTTTGGACTCTTTTCCCTCGGTATTGTCTCCTCGGTATCCCACACCTGAACTGTAAGGGGGCCGGGCTTCTTCATAATCACAAGTTGGGTTCACAAGATTTTATTTAGCATAGAAATTGGGAGCACACTACTTTTTAACATAAAACAACATTTTCCTTCGCCATCACTTGGCAGACCGTTTAGTATGGAACACCAGCCCATGGACACAAAATACAATGTCATACGATAGTGGTTTGACGGTAAATTTGAATTACTTGCCTACAATTAATATTTTTAATTTTCCAATTATTATACATACCTGTGATGTTTTGTATTAATCGGAAATTCTGTTCACCCAACATACTAATCTTACACGCAAATTTGGACGCATTAATTAAATTGCCAGTTCTTTTTTTCTCTTGTAATAGAGACATGCTCTCGTCAGTAATGCGGATGGCAATTCGAACATTTAATTTAGGTATAAAATTTAATCAATTGTATTTTATTTTACATACCTCAGAATTGTTACTTTTTTATGGATAAAATTTACGTTTTCTAACATTCAATCGTCATTTACTCGAAAACTTTCCTATGTAAGAGGGCAAAATTTTAGTACTGTCTGATAGAGAATTAAACGATCTTTCAGAATCAAGGAAAAAAATGTGGTGTTGCCATTTAAAAAAAAATCGATGACGTCATTACTCGAAAACAAATGACATTTGAAAATCGCATTTTACGCTAAAATATGTATTTTTTAAATTAAAAATCGACCTGTTCGAGGATTTTTCCCAAAAAATCATTGTTTCGTTTTTACTGAATTTATTTCATACTTTAGGCGCAGACTGTAGAGATTTTATCTAATGCTATAGCATTCCCTGTATCTGCCGATTTTACTTCTGTTGAAATTAACAACCTTTTGTAAGAAGCTTCAAACTGTCTAGCAGTCGGATTATTATTAAAATCATGGCGCTTCTAATTGCACTAAAAATGTTTCTATATGATCTTGAGAACATATATAATCTAGTAAATATTTCAGCCAACTCTTATTTTTAACATCATCTAAATTTTGTTGAAAATTTTCTATTGCAACAAGAAAACCTATAAAACCTGTTTTTCTAGATGAATTTAAAATAGGTACGTTTTCTAAATATAAATTAGGAAAGTACTCTTTTGTGGCAGAAAAAGTACAAAAAATTGTTTTCTGTATTCTGGGATAATGGTTTTTTTGTATGCTTAAGAGCAGAATACTGTTCTAGAATTTCAAATATCAAATAAGTTATTAATCAGCCTACAAAAGTGAATCGTTTCTCCCGAACCTTTGAATGAATCAAGTTTGAGATCATCGTTTAAATACTCCATTCTAGACGCTACGCTGTTGCTGAAAGTTTGTGCTGCTATTATAACTTTCATTTTTTCCCTAGTCAATTGTAAGTGTCTTCTCTTTCATTTATTTCCAGCAATCAAATCTTCGATAGCTTGTAATTTTACAAGAGATTAAAAAATTACAATCAATGTTATTTGATTGTCCTGTTTTAATAACTCCGTTAGCAGTTTCTAATCAACTTTAACATATGTGCTACATCTAAAAATATATATACTTTTCCTGAGATTGTGGATGCAGGAAAAATGGTCGTATCGGTAAATTTGAAATATTGGCATTTAGTTCTTTTGTCATTTTAAAATTCGAAGCAGCTCCAGCAAATGTTAAAGAAACTACTTTAATAACTGTCTCATATGAAAAACTTCGACATTGTTTTACCAATTTGGCTTTCTCTAATCCAGAAAGACCATTAACACAAAAATAGCCTACGGGTACTTTAAAATGCCCATTTACAGCAACAACTAAAAACACTAAAACTTCTGTTTCCTCGCACAATGTATCAGTACTATCATTAGTTCCTATGTCTACATATCCAGTATTTTTTTCCAGTCCATTCTACTTTCTTTATTATCGCCATATCATCCATAACAAGGCTACAATGAATGGGATATTTTGAAATTTTTCTAATTTTTACAGTTTTTAAAGCGTCTTTAGTAAACCCAGGAATACCATCGATGGTCTGGTACCATTTCTGTAATGCAGTTGGATGAGGTAACGATTTATTACATTTTCATGGATATAATAATATTTGTATGCCAGTGGTGAATAAGAATTAAATTTTAATCCTTAGAGGCACAACCAAATACCGTTAATTTTTATCTATGCTGTACGTAAAAAATAAATTCATGTATTCTGAATTAAACACATTTATTTAAAATTTTGGACCTCTATGCTGGAAAGTTATTTTCGCTTTTAGTGAAAAATATATAATTATCATCTTATTTTACATTCTTACCTTTTGATGGTATTGTTGGAAACATGTCCTGGACTTTGACAAGCACAAAAGTACCTTGCACACTGTACAGGTCCACTCCAGGTCTGTATTTAAATCTGCTTAGTGCTACATACTACACAGTGTCTTCTGGTGCTTCTTTCTGGCTGATGGGCTGAACTTTCCCATCTAATTTCCGAGGTCACGGTAGGCTTATGTTTTTAAAGCATAGCGGAGAACTATTCCTATTGGTTTTAAGGTCTACCAGCTTCTTAGCAACTAGTCCACCGACTACGGTCCTTCTAAAATCTTTATGAGATATCTGCTGCCCATTTAATTTATATAGTATATATGAGTTGACTATACAAATGTCAATAAAATTAAAGAATATACGATGCCACCATTTGACTTCGTCGATTTAGTCCAAAGTTAGATTTAAGTTAGTCCAATTTATCCACAAAGCTCATATTCATATTATAGTCCAATAAAATACGGGGACAATTTATATCTCCGATTTGCCCATTTCGCGATCTTCTTCTGACTATTGAAAAAATTTAAAGATCGTGATAGTTAGATAGTAGATGAACACTTCTTTTGTCTTTCCACTTGAATATTGACAAACTAGTGTCACTTATTTTCCAGTCGGTGTCCCCACGTTTTAGTTCTTTCTCTGCTCTCATTTCTCCAATATTTTTCCTATTGAAAAGAACTGTACCACATGTTCAGATCGAGTAGTTTTTTAAATCTAAAACTAGTTTGTAAGAACAGAAATAATTGTCTATACATAGACGATAATTTTTATGTTCTAAGCCTCTCATTAACTCTTTCTCCGTTTTATCCTACCCTTCCGGTATATATCTGAAACCTGTACAACTAGCCGGACTGATCGGCGAGACACCAGACTTTGTAGTCCCTTTTTATTGGCTTTTTTGACCTTTGAATCAAATCATAGATTCGTCTATGGCTAACTTTTCTTGTGGTTCATAGCACCTTTCAAAATTTTCAGAACTCTTATTAAAAAAAGGGCGAAGCTTGTATAGCTTATCATAGTTTGACTGATCTCTACCAGGCATAAGATTATTGTCACTTAGATGAATATGGCTGAGTAGCCATCCAAATCTGTTTACCGACATTAATTTGCTTATATATGCATTATGGAGGTCTGGGCTATAGCTCCAGTAGTCTCTGTAACTGGGCAAAGGTTTTATGCCCATCAAAATTTTGATTCCCAGAAAGACCTTAATTTCGCAAACATTCGTTGGAATAAACCGCTTGCTTTCTTGCGTTGCATATAAGTTAGAATGTCATCGGTAATAAGGCAATTCAAATATTTATATGGCGTTACTTTCAATGCTTCTGACTACATCTGTTGGGTCCCTTGGTGAGTGAATTGGGGATCCACATTGGGTAACCATCTTTTTTCCCAACAGGTGGACGAAATTCTTGTACATCTGATCGGCCTTTGATAATTTGTTGACGTAGAATGGAAAGTGGTATATACTCGCGACAAGAATTCAGACGACTTACGTCATACGAACAAATGAATAATTCATTATAATTTCATCAAAATATTTAAGAAACTGCAACTGATAGTAACAAAACTATATATTACACTAAAAGTTTGCATTACATACTGCACTAAATTGCAAAAAATCATTGTTTCTGACGCGACCAAATATCGAAAATTACGTTGACAATAAAAACAAATGTGTAACGTCAGCCGTGATGTAAGACGTCTGAATTCTTGACCCGAGTATATTGTCTTTCTCGAAATCTTCAGCATCATCATTCGGTACATCAGAGTCATCTAAAATTAAGATTTCATTTTGCAAAGTCTGCTCTGGAAGTTCCGACACTTCATAATCGTCATCTACAACCGATTCTTGATCAGATGGTATGTTAATTTGTTCGATTTCTTCTAGGAGCTCTTTGTAGGTCCAATTTTTCAACCTGAATGGCAATTCGTCCATTGTCACTGAAATTAAATTCAGAATGTTCTAATAAATTGATAGAAAATTTTAGAACAAGCTTTTTTGGAAGCTGTACTTATTACTATACACTCACATCACCCCTCACTTCGAAAAAAATCAACGAATGCCTCTGCAAACAACTATGACCAATTTACCACAACTACTATCCCTGTAGCACACAGTACAATTAATGTACCACCTCTTCAGTAGCTAAATAATAATAATTATCTTATTTAGGTACTTACCAATTAAAATCAATAGTTTATTATATCCCACTAAACAACAAATAATGAATATTATAAGCTTACCACAATATTTTACTTAAAAAACAAGTGATTTATACGTAGCACACCATTCACCAACATCAACAAACGTAACAGCATAACCTAAAAGTTAACACGCAGTAACCAGCGGGCGGGATTTATCAGCGGCATCATTTGAAACGTAGAAACGCAAGTGGTACAATTTTTATGCGTTTGTATCGCAAACGTGATATTAAAAATTTGGTAGGTACAATTCAGCAACCCTCTAAGGGTTAACGCAAAAGACCTTAGAACTGGTGGAAATTTTATCTTTCAATACTCTTCATTATGTCAGCAGCTGGACCAGGCAGAAGCCAAAAACAAAGCATAATATGTATAATTATTTTCTAAATAACTTCCTCTAAACGAATTACAGACTTAAATGCATATGTCATCATGATACCTCTATCGTTGATACAGCTGAGTCTATAATATCATGTTTTTCTTTCAAATATGCCATCAAAGATTTCGTATTTTGTTGACAGCGTCAAACTGATTAACTGTCAAGTATAATAAGGAATATATGGGTAAATATTGTGGGTGTAATTCAACGCAGGTTGGGGCTTTTATCCACTGAGTAGTTAGTTTCACACAATATTGTTAATACCTGAAAATATATGAAAAAACCTAACCACTTTCGAACCCTTTAAAAAATTGTAGTAGGCCGGGTTTTTGTTACATCAATAAAATGGTTAGTGGAATATAACCTCCCTTTAGATTGTGAATTGTAAAAAAAATTGCTTGCGGAAATTCCACAGCCTTCAACCATTTCCAGAGGTGTTAACCTATTGAAATATTTTAAAAGCAAAAAAGCAAATAGTATAAAGACAAGACAATGAACGCATGAACGCATTTATGGATATTTATCATCTTTTAATCTCCTAAGTAAAAACCAACATGGTTTTAGAGCAAATCACTCTACACTAACAGCAGTGTACGAGTACGTTCAGTTTATTTATGACTGTATTGACAGTGGTAAATATGTAGTAACGTTTTTGTTTGATTTAACTAGAGCCTTTGATTCTGTAAATCATAAATTCTTAATAAAAAAGATTGAAACGCTGGGAGTTAGAGGTAGCATATGTGAGATTTTAAGATCTTTTATAAGTGATAGACAAATCTTTGTTAAGTAAGAACTCACTAAACCAGGTATCAAATTATCAACAATGATTTTCAGTATCCCCCTGTATATAGCTATATGAGGGTTCACAACGCTTACACAAATAATAAATGTAGTATTTAATATAAATAGTGAGGAACAGTGCTGTATGTATTTGGTAAGATAAGTATTCACTTTGTAAAACAACTGTGTTAATTTTTCTTTATTGTTATATTTCAGGTCCTGTCCAGCACCGCAAATTCTCAATAGGACACTTGTGCTAAATCCAGAATTTACTATGTAAGTTACCAGTTTTATTACGTACCAAGGTGAGTTAATGAACAAAGTATGGTACTGAAAATTGATAATTAATTTACTTATCGTTTTTTTTTTACTTTTACAGGACCTGATTTGCCAAAACAAAAATAATAATAATAGGACTCTAAATAATAGATCTTTATACGTAAATTAAGAATATATATGTATGTCGATCAGACAGACTAATCAAATATTATAGAAAGTTGATCAGACAGTAGCTGTTTACACCTAACTAAAGAACTATTTACTTATTAACTAAATTTGCTTAATATCCTAAGTCTAATAATTAATAGTTTACTGTATTTCTTTCAGATTATAAAAAGTTACAGTATAGACGTTCAAAACTGACTTTTATTATACCAGAAAGAGATAAAAAAATAATGTAAGTTGGATATGTGACTTGCGTGATCAGGTATCCTAGCAGGTTATCCTGGCCTCCAAAGCACGTTTCAACAGGAGAATCCTGGCTAGTCCTCGCACGAGCCGCCCCTGCACCAAAGGTGTAGGAAATAACAAACTCGAAACCAAAACTCTGTGGTGTTATCTCAGCCTGGTTTTCGTCTCTCCAGAACGTGTTGGTTGTGAAAGGAAGATCAATTTTCCGCTCGTAAGAAAAACCCTAGTATAATATTAAAAATTACTCTTGGGCCAAAATTGCACACTGCACATTTATGACAATACACAAGTCAGAGAAAGAAACAAATAATCAAGAAATATACCTAAAGACATACCTTCTTTGAAGGGTTTTCTAAGCCAACAATCCTGGGTTTCTGCCTTGTGATATCTAATCTAATCCCCAAGAAAAAGGGTAACTTCTCAAAAATACCATAACCATCGTATGCAGCACTCAAAATTACATCAGAAGTTACAAATAAATCACTCCTAGGTTTATCCTCGTTAGGATGATTAACAAAAATCAAATTCTAGGAGATATTCACAAATATCACACACAGGATACCCATTGTAAGAAAAAAAACAGACATCTAAGAAACATACCAAATGTAAAAGGAAATAAAGATTCTCTAATTGACTAAATCACGGGTAGAAACCTCTGTTCGACGTATCGCGGGTGAAGAATAATGAGGTTACTACTCGCGAGATGGTAGCGCTTGGCTACTTGTCGAAATCTTAAGTACCGTCATACTTAGACGCTAACGTTGTAACTTAAATAACTTAAATACCTAATAAACTGATTTTAAAATACTTAGTGAAAACTGTATGAAATTATGATAAATATAAATATGAAGTTATTAAATAGAAAAATTACCGTAACAAGTGTTAGACATTCGTTGTGGTAACATCCCGATTATTTTGTAAAATATACGAGTTTTCTTTGTGTAATTATGGGAAAGTGCATTGTAGACAATTGTAGTAATAGCCGATCAGATCGGAATAATGATGAAATTTCATTTTTTTAGGTAAGTAATAATTAAAAATAATGGAACACGTTTTATGACGTTAAACGGCTCTGCGCAGGCGTTGTGCTGACATTTCCAATATCGGCTCTGTGTTTTTTAGTGCCCATATGTTTAACAATCATTCTTAGCGAGGTAACAAGTATTTAATGGTTTATTAAATAATATCATGTGAAACATTTTGGTGATGCGTGTACTGGCATCGTGGAAACTATAAGAGATACGAAAATCGGCAGTTGGGGGAAAATTCTGTTGCTAACTTAATGACGCTTGCAACTAGATCTAGGTTTTGAGTTATTTTGAAAAAAAGTTAATATGGCGTTATTCGTCTGTAACTTTTTTATTTAATTTATATTTAATTATAGTTTATATTTGCTATTGCTATTTAATTATATATTATATTTGCTAAATAATAATAAGTTAAGAATCTAATTAAGAATTGCGGGGTCCTTTACAATATTAGAATTTCGAACAGTTACGGTTGCGCGAACTTAATTTTTTGGTATGGGCGCCATATTGAATTTGAATTTTATTGCAACCGAAACGTCGCATTGAAAATTTAAATATACAGTGAAATTCTTCGAAAAAGTGTTTTCAGATTTAAAAAATCCTCTAAATAAAAAAGTTACAGACGAATAACGCCATATTAACATTTTTCAAAATAACTCAAAAACCTAGATCTAGTTGCAAGCGTCATTAAGTTTTTTCCCCCAACTGCCCATTTTCGTATCGCTTGTAGTTTCCAAGATGCCAGTACACGCATCACCAAATGGTATTATTTAATAAACCATTAAATACTTGTTACCTCGCTAACAATAATTGTATAAACATATGGACACTTAAAAACAGGGCCGATACTGGAAATGTCAGTACAACTTCTGCGCGGATCCTTTTAATGCCATAAAACGTACTCCATTATTTCTGATTGTTACTTACCTCAAAAATGAAATTTTATCACTATTCGGATCTGATTGGCTATTACAATTGTCAACAATGCACTTCCCCATAATTACACAGTGATTAGAACTTATTAGAGCAATTTCTGAAAAATATGTAGATGTAAGAATAAATCATAAAGGGCGATAAAGATTTTAATATAACTAGAATTTTATTTTAAACCTTGATTTAAAAATATTTCACAATACTTCTCAAAATAATTAAATATTTTATGTTAGTTTATTAAAAATATATTCCTTCCTATTTCACATTACTTTTAAATAAAAATTATTAACTTTTATAAAATTTCATCAAATATTATAATAATATCAATTTTACTGAATCAGACTCTGTCAAAAGAGGCGGAGCCAAACTTCCGCAAGCACTCCACTACCCCCCTGTCGAGGCTTCATTGGTATCGTTGTATTGAATAGCATGGGTACAGTCTAGCTGGTCTGTGTTTATAACAATACAAGTAAGTATCGATATCCTCTGTTTATTTTAGCATATGGTATTAACTCGACTATGTCCGCCTGTATCAGATCATTTAGTCCTTTGACAATAACACGTCTTCGAAATTTCCTTCTAGCTGGTCTATGTATTTCATTTACTATCAGTTCTTTTACAAGGGTCATTTTTGGCTATAGGACACTGTAAAACGATTTCTGCGTACAAATATAGTTGTCCTGCTACAGTTATAAAGTGTAGTTTGTCTCCAGGGTGAGTCAGTCATAATGTCATTAATTTTAACCACGTATTCGGGAGGCCTAATAAAGGCAGAAAATCGAAAAAAAATTTTTTACTCGACCTTTAAAAAAATAAACAAATCACCCTATAAAAATCAGTAACACGACGCTCCTGGTGCGCTACGAACTTTCTGATGGCGCACCCGACG
Source organism: Monochamus saltuarius (assembly GCA_025584915.1). NCBI lineage: Eukaryota > Metazoa > Arthropoda > Insecta > Coleoptera > Cerambycidae > Monochamus > Monochamus saltuarius. Next base: position 16,625,709 of record CM046729.1, read on the forward strand.
ACAATATAATACCACAGACTTGCCGTATTAACCATGGATGCCACATTTACATACATAACACATCAGCGTGTTATTCAAATTTACCTCCATTTAGCACTCTGCATTTCCCGCATTTCTTCCCCCCCCAAATTTGTAGATCATGCCACACATTTGGAGGGGGGGATGGAGAGAATACAAGCAGTAAGGAGTAGTTTGTTTATTTCGGTCTAACCTCACGTATTTGGCGTAAATTCACAACGCATAATTTTACAAATTCCGAATATGTGGAAATGGTAGTGTCATACGGAGAATGTTTACGAAATGCGACTGACCCTAATTTTATTAATAAAGTGCTATGGACGGATAAGTGCAGTTTTACTTGAAATGTGGGCTGTAAACAGGTTAATACCATACTACTTAAAAAACAATAAATTTCTAGGCTAGATGTACGTAACTACAAATTGCAAATCTGGTTATGTGTGTGGTAAATTGTACTTACGAGTAATACTAAAAATTCATATTTATTTGTAAAACGTAGTGAAAACGTAATATCAAAATTATTAAACTGTAATAACCTGACATTCGAAAACATTTATTTATTATCTACATTTGTTTTTATTAACAAATAAATCAATATTTAAGGAAAATTCATTCATGTATTTAGATTTAAAAAAATAGTTTTACTCCTTGTCGTTAAATAACAGTACAAAAACTAGGTAACTAGGTTATTGACCTAATAATACGGTAGGTCAAGGTCAAGATTAACTCTCGATAACTTAGATTAGCGGCGTGCCATTTCGGTCTTGGACAGTTTTCTGTCGACAACACGATGGTTTTTTATTACTTAGTATTTAAACACGAAACACTTTTCAGCTTCTCTTAATAATTTACCCATTTTTATGTAATGTACGTAAATGGTTTATTACTCGGTTTATTATTAGACACGTTGGAGTTTTGTTGCAGTAATAACAGCTACATTTGCTCAGAGAAAAATCGACACGCGAGTGTACGGGTATCGTTTGATTGGGCCGTATTTTCTACGGGAAAACCTGAGTGGACCGCGTTACTTGCAATTTTTAATAGAATTATTTGATTATTATTATTTGATTTTATTGGATATTAATATTTTAAATTATTATTGGCTGAAGTTGAACTGAGCAAGAAAAAATGATATTCTAAAATAGTCAGTACAACCGTTTATTTGTGATGTCTAAAACCTAGGTGGGTAGGTACTATATAGAAAAATATTACAACTTGACAACATTGCATCAGGTCGACATCGAGTTGAACTGTGAGCTGTAACCGACCAAGGATGTGATCGGTCAGTAACAGTCTGAAAAGGGGGTTTAAATAATGATTTGAAAATATTTTTTTTCGGCGTAAATATGCATTTAGATTTTTTTTAATCACGTATTCGCATTATACTCATTATTCCCTATCTCCTCTTAAAATTAATGACATTATGACTGACTCACCCTGTAGTATATCCAAAAAGAGTATTCGACTTAATAGCCTTACCAAAATTAAGAATCACTTCACAGTCTGCTAGTAAAATGTCTAGATGTTCTATTTTTCCAGATACGGGTACTTGTCTTTTTGTTTTTCCAAAATATAACATACATATCTGTGATGGGTGTCTGCATTAGTTTAGAACAATGAAGCAACTGAAAGCACATGAAGAAAATGATTGTAACCATGTTTGTACAAAGATACCAACAACGGATTTAAAAGTATATAAGTATGGTGAATCCATTCCTGAAAATATCCTAAAATTCTAAAATTTTGAGAGACGACTACCAATACCATTCGTTATCTATGCCGATTTTGAGAGTTTGTTAAAACCCATCGATCATAATGAGTCTTGCGATGACAAACCATTCACAGTTCAAACAAGTGAATATGTGCCATACTCTTTTGCTTTCTATGTGAAGTGTAATTTTGATGACCAGTACTCAAGGTTCGAAACGTACCGAGGGTCCAATGCTGCAGAAGTATTTATTGAAAAATTGGATAAAGTAGCTATGGAGTTGTATACAATCACTTAAGACATACCAAAGAAATGCTCCCTCTTACTGAGGAAGAGAGAATTGCTTATGATACAGCAAAATGATATCATTTGGCAATAAACCATTTATGCCTTGGGATATAAAAGCAAGAGACCATTCCCATTTAAGCGGAAGGTTCCGTTTTGCAACGTATTCTGTTTGTAACTTGAACTACAAAGTTCCAAAATTCATACCAGTTTTCTTCTACAACCTCAACTATGATTCCTCGCTTTTTATTCAGAAATTGGCTAGCAAGAATGAAAACATTTCCGTTATTGCTCAAAACAAAGAACAGTACATCTCATTTTCCAAGTCTATTCTCGTGGAGAAATCTGAGGATCCAAAGAAGCCATATAAAAACTTGATATTGAAATTTATGGATTCGTTTGGATTTCTGTCCAAGTCCTTCGACAAATTAAGTAAAACTTTGGAATCCCATCAATGTGTTGAGACTCGAAGGTATTTTCCAGGCAAAGAGAAGTTCAAATTAATCTGTCGGAAAGGGGTTTTTCCTTACAGTTATGTGAACTCCTTTAAAAATTGGAAGAAACTACACCACCTTCAAAAGAAAAATTTTATAATGATTGACTAATGAGGCTCTTTCTGATGAAGATTATAACATTGCCAAAGATGTATGGGCAACCTTCAATTGTAAAACGTTAGGATAATATGCCGATCTTTATCTAAAATCAGATGTCCTGTTACTAACTGATGTATTCGAGAATTTAAGAAAAGCGTGTTTGGAGCAATACAAATTGGATCCGTTTCATTACTTGACAGCACCTTCATTGAGCTGGAATGCAATGCTGTTTTATACTGGAATTAGGTTAGAGCTTCTTACTGACGTAGATACTTTACATTTCTTTCGAAAATCAATTTGTGGAGGTGTATCCCAATGTAGTAAGAGGAAGTCTCAAGCAAATAAGACATTTTTACCTATGATCCTACAAAACCAACATACATCATGTATCTGGATACTACCAACTTGTACGGAGCAGCCATGAAAAACTACCTACCTACTGGTGATTTCAGATCGATGGAGATCAATGAAATTGAGAACTTTGATTGTTCCACCATTGACAACCATTCAGCTAAAGGCTATGCGTTAGAAGTAGAATATCCATCAAATCTCCATGACAAACACAACGATCTACCTTTTTCCCAGAATAAATGATTCCACCAAAACTCAAAATTTCAAAATTAATTCCTAACTTGTACGATAAACATAATTATGTTAACACTACAAAACGGCGAAACACTGTTTAAAATATGGACCCAAATTGAGAAAAATACATAGGATCTTGAAATTTTATCAAACAACGTGGTTAGCACCTTGCATAAGTTTAAATACTAAACTTAGAAATTCTGGTCCTCTTGAGGACCTCTTCAAATTAATGATAAATTCAATTTTTGGAAAGACGATGGAAAATGTTGATAAGAGACAATATATTAAGATTTGCTCATGCTGGGAGAACAAGACTAAGCGATTGGGTGCGAGGGCCTTAATAGCACTATCACATTTCAAAATATGCTCCATAATTGATGGAAATCTGATAGCAGTAGAAATCGTTGAAAAGGGTGGTAAAATATTCCGCAAAATGTATATATTTAAATCTACATTACACACCATTTACACTGAACTGAAGAAGAAATTTGCCTTTTATTCAGATGATGACAAGAGATATGTTGAACCTAACGAGATAACAACCAGATCTTGGGGACATTACCTTCTTAATGATGATGCCAATATAAATTTAAAACTTCTCATACAAGAGCTGACAAATTATTAAATGCTCAAGATGATGAAATGGAATGGGATTTTGATTTAAAATTATTAAATTTGTGAATTTGATGCAATAAAAAATTATAATAAAAGTTATATTTGTTTTAATTGTTTCGTCGGTTAGGTTGGCCGAGTGGTATAAGGTGTTGGAATTCAGATCTATGGTTTAACAGATTCGTGAATTCAAGTCTCGCATCCTAACATTTTTTTTTTAATTATGAACTATTTATAGCTTTGTTAAAATAAAAAAGCAGAAATAATATTTCAAAAGTTTTATTGATTTATTTTACATATTTTATGTATAATTAATATTGTTGAAGACTCCATTTACACATGTGACATTTAGATTGTGATGGTGCAGATCCATCGACGTGTGTATGCCATTCTGGACGATTGTAATGTATGAAATATGGTAGCTGTACTTGTAGGCTGAAATTTTCTCTATACTATTTCGGAAGCTTTGGCCATGAATGTAAAAGTTCAATGGGATGAGCCCTTTCAATTAGATAGTGTAGTGGAAAATTTATGGGCTCCTCTTCAGTAAAGTTTTTTTTATCAATTCTCTACTAATACATTGCACACACCACAATTATTCAGACATATTACTTGAAAATACCTAACAATGAGGAACAACGAAGAACAAATTGCTATATACTCACTATTTATGGTATGACTAAAGTTATTAGAAGTTATTAGGGGTTTACTGTAAAGCTCCAGCCAATCAAAGTCTTGCATTACGTTATTACATCTTTTTCTCAACTTTTAGCTAGTACTGTTTGTAGGTATGGATTATTTGAACATTTCTTGATAATTATTTGTATCAGGGTTCATTCTTTTCCAATTACAGGGCCAACTTTCATTTCGTGACCCATTTTGATCAAAACAAATAAACACCTCTTTGGAGTTATAAGGTCGCTGTATAATTGCCTGTTCCTGTTTTGGACGTCCCGGTCGCGACTGTGGTATTTTCTTGTGTTTTTCAATTCTAGACCTGAGACTGGGTGTGAAAAGTTTTTGGTCAGCTGAAATTCCCAGTTTGGGTCCGGAAAAATGGCCCATTGGGGCCGGAAAATCATATTTCGGACATACCAGTCGCAACAGTGGTATTTGTGGTTTCGGAAGTAGTCAGTGGTATTTTTGTTTGTATATGATTTCCTTCTATTTTATTGCACGATATTCTTTTGTTTATTATTATTATTGTTATTGTTATCGTTATCGTTATCTTTATCATTATAATTATCATTATCATATTATCATTATCATTATTATTAGTATTATTATTATTATTAGTATTAGTATTATTATTATTATTAGAAATAAGAAATTAGAAGAAATTATAACAAAAACAAAATTGATAGAAAAAAAAATTACTCGTCTAAAATAAAAGCACAAAGTTTAAGAATACCCATTACAAACATGCACATCATCTTAGCAGTTTTGGGACTAAGGTTAACAAGTAACTCAGTTAAAGCATCAATAGAAGTTAAGTTTCTTAGATCAGGTGTTTTGAGATGTTCATACATAGAACATTTAAGAAAAATATGTTCAAGTGTTTCCAACTCAAATGTATTACAAATAGTACATACTTCAGTAGGGTTAAATAGGAAATACCATGAAATGCAAACATTAAAAAATGCTTGTTCGAAAGTCGAATTTGAGCTATAATCCTTATAATATATATCGGTAAACGGAAAGTTAAATAATTTTTCGGACATCTGGTTATACTAAAATACCTATACAATATGGAGGATGTAGAATTTGTAAGCGATGATAAGTCGTTATGGTAGAGTAAATTTTCGTATGTAAAGTAAGTTTACGAACTAAGTCTATCTGGGAATCAGCAAAAATTACTAGATCATCTGCATATAACAACATTAGTATGTCGTTAAAATTGTCAACGTTAAGGCCAACTGCACCATTTGACCTAAAAAAGTCCTCTATATCCGCGATGAAAAGTGAGAATAAGATTGGACTAAGAGATTCGCCCTGCAAAACTCCTGTTGTAACGTCAAAAGCTCTTACCCTTATAAAAGTAGAGCTAATACCCATATGAAACAATTTGGACCAAAGTAAAACGTGGTCAACAAAGTCAAATGCTCTTTTAAAATCAATGAAAGCAGCAAAAATTTTACGGCCTTTTGGTCTCAAATGGAGATGCACAAGCGAACTAAGTACATAAACATTGTCGGTACAATTGCGATTTTTTCTAAAACCGGACTGACACTCAGGTAAAGCGTTATTTGTATCACACCAAGTCGTTATACAAGAGAGTAAAATATTAGTGAACACTTTAGCAAGACAGCTAACTAATGCAATACCTCGATAATTGGAAGGATCTTCAGTAGGTCCCTTTTTATGAAGCATCATTAGAATTACATTAGACCAAGCTGTAGGAGTAGTGCCTTCAGCAAGAATTTGATTATATACAGTATAGAGAAATAACCGCCAATTCAACAATGGGGCAAATTCTTAAGGAATTCATAAGATATTAGGTCTTCACCAGAGGATTTACCATTTTTACAACGAAAGAGAGCAGCTTCAAGTTCAGGGAGAGAAATTGGTTCATCAAGAAATGGGTCTTTAGCTTCAAAAAATAATGTGTTATCTAATATTCTTTCAGGGTATATATTTTCGTAAAATTGTACCCATACAGAAACTGGAAGGGACGTAAAATTAGTATTAGTACGAAATTTTTTAAGAATCTTCCAGAACATACCCTGATCAGTAGCATTGGCCAAGCTAGAAGTAACAGATCTGTCATATATTTTTTTTTTAATTTGATTAGCTTCGGATACTCCTTATTGTAATATATATACTTTTAAAATATCCAGAAAAATTATTTGCCTTACAGAAAGCCTGAGCTTTAGTTTACCTTTCATAGTTTTACATTCATCTTCCATGGTTTATTTGGGGAAAATAAAGTAATAGTACTGTTAACGGAGCATTTTTTGATCATACCTACATTATGCGCAGTTTCGACTATAGCTTTACATAGGTTATTATAGGAACTACTAATAGTGTCAAGAAGTTGTACCCTTTGTGAATACTGCATTGATAGTTTATAACTAACCGTAAAATTCTCATTCCATTCTAAGACAAAAGTATTATTTGGTACAGGGACGGGATGAACATTTGCAATATTAATGCTAGGATATATTAGCTTCAATGAGACAGGAAAGTGGTACGATATCAAACAATCATTCAACACTTTTAAGTTACTAATCGTATTAAGTTGTATACTGTTGCACCAGACTAAATCAATTACACTATTACCCAGGGTACTGCAAAAAGTAAATTGCGCAGACCTGTCCTGGGTAGTTCTACCATTGAGCAAAACGAAAGAGTTATTATGCATAAATTCAAGTAAGGAATTACCTCTAACATTTACGACCTTGTCACAACTGTACCTTTGCTCAAACAAATTAGATTCAGCAATCATCTCATAGGCAATATCACCCAGCTGAGCAACGCTACAATTAAAATCCCCACCAATGATAAAAGGCAAGTGAGGATAATTATCAAGTATTTCGGTAATTGTTGTTTGAAAAAGGTCCAACATGTGAACAATGTCACACTTAGGGTTGAAATATACAATACAAGTAATAAATCTAACATTATGTTCATAGCACAGTAATAAAATAATCCACCAGATGACTGATCTAATACAGTAACTTTAACACCTTTTTTACAATCACTATTAGTCCGCCACTGCCTCTGCCACGACTCTTGTCTTTTATAGCGTTAGAATGATAGATATTGTAAGTGGACACCAAATGCGGGAGGTTTAATAAATTGCTTGTATGCCAAGTTTCACACAAACACAGAATGTCAAACCCCTTATTTATTCTAAGAAAGTCATTCAAATTTTTTAATCCCTCTACGTTCCAAAAAACAATTTCTAGTGGTTGCTACTTCGACGTCTTTGCTGAATTGTCCGAGGACATGGGCTTATTCATTTTTATTTCTTCAACTGGTCTAGGGGAATTAACTTCATCTCGGTTTCTCTTATTATTTTCCACATTTCTAGTAACGATCATGGGTACATTATTAACATATTTAATAGTTAAATTCGATTCCCCATTCCTTTTGCGCGCTTCTAAGGTATCACGAAGATTAACAAGATGTTTTAGCTGAGTTGGTGTCATATCTTGCTTGAGAGTTACATTAGGGAATAATCTCTTAGATATTTTATGCTTATTGCTTATTTTTGACAAGGTTGCCTTACAGCGGCTAATATAGACTGCCTTGACTTTTATGCTGATCTACACAAACACATAATATAATCAGTTCATGAGAGTCCACTGGCGTAGCAGAGAAACAGGGGTGGCGGGACCATAATATAACATATATTTATATGATAAAACGACTTATGATAATAAAGTTTATTAAATATTATATTAATACAGATTATTTATTGACTCATTTCTACATCGCTCTCTTCTTGGTCATCAGATTCTTGTTTCCATTCGCGTTCAGAAATTTTATTGGCTAAATGGCTCTGCAGTAAACGTTTAATGCCATGAAGCATCCCTGTCATTCCCAAGTTAATAAAGCCATTGACAACATCATATATGGACATTGATCATTTAAATATGGTTCACACAATATTAACGCTTCTCAACTAATTCTTCACAGTATTCTGCTGGAAAAAAGTTTCCCATACCATAAATTGATGGGATAAACTGAGAACGTTTGCTATTTCACAGGCTAATTTATACTGAGAACTAATTTATTATACTGTGTCTTACATATATAGATACATACATGTGTTAATACTTATTAGGTTAGAATACAACAGCACTGAACATGGAACATAGGAAGTAGTATATCATAGAACACAATGTTAGCAGTTAGCACTGACTGTAAACATATATTTTAAATATTCCCAACAGCCCCTTTATTTAAAATATTTGTACAAGTCCTTGTTCTAAAGCACATAATTGAGTCTTCTTTTTATCCACTGCTTTTGTTAACGAATCTGCTAACTGATTGTCTGTAGGCACGTATTTCAGTTCCAACAACTTGCTTTCTATTTTCTCCTTTAGGAAATTATGTCGTATATCGATGTGTTTTGTACGCGCTCGGTAAGATCCATTCTTTGCTAGATTTTGTGCACCTTGATTATCTGTGAATAACACTGTCGGTCGAGTGCACCAACCAAATTCCCCACTTAAACATCTTAGCCATAATGCTTCTTGAGCTGCCATGGTTATCGCCATATATTCGCTTTCCGTTGTAGACAAGGCAACAGTTGGTTGTCTTTTTGTTGCCCATGATATAGCAGATCCATTTTTGAGAAAAATGTAACCAGTAACTGACTTGCGTTCATCTACATCACTGGCCCAATCGGCATCTGCATAGCCAATAACCTCACTTTGTTTATTTGTGGCCCCATGAAATTGTAACTTAGTGTTGACAGTTCCCTTTAAATCTCTTTTAGTTTTAAAAACCCACTTACATTTCAATGGTTTTATTTCAGGTGAATATTCTACTAGGTCCCAAGTATTATTTTCGAGTAATGCAGAATATTCTTCATTCATGGCCGCACTCCATTTGTCACTGTCTGTCCCATTTAACGCTTCATCCACTGAACTTGGATCAGAAAAATCGTCAATGGTGGTTGCATAACTAACATCGTAATCCTCTAAAATTTTTGGCGGTTTTCTTTGTCTATCCCCTCTTCTTAAGCCGTCTTTTGGATTATTTACAGTATTTTGTGGTGGGACAAAATCGGGATCAAAGTCGTCACAACTATCGTCATCCAAGCTTTCACTTGAGTGCGAAGATAAGTCATTCATCGGTTCAAGGTTATTAACTTCATTGCCTTGTACCTGTTCATTCTGATTTTCTGTCACCTCAGGTATTACCTCTTTGGGAGGAATAAAAATATCTACATTTTTATTGGTACGGTCCTGCCCTAATAAACTACTGCCCTTTTCAGACTCAAAAAATATGACATCTCGGGAGATAAAAGTGGTTTTTGTGGCAGGGTTGAACAACCGATAAGCTTTGCTCTCTGAACTGTAACCTACCATTATGCTAGCAACAGATTTACCATCTAACTTTCTACGTTTCTCTTTCGGAATGTGAGCATGCACTTTACAACCAAATATGCGTAGGTTACTAAGTTTTGGTTTCAATCCAGTCCAAACTTCTTGTGGCGTTTCATTTTGTAAACACTTTGTTGGAGATATGTTTAATAAATACACAGCGGTATTTGCTGCCTCTGCCCAAAAGGCATTCGGTAACCCAGAATCAATCAGCATACACCTGGTCTTTTCAATGATGGATCGGTTTAATCGTTCAGCCTTTCCATTTTGCTCTGCAGTGTACGGAACAGTCAGCTGATGTATTATTCCAGCATCTTCAACATACTTCTTAAAATCGTTTCCACAATACTCGCCACCGTTATCTGTTCTTAGAATTTTAATTCTTTTGCCCGTTTGATTTTCAACTAAGTTTTTAAATGTTTTAAAACAGTCTAGGACCTCACCTTTTGATTTAAGGAAGTAAACAAACACTTTATGACTGTAATCATCTAGAAAAGTCAACATATACTGAGAACCACCAAAACTTTTACTCTCAATTGGTCCACATAAGTCCGAGTGCACTAATTCTAAATATGCAGATGTCTGTGATTTACTCTCACTAAATGGTAACCGATGGCATTTACCCTGAACACATATTTCACATTGGAAATCTGGAGAATTGTCACTGAAATTCAAATCTGATGCCATGCCATTTTTTAGTTTATTTAAACTTACACTGTTTATGTGACCTAACCGACGGTGCCATAACATTTTGCTAGAATCCACTGATGTATGACATGCTAGTTCAGTTTTGTCACTACTTTTCACTATATCCAGTTTAAATAAATCCTTGTCTAGGCTACCTGTCGCAATAACATTTTGTTTGGAATCATACACTTTACACCCTGTAGACTTGAATTCAACAGAACAGTTCTTCTTTACTATTTGGCTCACTGACAACAGATTTACTTTTAAGTCAGGAACATAGAGAGTATTTTCTACTTCTGCATTTACAGATGATGACACAGGCAAATAGACACTACCTACTTTATTTGCTTTCATTATCTGATCGTTAGCTGTATTGATAATATGATCCTGAGTCTCCTTAACTTTGTCAAGTATATTTAGATTATTTGTCATGTGTATTGTGGCAGCAGTATATAAATACCTCGATTTATTATCTCCCGTACCGCTGGGTGCTACAGATAATGCTGAGTAGAGTGCTACATCCTTCTTGGTATCATTCTGTGCATCATTTTTGTCCTTTTTTGTATTACAATCTTTTGCAAAGTGGCCAAATTTATTACACTGAAAGCAACGTACAGATTTTGGTCTTCCACCAGCGCTCTGTTTTGATTGGATTTTTTCTTATATTTTCCTGCACTGTAGAGAGCTATTGCATCATTTTTATGCTTTACATCTTGCAGTAATTTAGTTTTTATTGAATCTCCGGTTACTGCAGTTCCTGAACTCTCTATACCCATAATCATGGGTTTATATTCTTCTGGTAATCCTGCTAGGATATAGTTGGAATAGTTCCAACCCACTCATAATTTACATCTAACCCAACATTTGAGAGCTTGTGAGCAGTACTCATTATTTTATTTACATAGTCCTCCACCGAGTCACTATCCTCTAACCTTGTCGTTATAAGTGTTCGCAGAAGGCCTACTCTTCTGGTCAGTCCATTATCTTCGAAGGCTTTAGCAAGGTTTTCCCAAACCTCTTTTGCTGTTGTGGCAGACTGAACATGCACATAATTTACAGGGTCTATCAATAAAATAATCTTGCTCTTAGCTTTAGTGTTTCGCTTGGTATCGGTGTCTGTACCTTTGACACAGTCCCATAGCTCTTCCAAGAGTCGAAATTTTCTCGCCCCTTTAACTTCTCTATTGGCGGGATTGCGTAGCCGGTCGACATCTTAAAAATCGTTAAACGCACAGCAAACGTACAAATTCTGGAAACCCTTTATTTAAGCTGTGCCCTGGGCCCATAACCTGATGGGATAAACTGAGAACGTTTGCTATTTCACAGACTAATTTATACTGAGAACTAATTTATTATACTGTGTCTTACATAGATAGATACATACATGTGTTAATACTTATTAGGTTAGAATACAACAGCACTGAACATGGAACATAGGAAGTAGTATATCATAGAACACAATGTTAGCAGTTAGCACTGACTGTAAACATATATTTTAAATATTCCCAACATAAATGTCTTCATGATCGGCATCAAACTTAATATTTGAGACTGTGTGACGTAGGTTTCGAATGCCACTATCCAAGTCTTTTATTTCGATCTCTTTCACATAAGCTGCCCACATTATTCTGGTTTTGTTTGGTTACCTCAATATTATTTTTACTAATATACACAACACTGCTTATTTTCGACTGTTTCGAATTTTTTCCCTAACGTTACTTTATGAAGTAATCCACACCACTTTGAATAGGTAGAGAGAAATTTTATTTTTTAGAAATGATTTACGTATTACCTACTAACATGGTTATATATTTTACCGTCTAAATTAAAAAAAGGTAACGCTAATAAGGAAATAAAGTTTTTGCTGACACACAACAAATGCAGGTGTTTAGAAAAGATGGAAATTTTAGCTGATCTGGCGATTTCAAAGAAAATAGTTTATTAGATTTTATTCTTTGCTAGTGTGGAATTTTTATAGGAAATAAACTGTCGAGTTTTGTCTATATAGCATCCGGTGTCATGTTTGAGTTCATTGATCTACATTCGGCGTCAGGTTTCACTAATCCGGTGTGGGGTTTCGTCTAGATAACATCCGGTGACATGTTTCAGTTCATTGACCTTGCTCCTCCTTCGGCTCTTGGTCCTTATCCTTTTCATCTCTCCGATCCTAACTACTCATTTGGGTCATCAGTTCTCCTCCCTTTTGTCCAATCTCTTTGGTCACCGGAGGCACTGTTGTAACTTCCATTTCATCGAGATTGAATATATTTGAACGTCGGAACTTGTTTCTTTGCATAACATTGTCCAATTTGTCAAAGAATTTGTCTACCGTAGTTTTATTGAAAGCAGTCATTCTGGCAAGGCAGGTTGCCTCAGGTTTTTTAATGGATAACGTAGAATTCCTCTTCATAAACCCAGTAAACCAGTCATCACCAACTTGCTCTTTTCCTTTCCAGGATTTGGAAAATTTTAGATTATTTACTTCAGAAAATTGTAAAGCTATTTGTCTGCATTTATTCGGTGCCATTCCGTAAAATATTTTAAAGCATTGTAGTAAATGCCCCGCCAGGGCTCTCTCCATTTGTTCTGAGAAAACCTGTCTTCTGTGGAAGTTTGGTTTAAACGACAGAGTGTCTATGCCCATTTCTCTGGCTTTCTCTACATAAAGTGCAAGACGAGACTTTGTTACGTTTCGAGTAGCTGCCACATGGCGCAAACTTCCCCAATATTTAAAACATCTTCCACTGCTTGCCGTAGATCACCTTCAGGAAAGGTTCGTTCAGTTTTTCTTTTAAATTCCCGTGGCATCTGGAATAGGTAGAGCAGTGCGTTAAGCATTAACAAATATATCGGGGATCAATGGACAGGGGGATACAATGGATAGCCTGTCCGTTGTATCCCCAACTGATATAATCACACATTTCTGGCCGTGAAATCTGAACCGAAAATTGCATCTTTATAAAACATACGTAAATAGATCCCTATTATTCACCATTGCATGCAAATGAAACGCCAAATACGAAACATTAAACTATAGGCGATTTTCCGGTAACTAACTATTCAACATAGTTACTTGTAGTTAGATATAACTCGATTTCGAAAAGCATATACGTCTAACTACATTTTACAATAGTAAGATGAAACGGTAACTATCTCATGATGCTGGTTACAAGGAATAGTATGTATGGATATCTTTATCTATTCTGTGAAAGTTACATAATTACTGTAGTTTTAAATGGAGTACCAGTACAATTTGAAGAAGTGTCAGTTATTACAGAAAAATTGAAAACAGCCCTTATTAGTATTGCTACCACAGCCTCTGCTAGAGGTTGGTTATAACACTGGGCAACAATTTGGTAGCAAAAAAAAGTTTAATATCAAAGACACAGTTCTCACTAAGGTCGGCCCAAGCGGCCAAGTGCGAGGTCTAGCTCGATGACGAATTTCTCAGGGTCGTTCAGTGGCGGTGGTGTGCCAAATTGCCCAGGGAACAAGACGTATACTGTCACACTAAAATAAGATAAAGACAAAATTAGAGCTTGAGAACTCTTACAAGAATATTCCTTCTTTAATACGGTGGTGCAATAAAACGGCAAACTTTAAAATAATACTCCGTATATTTGCTGGTTAGAGACGTTGACAATACAAAAGTGTTAAGTAATGTTTGAGTTGATAACAAAGTGCTAGGTAAAAAGTGATAGCGGAAAGCGTATTGGCAATATGGTATAATGTAATACCAGTCTGCTGGACTGGGTGATAAACTGAAGGCCAAGATAGGTCTTAATTATCTATTAAATACAAGGTGTGTGCCACTGAGAGTGTGCACAGAACCCAATTCTAGCTACAAGTGGTTGACAGTAAATTTCAACGCTACGCCTTAAATCTAAGTAAGTGTTCTCAATAAAAGTTATAACTAGACAAAAGCATTTTATACCTAAGTAAAAGGTTTCCAGGAACGTTATAACTGACACAGAAATATACTGAACGTGTAACTAATTCACAGCCAAGAAAACAGGTGAAGCCTGAACGGTAAGCTAATAATTTTTACTCATAAATCTATAAATATACAGTATACACTCTATATGTATTATCCAAATGTAATACGTTACACTCGCATAGGTGAAACGAACAGAGCAGAAAATAGTGAACGTCTCAACTAGGATACTTATTGGTTGCACAGGAGGTTGGTAGATGTCTACGCTGTACAGTGGCAGCGATACGCTCTGGCTTCAACGGCAAGACAAGGAGTACTCGCAGCTACGATGAAATGGGACTTCTACAGGCTCATACTGACAGGACAGCATTCGTGTACTAGAGGACTGGTCACCTGGTTTGGAGAACTCGCAGGATGCCAGGGATGACTGGAACTCCCCCAAGAAAATGGGCACGCCACTGGAGACGAGGTACTCGCTCGTGAACTCGTGAGCCAAGTGATGGGACAGCCGGTATCGTGACGTTAACAGTCGTAACAGAGAAACCCAATTAGCAAACAAGCAAACAGAATATAGTTACCAAGGGTTTCTTTTCCAGACACAGAAGCGAACAGGACAAGCCTCTGGTTAAAACGGGATCATGGTTTCCACTAACAGGAGCCAACAACAAGCACACATGTTCAAAAGCCAACGTGGTCGGCTACAGTTGTTGCACAATTCCACAAGCTGGTAAGATTCTCCATAAACGTACAAAATACTATATCCAAATAACTCCACAATAATGGGGAATCTACACACTCAACGTTGATGATAAATCCCTTTACGGATGCTTTAGAATTAAAGCGATATTTTTCCCAACGTTGAATACAACAAAACTCTTAAGCGTGCATTACAAGTTGAAGAATGACAGCCACAGCCCGTTGCCTTTGAAAACCAGTGATCAATCGAATACAGAAAACCCATAGAACGCAGTATAACAGAAGATCTTTGAACAACAACACGCAAAGGATGTGTTCCACGGTCAAACTAGAAATAAGTATATCTGGTTGCATACAGATGACAACGGTAATTTAAAGTAAATAAACAGTGGTATTTGACATTTGTATTATTTACGTTAGGTGATCATGGTACGATGTACATATAATAACTCTGATAAATAACTTAAAGTGGTAACAAGATTTTACCGTAATGCGCACATATCCATATACGAGGTGAACCAATAAAATGATGACATAATTTATACTAATTTAAGGTAACTGTTAAAGACATCAAAATAAAACCGTAACAGTATTTTAACTTATTACATGTATTCTCATAATTTTATTGTGTAATTAACAAGTCAACCAATATTTTATAATACAATAAAAATTTATTCTCTAAAATATTTGTAATGTTTATTTTAGATGATGAGTTCTTGCTTAATCACATATACAGGGTGGGCCAATAGTGTGTGGACGGAAGATTGTGGTTATACTGATATATATTTTTAAAATCTGCTATCGGTGGGGGGTGGGGGGTAGTAAGAGCTACAAACTAAAAATACTTTTACTGGAATTCCTAGACATATACAGGGTGATTCATATTAAAGTTACATTTTTTTTAATGGAACCGAATGGTATATTATTGCATATTTGGATTCCTCGGTCAAGTCTAGTGACATCATGTAACATACTTGGTACCTAAGACGTACCGTTTTGACGTTATTCGATATTTTGTCAAAAAGTTGATGTCTAGAAACAGTTGAATATCAGAGGTAAGGGACAACATAGGAGGCTGTGATTGGGGGAAATTATTGACCACCCTCCATACTACCAAGAGCTAGAAAGTCAATTATGAACTGTGTTTGTTATGACTGATATCGTCGCTCTAATTTTGAAAACTTCAATTATGGATAACTTGATTTTTTTAAATGGAACCCACATATTTTTTTCACGTGACTAGATAACACATTTCATTACCTTTCACCGTTGAGTGAGAAATTATAGATAGAGGCGCAACCTTATGGCGAAATGCGTATACACTTTTGGGCCCGAGATAGTATTAGGTAATAGCAGCTCTTTGGTTCTAAGATTCGTCAATTTATCGAAAACTTATTGTTCACGGAACCATTGAATCACACAGAACACTCAAAATTGACTGTCGTTAACAACAGTTCTCGACAGACGGACAAATCTCCGGCCCAAAAAAACCCTACTGGAAAACACGGTGTAACATAACGGAATGTCAAACGTGAAGGCCTTTCTTTATTTCTTGTCCGACTTTAAAAACATTTTGCCCTATAGATATTTTCTATTAGGGCCTTTATTTTCAAGATACAGCGTGTTAAACGTGTAGATCGTATACGCATTTCGCCATTAAGGTTGCGCCTCTATCTATAGTTTCTCACTCAACGCTTTCACCCAATATAAAGTAATCTATATTTGTCTCTAATACTTTTCTTCTAATTCGAAACTTTTTACTATGATGGATTTATGCAAACCAATTAATTTAAACTAAATTCAAAAAGAAATAAATAAATAATATGGCAGCATTTATTCATACGAATTAATAATAATTAAAGTGATTTTTTATTAAAAATGACTTTGTTTATTTAGTTTAATTCAATTGTTCTCCATAATTTTACATTTAGTTTTTTCAAACACTCGGGAGTAAAGTTGGCCATGGAAAACGAACAGTAAATTTAATTATCATTATTTATTAAATAGTAACACAAATAAATGAACAAGAATTACAAACAACTTCACAAAAACTACAGTGGTTTACTCCCGAGTGTTTGAAAAAATTATGGAGACCAATTGAATTAAACTAAATAAACAAAGTCATTTTTAATAAAAAAATAACTTTAATTATTAATTCGTATGAATAAATGCTGCCATAATATTTATTTATTTATTTTTTAATTTAGTTTAAATTAATTGGTTTGCATAAATTCATCATAGTAAAAAGTAATTGCGGATTAGAAGAAAAGTATTAGAGATAAATACAGATACCTTTATATCGGGTGAAAGATAATGAAATGTGTTATCTGGTGACGTGAAAAAAATATGTGGGTTCCATTTAAAAAAATCAAGTTATCCATGATTAAAGTTTTCAAAATTAGAGCGACGATATCAGCCATAACAGAGTTCATAATTGACTTTTTAGCTCTTGATAGTATGGAGGGTGGTCAATAATTTCCCCCAATTACAACCTCCTATGTTGTCCCTTACCTCTGATATTCAACTGTTTCTAGACATCAACTTTTTGACAAAATATCGATTAACGTCAAAACGGTACGTTTTAGGTACCAAGTATGGTACATGAAATCACACTAGAATTGACCGGGGAATCCAAATATGCAATAATATACAGGGGGTTCCATTTAAAAAAATATAACTTTAATATGAATCACCCTGTATATGTCTAGGAATTCCAGTAAAAATATTTTTAGTTTGTAGCTCTTACTACCCCCCACCTCCCACCAACAGCAGATTTTAAAAATATATATCAGTATAACCACAATCTTCCGTCCACACATTATTGCCCACCCTGTATAGCTCTATAAGGCATAGTAAAATAGATTTTTTGTCAGTGGAAGATCTAGAAACGGTTATAATAGAAAGATTGAACGAGAACAGTGAGACTGAGAATATTTGATGCCACTAGACTTTTGCTAGAACTAAGAGCAAATCAGACAAAAAGATTTGAGGACAAAGAGACATACAAATTAACCCTGTAGAATTAAATTACTAAATCATTAATAAATAATGGGTACGACGTAACTGCAGAAAAGTGTCGACAAAAGTTTTATAATCAACAGAAGCTATATGTAGAGTTTGTACGTCATGCTCATACGACAGGAAAGGAAAAGAAAACACCACTGGAATTTTTTAATATATTACACTTAATTCTTAGTAAAAAAGATACAGTAAATTTAAATGAAATAGAGGATACATTGATACTTGAAAAAGAAAATATTCCCGAATCCCAGGATGAACTTACCCCGGATGAACCTACAGCAAGGTCAAGCGAAACTACCACAGTAAAGCCAATAAAAATTACTAAAACAAACCTGCTTGAGGAAATTAAGCAACAAAATACCATGTCAAGAAATATTCAACAAGAGAGCTTTGATAAACTTTACAAATTACTCGAAATTCAAAATTCACAACGAGCAGAACTAATAAATATTTCTACTAAAAAAATATGGAAAATCAGAAAACTAAGAAACGAATACATTCTAGCGATTCTGAGTAGTACATATAGGTATATCGAATTAGTGTACTGTAAAAATATAATAAAGAAAAGTGTCAAATGTTATGTACGAACGAATACATTCTAGCGATTCTGAGTAATACATATAGGTATATCGAATTAGTGTACTGTAAAAATATAGTAAAGAAAAATGTTGTTATGTACATACTTTTATTAATAAATACGTTTTTTAATACAATGTTGAAGTATTTTTATTATTATTGATTATTTTTTAACATTGTAGAATACTTTCAATTAAATGCATTCAAAATGTTTCGACATCTTAAAATCATTAGGTTCAGGTTCTTTACACAAGTTATTTTCTCTGGCACTCAATGTTGTTTTTATGTTGTAACCAATTAAAATTATTATGTTACAAACAATATTAATTTTTTTTTTCATATATTTTCAGGTATTAACAATATTGTGTGAAACTAACTACTCAGTGGACAAAAGCTCCAACCTGCGTTGAATTACACCCACAATATCTACCCATATATTCCTTATTATTAGCTTTTGTAACATTTTTTACTGTTTAAGAAAGGTATTTTAAGCTAATATACAGGGTTAACTATGACTTAGTACAAATATTTTAAGAGGGGATAGGGAAAAATAAGAATTAACGGAATCACCTTTCTAAAAATTCCAAACTTATTTATAAAGCCAAAAAATTTTTTCGAAACTATATTAAATCCCTATTTATCGCCGTCACTGACCTGTCAGCCGCGAGGTTAAGTATAATCTGCCAGAGGTTAGGTTAGGTATAATATGCCAAAGTCAAAGGTGTCAAACATAGTGACAGGTATCACCGCATTGACACGCTTCCAAAGAAAAAATACTACAAAATGTAGATTATTATTTAATGAGAAATACGGTATGGTAGCACAGAGAGGCAGCACCTATCTTACTAATATTTATTTCCAGGATTGATGATTTGAAGAATGTTTAATCATCTGTTTTCTTGTTTAAGTTAAAACTTTTTGTACTTGCTGTGGACCTCTCCTTCCCTCGATCGTTCTTTTTGTGTAAATCGAGGTAACTACTTGGTTTGGCGGTCTTGACCAAGTCCTATTACTTACGTCGGGAAAAAGCACAGATGATAACAACATAATACACGCAAATGTACACAAATACATAAAAACACTGCCACACGTTTACTGCCACGGCATAAAACAGCTGTTCGATGTGGTTCAAAAAGTATTCAGCATAATATTTTGTATACTCGGGAAACGTCTTTGACGCTGTTGCACGATAATATGCATTTGTCACACAGATTACTGAACTACTAATTTGTCACACTCCCATAAAGGTCTGTAGTCTGTAGGTCACTAATGCCAGGTGCACTCTTCTTCTTTTTATGGCCTACTCACGGCACATAAACAAGGAGAAGAAGAAGAAGAATTTTTAATTTTCATGTGTTGTTAATACTAATAGTAGCAACAATATTAACAGTAATCGACGATGTTTGCATAAAATAATTAGTAATACTTTAAACTATAACATCCCAAGATGTTCACAGTGTTCTGTAAAAATGACCCTTAGATTATAGCTAACTTCGCGTTTCTGCATTGTTTGGAGCATGGAAAGTAGGCAACTAGCAATGCAATATTCATAACCTAGAACTTACTGTACTTTAAATCAGCTAAGTGACTAATTTTAAACGTGTTATAGTAATTAAATAAAGTATTTTATGTCGGATAAGTTCTTTATGATGAATCTGCAAGGAATGAAAATGTAGTTTTGGCAGTGTGCAACGAAAGAACCAAGATCCAATACAATATACTGCAGCTAAGCGGATTAGCTGGTATCTATCAGGTACTTAGACATTATTATTTTAATAAATATGTTTATTTTCGTCGTTTCTACACTTGACAATGTTGATAAAAACGACCGCATGGTTGTTGACATATCTAGCCATGTCGGATGATGATTAATTGTCATAGGCGCCGACTTTCCGTAGGAAAAGAGGGTTTTGCCCCATTTTTAAACATCGAGCTAGAATTCCAAAATAATTTTTTATTGTCTTTTAGACCTCCCTGAGCACGTGGTTAAAATTTTTGTACTTAGTCATAGTTAACCCTGTATATCAAATCTCCTACAATTCCTATCAATAAAGTCATATGTATGTTTTCTGATACCAAACATCTAGGTATGCTAATGAACAATACGGAAGGCTTCACTGGCTTGGTCCTATAGTTCAGTCTAGTTGGTCTGTGGTTATAAATGTATTTAGCAAGTCTGTATAGTTAAACGAAAAACTGCAAAAGTAGCAAATGGTATGTTGAAAATTCTCTTGAAAATGAAAATTATACCCCAAAATTGTCAAACGGATATGGGCAAGGAGTTTTACAACAAAAAGTTCCAAGAGCTGCTGAAAAAATTTTAAGTTATTCGTTACAGTACCTACTCTAGTTTAAAAGCTGTATAGTGATAAGAGTTAATCGTACCTTAAAAAACATAATGTGGAAGAGGTTTAGTCTGCAAGGAAGTTAGAAGTGGTTATCTATCTTACAAGGTATTGTAAGCCAGTACAACAACACTCCCCATAGCACTCACGGTCAAAAACCTGCACAAATAAATAGCAGAAATGCAAAAACAGTATTACAAACAATTTACAGTCACATAAAAAACAGTGGATCCTTCACCAACATAGTTTAAAAAAGGTGACCATATTAGAATATCTAAATACAGAGAAGCATTCACCAAAGAATACGCCCCTTCTTGGAGTAACGAAATCTTTAAAATAAGAAAAGTTAATTCATATATTTTCAGGTATTAACAATATTGTGTGAAACTAACTACTCAGTGGACAAAAGCCCCAACCTGCGTTGAATTGCACCCACAATATCTACCCATATATTCCTTATTATTAGCTTTTGTAACATTTTTTACTGTTTAAGAAAGGTATTTTAAGCTAATATGTATCAAATCTCCTACAATTCCTATCAATGAAGTCATATATATGTTCTCTGATACCAAACATCTAGGTATGCTAATGAACATCCACAGACAAAACTCTATTCAATAATTATCTAAAAAATTTAATATATTTACTAACCTCTGGAGTGGGAACTCGAAATTCAACCACAATAATTGAGATCTCACTTATTTCTGCGTTTTTATTAGGATCGCTTCATCAGGTGGCCTCCTTTAACTTGAGTCAAATATCTAATAAAAATATGTTGTTATGTACGAGGTTAGTAAATATATTAAATTTTTTAGATAATTATTGAATAGAGTTTTGTCTGTGGATGTTCATTAGCATACCTAGATGTTTGGTATCAGAGAACATACATATGACTTCATTGATAGGAATTGTAGGAGATTTGATACATATTAGCTTAAAATACCTTTCTTAAACAGTAAAAAATGTTACAAAAGCTAATAATAAGGAATATATGGGTAGATATTGTGGGTGTAATTGAACGCAGGTTGGGGCTTTTGTCCACTGAGTAGTTAGTTTCACACAATATTGTTAATCAGTTTGACGTTGTCGATATTTCATTTTGACATTCAATTTCAAATAATTTTAATTTATTGGTATAATCATCTTTATAGTTAGATATTTGACTCAAGTTAAAGGAGGCCACCTGATGAAGCGATCCTAATAAAAACGCAGAAATAAGTGAGATCTCAATTATTGTGGTTGAATTTCGAGTTCCCACTCCAGAGGTTAGTAAATATATTAAATTTTTTAGATAATTATTGAATAGAGTTTTGTCTGTGGATGTTCATTAGCATACCTAGATGTTTGGTATCAGAGAACATACATATGACTTCATTGATAGGAATTGTAGGAGATTTGATACATATTAGCTTAAAATACCTTTCTTAAACAGTAAAAACAATATTGATATTAAAAGTTTTGAATGCTAATTTATATTCAATAGTTTATTTCTATTAACAAGATGTATTATTTATCTAATATTTAAAAATGCAACATTACATATTTAGCATGGCACACATTTGATTCCTTTTCTTAATCCTTTTTGATCTTTGTTATGATTTTAATGTATATTTTTCAACTACTCTATCTTCAACTGATACTTCAAATGTGTACCCATTTAAGAAACAAAATTATGCAGAAAACAACAGGATTTTATGATTTTTACAGCTTTTATTATACTGTATACATTAATATTGTTCAAAATTCTCCATCTGCCTTTTATATTACTAAAAGTATTTTCAATTCGTGCTCTTGTTTTGCTTAGTATTTATTTATTTATTTATTTATTTATTTATTTATTTACTACTACGCTGTCCAGACAGAAATCCAATTATAGGACAGGAAATACAGTAATATGTTACAAGTCAACTACATAAAAAGAAAAACATGAGTTATATCATTAAAAACATAGATATAAAGAAAAAGAAATCATACAAAAATAAAGTACAGAACTCAAGTACAAAAATGATAAGATTATTTATCTAAAACACATCAAAATCTAAAACTAAGAATTTTAAAAAAATGCACGTCTTACATCAGTGGGTTTACAGCAAAAAACATCAATCTTGTTTTGAACAGTAAAATGGTTATTACACATGACAAACATTGGAGAATTACTATGTTCATTAGTTTTAAAATTACAAAGATGAAAGGTGGAAGAACGCAAGCGGGTGCACATATTTGGTACCGAGAAGCCAACACGATGAAGAAGCTCAGGAGAATCAATTACATTGTGCAACAATTTGTACAAATACAAAACTGAATAATATTTACGACGCAGCTCCAATTCAGACAAACCAAACCTTGACAACAATACATCCTCAGGAAATCCAAATGAGGGATAGACTCCATCAGTCTTAAACCATAAATATTTAGCAAATCGTCTCTGAGGCTGTTCAACATTTTTTATGAGATGCATAGTACGGGTTCCAAACAATGGAAGCGTATTCAAGCTTCGACCGAACAAAAGCGTTATATAAAAGTATGAGTGTATCACATCTCTCAAAATTATGGCTATTGCGAATTATAAAACCCAAATTTTTATTAGCACCGGCCACGATATTCTCAATGTGACTGGAAAACGACAAATTAGCCGAAAACATTACCCCAAGATCTTTAAATTGTGTAACGGCATTAAGTGCCTGTCCATCCAGCCGATAATTAAAACTTACAGGTCTGAGCTTTCTTGTAAATATCATGGAATTGCACTTATTGATATTTAAGTACAAATTGTTTTTAATACACCAACTGTTGACCAAGTCTAAATCATGCTGGAGCAGCACACAGTCATCTACAGATCTTATTACAGTAAAAAGTTTCAAATCATCAGCATATAATAAACTCCTACAGGTGAGGCCAGATGTGATGTCATTTATAAAGATATTAAATAGTAGCGGTCCAAGTACTGAACCTTGAGGGACTCCTGAGGTGGCCACGATCTCTTCAGAACTAAAACCACGACACTGAACCGATAGACATCTATTATCTAGATATGAATTAAAAAATTTCAAAATATCCTTACAGAGTCCCAAATTGGATAATTTTGTAACAGAATGCCGTGATCCAGCCTGTCAAATGCCTTTGAGAAATCCGTATAAATGACATCAACCTGACCTTCAGTTTCCAGCTTGTCCGAAATGAACTGCGTGATGCAGAGCAAATTACTTACTGTTGATCGTCCAGGCATAAATCCATGTTGGTCAATACATATCAGTGACTTAACATGAGTAAACAATATCTCATGAAGAACTTTTTCAAAAGCTTTACTAAAATTATTTAATATAACAATAGGCCTATAATTGTCAATACATTATCTATCAAGTAACCGGAGTAATTCTAGATTTTTTCCATACATTAGGAAATGTTCCTGTTATGACCAACAAATTAAAAGTATGGACAATGGATAAGCCAGTACGGATGCACAATCTCTCAGTAGAAATGCCGGAATCCCGTCATACCCCTTCGTATTTTTGGTTTTATTTTTTTTAACGCTCTCAATACTTGTTCTTCAGAAATATGAGGCACAGACAAGCAAGGTGCATTTTGAAAAGCACAATCATCATAAGTAAATTGAGAAGACAAAGTATAAGCATTGTTAAAGTAATGAGCAAATGCATCTACAATATCCTGAGGTTCACTAAGAATTTCATTATTATATGTCATGGATTGGGGAATGTTACCGGTACTCTTTTTTTCATTAATATATGTCCAAAAATAATTTGGATTTGACTTTATCTGTCTTTCAATTTCCCCTGTATACAGTCTATGTGCACGATCAATATCTTGTTTTATTGTATTCCTTAAAATCTTATAGTTTATAAATGTTTGCTCATCGCCATTTCTTTTATAATCACGCCAAATTTTAGACTTAATTTTTATATTTTTGATGATAGTATGGTTAAACCAAGGAGGATACTTAGATTTTTCGGCACGGTGATGGGAACACTATTACTAAATATAGAGTTTAGTGTACAATAAAATTGTTCACAAGCTTCATTTACGTTCTTATATTTCGCTAAGAAGGAAAAATCTACGGCACTAATATCTTCGTATAACTGGTGGAAGTTTGCTTTACGAAAATTAAAAGACGGTACGGAATTCAAGGGGAAATATTTACGTGTATAAGTTAAATTCAATAATACAGATAAAGGAGGATGATGACTATCGACACGCAACAGAGGATCATTACAACCACAAACCTGTACTGGAGTCCTACTAAAAACCAAGTCAAGTACCCGACCATTGTCATTAAGCAACTCATTATACTGACTTAGGCTTAAAATCTCACAAAATTGTAAGAGTGACATAATGTAATTGTTAACGCAATTATTGTTCTGCAAATAGTTAATATACGTCGGTATATTAAAATCCCCCACCACAACCAGCTGGTCCACATCGTTCTGATTTCCGAAGCAGCAAGCTCCAAAAGTCATCATAAAACTTAACATCTGTAGCTGGCGGAATATACACAACGTATATATAAATCGATTTATAATTGGTAGTACTTATTTTTATTCCAGCCACATCGATGAATGGTATAGTACAATTAAATTCCAATCGTTTACCCTGATATATTTTATTCAATGCAATGAATACACCTCCACCTCTAGAAACACCCATCTCAAAAAGTTGCGATCCGATCTAAACAGTGTAAAGTTGGTACTCACCAATTCAGAATCAAGAACAGTGGAATCCAAACCCGATTCAGTAAATGCTATCAGGTCAAAATCAGTTGTCTGAAGAACCGTATTCAACTCATGAATTTTAGTTTTCAAACCCCTTACGTTCTGATAATACATCATGAAAGTATAATCATTTATAGTGGTATTGTTGTCAGTCTGCACAGTAGTATTATGAAAAGCGTTATCCGAAATTTTACATTCTCCAATGTTATCATGTAATTGCTATTTAAGAGCAAACATAGAAGATTTGTATTGTTCTAACTTATCTTTGTAAATAGGACATTTAAGTGAATCCCATGCTGCGTGACTGAAATCAAGAATGTTTGCCCTCTTACAGTTAATACAAGCAAGTTCGGTAGAAGTACACTCAGATACAGAATGAGACAGTGAGCACTTGGGACAAGCACTATTGTTACTTTTACAATATTTTTGAATATGATTTAAACCACAACACTTATAACACATTTTAAGTTGCGTTGCATCGAAAACAATACAACTATCATAGTTAACAAGCACTTTTCCAGCGATCATAAGTTGAGAATATGACTCAGTATCGATTTCCAAAATTGCTTGGTACACTGCTGAATTTTTCTTTGTCGACCAAATCTTCAACACCTTACAATCTGCAGATTCCGACATAATCGGGTTCTGATTCTTTAAAAAGTTTAACAGATGCTTTTCAGAGTACTTTTCAGAGAGTCCCACAATTTTTATTTTGGGATTGGGATCCTTAACCATCTTTATTTCATAATTGTTTGCCAGTTTATGTCGAGCTAATTCATGGAACTTTCCAGCTCCATCACTGTTGTTGCATCCAATAAGTATGCCTCCATTGCTAAGATTCTTTACTCTAGATACAGAAATATTTGAGTCGATAGGATCAATGCTCTTCACAATATCAGCTTTAGTTTTAGCATTTTTTTGATTGATATCTTTTGGCTTAACAACAATCATAGGTGTTTTAGAGACAACCTTTGAGTATGACAGGGGTTTAGCTTCTACATGTTTGGAAAGATTAATTTCATCAAATTTTAGATTCGCAACATTAATAACTTCATCTTTAGTTTTTGAAAACATTTCTTCAACATTTTTCATCATATCATAAATTTTATGTTCCAAGGTATCCTGAATAAATTTAGTAAAATCAGTCTTTATTTTGTCACATGTTTCACAAAACCAGTACAACCCTGGCGTTTTCAAATGTTTTAATGTGTCAGAAGAAATGCATGATATGAAGCCGCACAAAACCAGAGCAAGAAACGCCCGGTTTATTTCGAGAAATAGCAGTCTTGCAGTTTTCACAATTACTATTAGCCATTGTATTGACACTACATTATAAAATGCACACATACACGATGAGATAGGAATACTTGAATACTATTCCTCACAGATTAAAAGTAAATTATTACAATTTACCCACCAAAACAATACAAAAAACTCAAGAGCAATTGAACACACGTCTGCCAGCCACGAATGAAGGCCAATGTATGAAATTATGAAATTATATCGTCTTTGTTGAGGTGTTAAACCTCCTACATGTCTGTAAATAAAATAAAAATTCAAATTATGTAACATTTAAAAACAAATATGTAAGAATATGCTAACTTATGTGAGTTATGTGGTGCCATCAACCAAGTTAAGCACGGATAAGCTGAATCACCAATTAAGTAAAAATTTTCATTAAAAAATAGATATTCTGGTCCATATCTTGAAGTAGTATGCTGCACATTTGATTCACGGAGGATCTTAAATATGTTTGCATTATTTAAATGATTTTATTACAGAAGATATTTAGAGAAACAACTACTCTACAACCTTGACTAGCATTGAATTACTATCTTAATATCATTCACATATGTAAATATTTATATTATTTATTTATACATATGGATAACTACTTACTCTTGCATCATTTATTTATTTATTTACAGTACAAGGCGACCCAACACAATGAGCTAACATTGCAATTTACAGCGGAAGATACACAGGAATTTAAGCGTACAAAATACTTAGACTAAACTAAATCTAACTTAAGTGAGCTACAGGGAACAAAAAAGAAAACAAATAAGAACAATAGTATAACAAAAAAATACAAAGTGGAATACAAACGGTTAAATATTAATCTAATTAAAAGTCTCAATAGCTAAACGTCTAGATGACGACAGTGAGAGAGAAAATATATCAATATGGTTGAAATATAGATTACAGTTTTGTTGCAATTGGCGAACAGGTGAATTACTAGCAGAATTCGTATGAAACGTTGGATAATAAAAAAAGTGGCATGATCTGATGAATAATGTGCAATATTAATCATTAGTTTGAAGGATGTAACTACAGTCGATGGCGCTATTAAAATTTTATGAGTAAAAATTAAATACATCTTCTTTCACTTAATTTAAGTAATCGGTAATACTTAAGATTATTATCATAAGTTTCGAAAAGCAATTGTCGATTAAATCTAAGATTTAGGTGGTAAATGAACTTCATTTGAATCTTCTCAATTCTACTTATGTACTTTTGATATTGAGGGTTCCAAACAATGGAAACAAATTCGAGGGTACTACGAACAAGGGCATTGTATAAAATTATGACAGAGGCTGGTTTCGAAGAAGATTTAGTTACTCTTAATATAAAACCAAGATCAGATCAGTTTTGTATCTAAAGTGACACCGAGATCTCTAATATATGTAACAGATTGAATTGGTTTGATTATTAATGTGGTAGTTAAAATCATGTGCACTAGCTAATCGACTAAAACTTATAAATTGCATTTGTCAATGTTTAAATATAATTTCATTTTTCCACAATAAGATACCAGCCTATCTATGTCAGATTGAATTAAACATCATTAACTTCAACTATCATTAATAGTAACAACGAATCTATAAAATTTAAGGTCATCAGCATACAGTAGATGATCAGTATATTGAAAGCAGCTGTCAATGTCATCAATGAATAGAGAAAACATCAAAGGGACCAAATGGGATCCTGCAGTATACCAGATGTAATACAGATATAGTTAGATGTCGAATTATTTATCTGGCATGTTGTTTCTCACTTATTTTATTTTTAAATGCAAAGAAAAGTTCATTAGTAATGATTGCCTCCAACAACTTTCCTGGTATAGACAACATTGAGATAAGGACGATAATTACAGACGTTGCTTTTACTACCTGCTTTATGAACGGGAACAACCCTTGCTTTTTCCAGACAAATGGAAATGTACCCTCCGAAACCGATTTATTATATATTACAAAAAGTGGAGTTACCAGAGAAAATTTACATTTCTTTATAAACGCTGGTAAGCCATCCGGGCCAGGCCCTCTGGAGGGTGCCAGATTGTCAATTACAGAAGTGATTTGTGTCTCAGTGATGTAATCAATAGTAATAGGAAGGGCGTTAGAATTATGCATTTTATTGATGTTGGATGGAGTGTCAAAACGTTCATAAACGCTAGAAAATTAATCTGAGAAACACATTTGCTCATCCTCAGTAAAAATGCTACCGTTGTAAGTTACGTACGACGGACGGAACGGTTTTGTTTTTTGATTTGTTGGAAACAAACGACCAGAATGCCTTCATATTATGTTTTATATTTGATTCAGTATTGACTACATACCTGGAGTAATCATTTTTTATGGCAATTTTTACTCTTTTTCTAACATTTGAAAAACTGACATAATCCAAATCATTTCTGTATTTTTTCCACCGTTTGTGCAATTTGTACTTATCTTTTATTAATTTTACTGTCTGTGTGGAAAACCAAATGGGATACTGGTTTTTAATATTTTTCTTTGGGATATTCTCACTTATAATATTATCAATTTGAGCATAAAAGTACAATGCAGATTCATCAGCATTCAAATTATTTAACAACGCCTGCCAATTAACAGAATTTATTAATTCGTTAATCAAATCATAGTTAACATTATGAAATTTATAACGACTGTAACACATGATTTAAACTTAAATTCTGACTCACCAGGAATGTTTATATAAATATCTAAGGCTTTGTGATGAGAAAATCTTCAGAAACCAAAGGTGCATCACACCTATAAACGTTAACATTTTTTATGGTGCTAAAAACGAGATCCAGCAATACATTATTGTCATTCAAAATTCCGTTAAATTGACTTAATTCCAGGAAATTGCAAATATCAACTAGGCTTTCTCCGTAGCAATCCGATGTTGCTACGGCATTGTACCAGTATGAAGTCATTCGGTTATTTTGAACAACATCACTAAGTTTCAACAAATGAGCATTGAGATTTTCCACACTCGCGTGAGGAGGCGAATAAACACAGCACAAATGAAGATTCTTCCCCTTGTCTAGAGCCACAGAAATCCACATGTCCTCACAAATTCCTTGACAAGACCAGTCTTCTTTGAGCATCGATACGAATTTTTTCCTGATAGCTATCATGATACCACCACCATCTTGTTTGCCACCCAGTAAGTGCATACGATCCTTACGATATACATTAAATGTGTTCGAGTCAAAAGCACCTCATTTTTTATGTTCAAATTTAAATTAGTCTCGACAACACAAATTATATCGGCTGCGGTACCAAGGGTAGACGTAAAAATCATGCGTTTTAGTTCGCAATCCACGAGTATTTTGAAAATAAATTGAAATGTCCATAATGCAGAAGAAGAAAACCAAAAGAAAAATATATGTAGGTGTATTTATGTGTGAGTAAAAGAATAAACAACAAAGTATTAAAGGGCACTTAATTTGCACTCGCAGTTTATCAAAAAAATGTTTCCACTGTTGGGATGTTTTGCAAATATTTTGCAATGTTGTGTCCAATAATTGGCATTTATAGTTTTACAGTGATCTCTCACTTTCTTGTATAAAATTTTATTAGGAAGTGTAAGGTGATCATTGATATAAATATTGGAGTTGGAGGATTGCCCTTCCATGTCTATATCACTTAACTTAAGCCCTTTAGCTTTTTTAATTGCCGATATTATGGCATTCTTTTCTTGACGAGTGGACATTGTAACAACAATTGATCTTGGGATTTTGTTACGAGAATCGAAATGAGCAACTCGATGGCAAGATTGAATAGCTAAATTATCGGGCAGTTTTAATTTCAGAATAATTCTTTTACAATGTCAATGTGCTAGATTTTCAGGTATACCATTAACCTCTAAGTTATTTATTCTCGCATGTTGCTGAAGCTGATTGACCTCTGACTGTAGACGATTAACAACATTTGAAATGCTAGCGACATTATCTTCAATTTTTGGTATGGATTTTACTGTTAGTTCAATGTCACTCATTTTTTTGGAAAAATCATCTATCCTATTCCCATAAAATTGAATTGATTCATGGAAGGAGACTTGCTGTGATTTTATAAAATTTTGCAAGGATCTGTTGGGGAACGTTGCTTTGTACCCAAACAGAGTGATGTGTTGTATGGCTTATTGTAGGATTGCCGTTGTTTCCAAAATGAAAGTCCAATATTCTAACTATACGTTTAATACTGACACTAAACTATAACAATTCTCGAAGGACCATATCAAAATATAATTAAAACTAAAGTTGGCACGGTGCAACAGGCACAACAAACTTATGCTACAATGGCGACGAGTGATTTATCTGGAATGGTGAATTTATTTTTGTAAACTTTGAGGAAACCTCTTGTACCTAATTAGGAGGGTTTTTTGCCTCGTCCTCGATCTCCCACCCTCTTTCTGGGTATTCACAACCTTCCCTTGTAGAAAAGGCAGTTTGGGAATTCCAAATCGGTGCAGGACGTAGCAAAACCCTCTTTTACGATTACAATGCTATAAAGTATAAGTAGTAAGATAATAAATAAACAACTCTTAATATAAATGTTTACAACAGATATTACTAAATAAAAATATAAATCTACATAAACAACTAAAATAAGATACAGTTGATATACAGGGTGAATAAACCTTTATAACCTATCTTTGTTGAGGGGAATTCTCAACATACTCGCCCGCGTTGAAGTCCTTACTTCAAAACAATGACATTCTTACACTGGAAATAATATGAACTACTACATACTGATATCACGCGCTGAAATTTACTTTGTCGACTGGTTAACACTGAGCCGAGTGCTCCTGCGGAAGGGGGCAAATTTTTGCGATTGACCTGGTAAAAATTCCTTCCTGTGTTTTTATTTTCACTAATCTTACGCGTTTATCTGCACTGGGATTAACTTCGATTATTCGTGCCAGGGGCCATTTGAGCGGGGGTACGTTATCTTCCTTAAGCAAAACAAGATCGTTAACCTTTAAATTCTCTGAAGGAGTATGCCATTTCGGTCTGTTTTTCAAGCGATTTAAATATTCTGTTGACCACCTTTTCCAAAATTGTTGTTGTATTTGTGTACACTGCTGCCAAAATGATAGTCTGTTTTGTGGTAGGTGGGATATGTCTTTTTCAGGGTACGAAGTCAAACCGGGTGTCCGGGTGTTAAGCAGCTGAGATCAGACGGATCATTTGAGATTGGACACAGGGGTCTCGAATTTAAAATTGCTTCAATTTGCGCGCATATTGTACATAATTCTTCAAATGTGTATTGCGAGTTACCTACTATTCGATAAAAATGGTGTTTTGCCCCTTTGATTGCGGATTCCCAAATTCCACCCCAGTGGGGGCTGCGCGGGGGTATGAATTTCCACTTAATTTCCCGTGAAGTGCAATAATTCTGAACAGAGTTAAGGTTGGTTTTGGTCTTGAAGAAGTCGTAAAGTTCTTTTAACTGATTACTGGGCCCTAAGAAGTTCGTGGCGTGGTCACTGTATATTATAGTTGGGTTGCCTCTGCGAGCAATGAAACGTTTAAGTGTGAGTAGGAATGCTTCTGCTGATAGACTAGAAACTAATCATACATGTGGACAGCCTTAGTTGTCATACATATAAATAGGGAAATATAACATTTTATCACGGGGGACTTACGTAATCTAGAGGATTTTATGAAAAATGGGCCTGCGAAATCGACTCCAACCTTTTGGAATGGGCGTGCAATTACCACTCTGTCCTTGGGTAAATCCGCCATCAGCTGATGTGCGGGTTGTGCTTTGAATCGACAGCATGGTATACAGTTTCTTATAATACGTTTTATTTCGCGTAGTCCATTGAGTGGCCAAAATTTTAATCGAAAATTAGATAAAACTGTTTGTGGTCCTGCATGACCTAACCGTATACGTTCTTTTGCTAACAGTAACCTGACAGTATGATTATTTGAAGGTAACAAAATGGGGTGTTTTTGTGAATATGGTATTTCTGCGTTCGATAAGCGTCCTCCTACTCGTAGGATTCCTGATTGGTCAAGAAACGGGTTTAGAGGAATAATGCTCCTATTAGTGATACATTTTTTGGTTTTTAGTTCTAATATTTCCTTTGAAAAATGAGAATTTTGCAAATTCTTTAAAATTATGTTAAGTGCATTTTGTGTTTGATCTACTGTTAAAGGACCTGTTAATTTTTCTGCGGTTGTATTGGTGTGTTTTGCCTTTGCTTGTTGCCTTGCATTATGGCAAAATCTGCACAAGTATGCGATTGTCCTTTGCAATCGAGTGAATGATGAAAATCTATTAAAATAGCTTTCTGATTCGTTTGTGAAGTTTGTGTTCGCGATTAAAACCGTTTTTCTTTCTTCCGGAAGACCTTTAGCTTTGAATTTAAAGTCATATTTTTTAATATGCAATTCACTATTTTGTAGGAACTTTGGGCCGTGCCATCATAAGTTTGATCTTATTAATTCGTCTGGTGACATTCCGCGTGAGAGAATACTGCAGGATTTTTATGAGACCTTATGTGCCGCCAATGACAATTTGAAGTGAGTTTTTGAATGCGCGAGGCTCTAGTCGATACAAAAACCGTCCATCGATGCGAATTAATCCAATGTAATGCAATTTCTGAATCCGTCCAAAGATTAATTGAATCAAACTTTAAAGTGTTTAAATAAATCGACCTTACCCTTTGTGATAAATTTGATAGAAGTAACATGGCACATAATTCTAGCCTGGGAAGTGAAATTGTTCTAATGGGAGCAATGCGGGATTTTGACGTAACTAAGCTACAAGAGGCTACATTGTTTGCGTAAGTGGCTCTTAGATATATACATGCGCCGTATGCCTTCATACTCGCATCAGCAAAACCGTGTAATTCTAATTTCAAATAAGTTGGATCATTTAGTAAATACCTTGGAATTTTCAAATCTGATAAATGTGACATAGATGTAAGAAAATTTTTCCATTGACTGAGTGTTTTTAAATCTAAAGTGTCGTCCCAATTAATTTTACTCAGCCAAATCATTTGCATAATTATTTTTCCGATTACTATTATTGGCCCTATGATTCCCAGGGGATCGTACATTTGTGATAGTATTGACAAAACCCTCCGCTTCGTGAAATTATTTTCGTCTGTGATCTTGGGAGAGACTATTGAGAGACTATCTGAATTTGGGTTCCACGAAATTCCCAAAACCTTACTCGAGCTATTCTCTATCTTTATGTCATACGCGCCTTGTTCTACATTTCCTGAATAATTTTGTAAAAACTGGTTTGAATTTGAACTCCACTTATGTAACTTGAACCCTGCGGACTTAAGTAAATTATTTAGTTGGTTGTAAGCTAATATTAAATTTTCGTATGTGTCGCTTCCATACAGTATGTCATCAACATAACATTGGTTTGTTAATGCATCGTACGCCAATGGATATTGTTCTTTTCCCGTATCCGCAATTTCTTTGAGAACGCGTGTCGCTAAATAGGGTGCACTATTCGTGCCGTATGTGACGGTTTGTAATTCAATACAGCGAAATTGTTCCGATGGATTGTTTCTCCACAGCATATTTTGTAAAAATTTTTGTGAGGGATTTATTTTGATTTGGCGATACATTTTTTCGATATCCGAAATGATTACAAATTTGTATAATCTAAATCTATTTAAAATATCGTATAATTCAGGCTGTACTTGGTAACCCTTTAGCATAGTATCATTCAATGAGTAACCTGAAGTGCTTTTGCACGAAGCGTCAAAGACTACCCGCAGCTTCGTTGTCGCGCTAAGCTCCCGTATTACACAGTGATGCGATAAAAAATATTTATGTTTGTGCCGATCGTTATATAGTTGTAATGGTATATATTTTCCGTGACCTAAGGACACGTATTCATCAATAAAGTGTTTATAAGAGAGAAATAAGTTAGGTTCTCTTTGAAATCTCTTCTCTAGATTCCAAAATCGTTTTTGAGCTATGTTAAATGAGTCTCCTAATGACAAATATTCGGTTTCTGACTTGAATGGTAAATTTACCTGATACGTGCCGTTTTCTAAAACTTGCGTAGTATTCTTGAATATACTTTCTGCTAATTCATCGTCTGGAGTTAAAGGTTTTTCGCGTTCGGGTATGTCCTCTACGGACCAAAATCTTTGCAATAATTCGTCTACATTAGAGGTTTGTACGAGGAGTGAAACATTTTCATGAGTCTCGTGAGTGCCAACATGAACATTAGTCACCTTACACGGGATGTTTCCTGCGATTATCCAACCGAGGTGTGTGCCTTGCAAAACGGGGGCCTTTTTACCAAGTTTTATTATTCCGTGAGTGAGCCAATCATAATAAATATCCGCTCCGAGCAGGATATCTATTTCTGAGCGTATATTGAAATGAGGATCGGCTAGAATTACGTCATCGGGAATTCTAAATTTCGTGATGTCAAATTGTACTTGAGGTAACTTGCAAGTGATGGTATCTAAAATAGCACATTCAACTTGGAACTTAAAATGTGTATCAGCGTTTGAGTGTATCGTCAAATTGAGTGTGTGTGTAGAGGCTGAGTTACGTCACCGATTCCGCAGATATTTAAGTTTCTAGAGCGAGGTCGGTAGCCTAACTGATTTGCTAATTTGTTGGTTATAAATGAAGTTTGACTAGCGCTGTCTAAGAGGGCCTTTACTATGACGGTTCGCCTATCTGCAGATAATATTTTTACCATTGCAGTTGCTAAAAGGACATGAGAAGTTTTTGCGGAAACGGCGGACACTACTTGGCTACTGCTTTCACTGTAATTGGATGTTTGCTGCGAAGGTTCTGGGGTTTGAGAATTCGGTGTGCTTCTTCGAGTTACATGTGAATTATTTTCAGGGTTGCTGCGTGAATGCTGATTGTTTTGTGTGCGATTTACAGTATTCGAGTTATGGTAATTGTTTGTTTTTTGCGAGTGGTTTGGATTTCTGTCTACATGGAGTATTGTGTGGTGTTTTCCAGAACAAATAGCGCAGTTTCTAGATTGACAATCCCTAGTTATCCCTAACTGCGAGACAATATTTTGTGTGAGTGGTATGTGGCTTTTATAATAATTATGTAGTTACAATGTGAGACAGTAATTCATGAGAGTGATTTATAAACAAACAAGAAAAATTGTTGTACTCTTGAACTGTGGGATTTAGAGATAACTTTCTTCCTTTCACAAAAAATATATATAAACAATCTAACCTTTTTCCGATGCTTGTGTGTGTGATGATGTGAGACGTGCCGACTTCAGTCTTCAGATTGTCGATTTCCGACGGGTGAAACTTCGTGACTTCAGTGAGTGATTTTTCCTATTTTATCCTGGGTTCGCTGATTTTTCTGTTAGCTCCGGCTCGCTTGGACCACATGTTGGGGAACGTTGCTTTGTACCCAAACAGAGTGATGTGTTGAGTGGCTTGTCGTAGGATTGACGTTGTTTCCAAAATGAAAGTCCAATTTAGAATATATATATATATCCTATACGTTTAATACTGACACTAAACTATAACAATTCTCGAAGGACCATATCAAAATATAATTAAAACTAAAGTTGGCACGGTGCAACAGGCACAACAAACTTATGCTACAATGACGACGAGTGATTTATCTGAAATGGTGAATTTATTTTTGTAAACTTTGAGGAAACCTCTTGTACCTAATTAGGAGGGTTTTTGCCTCGTCCTCGATCTCCCACCCTCTTTCTGGGTATTCACAACCTTCCCTTGTAGAAAAGGCAGTTTGGGAATTCCAAATCGGTGCAGGACGTAGCAAAACCCTCTTTTACGATTACAATGCTATAAAGTATAAGTAGTAAGATAATAAATAAACAACTCTTAATATAAATGTTTACAACAGATATTACTAAATAAAAATATAAATCTACATAAACAACTAAAATAAGATACAGTTGATATACAAGGTGAATAAACCTTTATAACCTATCTTTGTTGAGGGGAATTCTCAACAGAATCCATTATTGCATCGAATTTTGCATCCATTTTTGCGAGGATGGCAGCTATATCGACGTGTTTTGTCTTCTCTCCCATAGTGTCAAAGTAGTTTAAACACTTGTACGGTTTTTCAGGATCAGCTGATTGTTTTTGTAGATAGGCCGTGTGAATAGCCTTATCACAAACGGTACAACGAGTCAGCGCGACGGCTCAAAAAACCGCTAGAGATAACACAGCCTGCCGGCATAAAAAACACACTGT
Source organism: Monochamus saltuarius (assembly GCA_025584915.1). Lineage (NCBI taxonomy): Eukaryota > Metazoa > Arthropoda > Insecta > Coleoptera > Cerambycidae > Monochamus > Monochamus saltuarius. The sequence goes on from CM046729.1 coordinate 16,663,033, forward strand.
CTTACTGTCTAGAAAAATTGTTCAACAAAGAATGAATTACTTGTAGGTACACCGACAAATAATAACAATGAATTGTTATACACTGTAGCACCAGCACGCTGTAATACATACGCTCGCTAGGTGAATCAGATGAGTACTGCTCATGTAGTGAACCAGTAACTTGGTAACTATCATGTTGATTTAAAGGAACTTTAGATTTAAAATGACATCCATCTATTGCACCGATGACACCCGTAAACGAAGAAATAATATATGTACGTAGATGTAGAAATTGTAATACTTTACCGGGATAATCTCCCTTTTCTTTGAATTTACGTTCTATTGTTACATAGTCTCTTTGACTTTGATCTAATCTATCTATTATTATAAATTATGTTATTATAATTTGCATTATTTCCATTATTTCTGAAATACAATCATGCACTGTGGAAACAGAAACGTTAAATCTATTACTAATGGATACTAAAACTTCTGCTTTCAATAGGTACCATAATGTCATTAATACACATTTTTCAAAAGAAGGAAAGGACTCATTGATGGTTTTTGTAGAGTTTCCGGTGAAATTCAGTGATAAAATACGGGATCGAAGGAAAAGAAGAAGCACACCGTTTGAGGGTTGACATCGTACTACTATTTTATTGTTCTCTTACAACTACTTGGTTAACAGAGTAATCATCGATGGCGCTGGGTACACAGAATATTTGATTTATTTCCAACACCCCCACTAAATCAAATTTTCATTTAACACTAACTATACTCAATTTCTCAGAAAATTTATTATGTTTTGCAAAACTTAGGCCTTCCGTAAAAATATCAGCAGGCATGTCACTGCTTTGTAGATATTTTACTTCAATGAAGGTTGGATACAATTTCCCTAACAAAGTGATACTTCACATCAATATGCTTGGCTCGCTTATGAAGTGCAGGGTTTACACATAATTTTTGAGAACTCTGATTGTCATTAAACAATGTTATGCACTTAACAATTCCCGTAAACTCGCCAAGCAGATTGTGCAGATAAATGGCTTCTCTCGAGGCCTCTGAGGTTGCCACATATTCTGCCTCAGTACTCGAGAGTGCCACGGAACTCTGTTTCCTACTTTCCCAGGACACTGTAGAGCCAGAAAGACTGAAGCAGAAGCCGGTAAATAATTTTCTATCAACTGTATCGGCTGCCCAATCTGCATCAACAAAGCCTTCTAACTCCAAAGTGTTTACTTTACTATAACTTAGTCCATTACACTTTGTGCCTTTTAAATAGCGAAGTACACGCTTGGCACATTTCCAATGTTCTTTGTTGAAACAGTTATTGAATTGACTTAGGTAGCTAACACTAAATGATATGTCTGGCCTTGTGAGTACGGCTAAATACATTAAGCCTCCTATCAACTCTTGATAAAGAAGACTGGTATCTTTAACTTCACTTTTATCTAACTTTAGGTTACACTCCATAGGCGTACTCACTGGCTTACAATCTTTCATATTGAAACGCAACAGCAGCTCATCAATATATTGTTCCTGATCTAGTGTTATCACCCCTTTGTCTACAGCAACTCGCATTCCTAAGCACTGCTTTATCTCACCCAAGTCTTTTATCCTAAACTTAGTACTTAGTTTCTTTTTTAAAGAAGCCGTTTCACTGTCACTGTTGGAAAAAACAAAGAAATCGTCTACATACAATGCTACAATAGTTTTACAATCATTATTAATCTTTTGAAATACACATGGCTCAAATTTTGATTTCTTATAACCTAAAGTCAGTAAAACATTCTCAACTTTTTCATACCACACCCTTGACGACTGCTTGAGACCATAAATGGCCCTTTTTAATTTTAAAACTTGGTTCTGACTTACTGGTTTTGGTCAGGTATACACATAAAAATTGTTTCGGTTAAAGAACCATTTAAAAAAGCAGTAGTCACATCTATATGTGTTATTTTCAGATCTAAGTGAACTGATAAAGCAAATAAAAATCTCAAAGTGGAATGTCTTACGACTGGAGAAAAAGTCTCACTGTAGTCAATACCTGGTTTTTGCGTAAAACCTTTTGCCACTAACCGAGCCTTGTATTGCACTTTGTCCGCACAATCAACCTTTTTTTTAAACACCCATTTACACTGTACGACCGTAGCATTTTCTGGTTTCTGAACTAGCTCCCACGCCTGGTTCTCTTCGAAAGATGCTAACTCTGTGTCGATGGCCTGTCTCCACATATTTCCATCCCACCGTGATAAGGCACTGGGTACAGTCAATGGAAGATCTTCTATGTTGTCATCAGCCCGGCAAGCATACGTCACAAAGTCCTCAAAATTAGTTGCCTTTCGCTCTCTACTAGATTTTCTTATCGTAGTAGGTTCATCTACTGGCTGACCGAGTGCTTCATAAAAAGATGATGTGTCACTGGCTGTCATATCTTCTTGAGGATCCTACATCCTACTCTTCTGAACTGACTGACACTTCACTGTGTTCCACAGTGGTATCTGACATATCCCCCATTGAAACTGGTGTGTCTTCAGACATTTCTTCATCCTTTGAAGATAAATTTGTTATATCTGGATGGCTTGTTGGCCTTTCTGTGATAATAACATCACGGCTTGTAACAATTGACCTTGTGACAGGATTAAATAACCGATATCCTTTGGTATTTTCACAAAAACCAACTAGTATCATCCGTTTTGACTTCTTGTCGAATTTTAATCTTTTTTCGGAGAGTGTCAACACCATAGCCTCGCTGCCAAAAATTCTAATGTTATTAACATCTGGCTGTTTTTGATACCAAATCTCATAAGGTGTTTTTTTGAGTCCCGTCACCACAGATCTATTTCTGAGATAAACTGCAGTATTTACTGCTTCTGCCCAGAAGGATTTATTTAGTACTGCATCAAAGAGTAAACAGCGTGCTTTCTCGACCAGGGTCCGGTTCATTCTTTCACACATACCATTTTGTTGAGGTGTATAGGGGTTAGTCTTCTGATGTATTATCCCATGTTTGTTCAAAAAACCTTCGAACAGGGAGCTGCAGAATTCTCCTCCATTGTCTGTCCTTAAGGCTTTGATTTTTGTGTTTTTCTGGTTCTCCACCAACGTCTTAAACTGCTGGAAGTATTTTAGCGCTTCATTCTTATGCCGAAGAAAATAAACATTCTGCTAAAATCATCTTCTAAAACAAGATAGTACCTGGACCCTCCTATAGAGTTCACCTCCATTGGCCCACACAGGTCAGCATGCACAACCTCCAAAACTTCAGTTGCTCGAGTACCCACATGCTTAAACGGCAACCTGCATTGTTTTCCTTCACAACATATTTGACATACATTCTTAATGTTTAAGTTACCTTGACAGTCCATACCTTTGACAACATTTGGCATAAGTGAAAGGTCCTGGTAGTTTGTGTGTCCGAAACGTCTATGCCAAACATCCCCACTCACTGCGACAGCCACAAAACTATTTCTTGGTTTGTTTAGGTTTAACTTGTACATATTGTTCACCAACTCAGCAATTGCAATCAACACACCGTCACTGTTGTAAATCTGACACTCCCTTGGATTAAAAACGACTTTATTGCCTCTCTTTGTTAGTTGGGCAACAGATAACAAGTTAGTCGAAAGCTCTGGAACATACAAAACGTCATTTACAACAATGTCAAATTTTTGTCCGCAACCACAGTTGAAATATCCACTTGGCCTAAACAGTTTACCATTAGTCTTTCATTGTTAGCCACAGCTATTTCTCGGATGTTAGCTGGTTTTATACTTTTCATCCATTCTTTCTTGGCAGTTACATGATTACTGGCAGCAGAATCAATGTACCAGTCCTCACTGTCAAAATCACCGCTAAGAAAAGCTGCACTGAATGCATTTGAGACACTCTGCTTTTTCTTGTTTGTATCGTCACTATTCCCTTGTTGCATGCTAGGACACTTATTTCGAAAATGACCGGTTTGTTTACATCGGTAACACACAACGTCTTTTCGATTCTTTGTTGATCTGTCCTTCTCAACACTGCTAGCGCCCCCCTTCGGACCTTTTCTGACGTTGGCCTTGCTGGCGAGCGCGTTCGCTAAACCGCTTTGATCGACATCTGTTTCCATGTCCAGGAGCTTTGTCTTTATTTCGTCAGATGTCACACTTATTCCTGAATGCTCAATTGCCATATCATGGGAGCGAACTTTTCCGGCAACCCGGCCAACAGAAGGGATCCAATCCATTCTTCACTAATTTTAAAACCTGTTCTGCCCAATCTTCTGGAAGTTTCTATAACTTGTGTGACGTATGCTTCCATCGAGCTACAGTTTTCATATCGCAAAGAAATAAGGGTACGCAGAAGACTTATTTTTCGGGAAAAACCATTGTCGTCGTACATGTTCTTAAGACTGTCCCAAACATCTTTGCAGGTGTTTTTTTCTCTTATATGTACATACATGGTTGGGTCCAAGGTCAAAATTAATTTCGCTTTGGCTTTGGCTTTCACTGCTACGTCCGACTCGGTGTCATCTAAACATTTGGAGAGGCCTTCCAATACAAAAACACCACTCAACATAGTTTTCACGACCGAGGAGCTTCGGAACGTTCATTAGGTAGTTGACCGCCATTTTTCTGCCTTTATGCGAAAATCGACCTTACGAGCACGAGAACTTCAACACTCGAAATAAACAGTATTTCTAACAATTTCCGACTCCGAATACGTATTTATGGGCTCACTGGGCTCACTGGGCCCATAACCTGATGGTTTTTGTAAAGTTTCCGGTGAAATTCAGTGATAAAATACGGGATCGAAGGCAAAGAAGAAGCACACCGTTTGAGGGTTGACATCGTACTACTATTTTATTGTTCTCTTACAACTACTTGGTTAACAGAGTAATCATAGATGGCGCTGGGTACACAGAATATTTGATTTATTTCCAATACTCATTTCATTTAACAGTTTATTGAGAGTTCATCCTAAAATTCACATAGAAATCACATTCTAAGTAGAGATCTACCCACTTTTCTATAAATTGAAAATGTTCGTCGTCCTCCTGAATCGACAAATAAAATGAATGGTAAAAAATCTGCCAAGATGTAACTATGACGTAATCCGATCGCGGCAATTGTCGCTTTAGGATTAATTTTCTTAAAAATATCTAATATTTTTTAAGGCCTGAAGTCGCTTGTCTTTTCTCATATAATTAGGTTTACAGGTGTTCCAAAGTTCTCGGAGAATCTCTAATTGGTGTATGAATTCTTTTAAAATGTCTTTATTATCTGCATTACTAGGTTCGTCTTCATTTTCTTCTTCAACATTCACATGTTCCATTTTGACGATGTAAATATCACAAACAAATCCAGGAAGTATTCTAATCTCCTCTGCAAACTGATATATACTGATGGTATGAGCCTAATTCCCCTTCATTTCTGATATTGAAGTTGGTATTGATGGAATTTTTAATCACTTCAATACCATACATCCACATACCTAAAGAAAATACTGTGCAAAAGAGACGTCCGACTTGTTTAACATAGGAGGCCGCCATTTTGATCTACCTACGTTAGTAATAATCGTTGCAAAATCTGAAGTAAACTGACTTGAATAATGTGAATTGTAGAAATAGTTGCATACTGTAAGGGTGCTTCAAAAACATTATACTCTAAATTTTAAGTCGTTTTCTATCAATTAAAAAGCTATCCTGGTTGTATTTTAATTCAAGTTTAAAATTTTATATTTGTGTGTTTTCTTTAAACATAGTAAGTATAAGGGTAAAATATATGCACCATGTAATGCTTGTTTGTTAGCTGTTAAATGTTAAGAAATAGTTTTAGAAAGAGAAACTATAAATTTCACCCCATTTTAGAGAGATAAAAACAAGATATTTTATACAGTTACTTTATTTAATGTTTATCATTGATGATGGAATAAAATTAATTTACTAATATTTTCCGTACTGCATCTCCTTGGATGTTGATGGTATATGTTTTGGCCAAATTATAACATCTAATTTTGAAATCATTGAATATTGTCGTTTTTAACAGTTGAAAGGCATGTTCATGGTTGGGATAAATGGTTCTTCCTAGGTTTTGTAAAATTTTTGCAGAGACATTTACAACAATGTCATTTATAATATCATTGGATGGCAAACTATCGTCATTTAACTTCATCAGCAATCTAATAAATTTTTCTGTTTCTGAGCAGATGGTTATTAAACTTTTCGATGGAAAAAGATAGGCACCTGAAATAAATTATATAATTAAAAAATAATTTTTCACTGATTATTTTATTACTAATAGCCAAGTTCAGGTATATATCTGGTACTGGACCTAGTTCATTGTTGTTTTTTTTATTATATTACTATATGGTACTCGAAAGTAAAAAAATGTCAACTCTGGTGGCTACTCATTTTTTCTAAAAAAAAGGAATTACCTAGGTTTCTTCTTTTAATGAGATAATAATTGGGTTGGTTAGGGTTTTCTTCGATTAATAAACTTAAACAGTCCTCGCAGTGCACCGTTTTCTTCATCATTCTGATCACATATCCTGCTATGTATGAAACTACATTCTCACTGTAATCAGTGAGACTAATTTCTTTTGACAAAACAGCAAAGTTATGATTGTGCATACTTTCAATGTACTGATGATAATAGATATTATGCTTCCTTACATCATAGAGGTCAACTTGTTTCAAAATTGAATCTCTCTTGGAAGCTCCACAACTAGAAACTGTTAAAGTTGACGTTGTGTCAAGGACTCTACAGTTTCCACTGCTATCAGAAATATCAGTATGTAATAACACTTTCTTGTACGACCTCATGAACTGAAGTGCTGATGGGTTATTATTCCATCCATTTCTTGCTCTAAAATTTATAATCGAGATAAATAGTAGGAAAAAGGACTGTTTAAAGTCTTACCTAACTGCACAGAAAAATAATTCTAGTTGGTCCTGGCTTAGTTTATATGTAATAATATAATTCAATTTATTAGTTCTTACGTAATCGTCAAAAATGCCCATAACAGACGCTAAAGATATCGCAAATCCGAGAAATGATGTTTTCTTGGGGGTTTGCCATAAAAAGTTCCCTGCCAAATCTTTCAATTTAAGAAGATATTCCAGAGAAGTTTTCACAAATGACCTCCAATTATCTTTCATTTTCTAATCTTAATGGACCCTTATATCCCTTCACCCAAGGAAGTCGAGAATTCATAAGGTCAAACATCTTGACTACTTTATTTTATAAAATTAACGGTGGCCTGGCACTCTTGAAAGTCAGGGTGTTTTAAACCATTTTTTTAAAATAAGAGTGCCTCAGAAACACTATTGCTTAATGTCTGTGCTGCGATATTAACCTACAAAATACATTATTAATTAAAATTAAATATCGATTTCTTAGCTTCTAAACTTTGTATTCCACAATTTTGCACAAATCACTGCCTTCCTTATTTATGCATAATAAAATGACATAAATGGTTTTTTAAAATTGTAGAATAAAATGTCATAAATATAGTGCCACTGTCCAATATTATCAAGGGCTCGTGGCAGACTTAGTTTGGATGGCTTCAATCTTTATTTTTTAAATTCATGATAAGTGAGACATGCTGCTACAAAAGCTTGATAGTTTTGGACATAACTAATCATCATTTTCCGTTTTGTCCCTTCAATATGACTCTTGTTAAGACTTTAAGCAGTTCTAAAGCATTTCTGATCAGCTTTAACATATGGCATATATCAAAAACAGAATATACTTTAGTATCTGGTCTTGAAGGATGTTGAAAAAATGTTTTTGTTGTTCTGAAAAATGCATCCCAGTTCCTTAAACATCGTAAAATGTGCTGTTGGGCCATCACATGTGTTGGATGTTATATTTATGCCAACATCAGCCAGTCGAATAATAGCTTCTTTTAATATTTGCTTTTTCTGTACCACTTAATGATTTTATCAGAAAGTATCCTATGGGTAGTTTCCATGCTGCATTAAAACATACCACCATTATAACCAGGGCTTCCTGAACTGGCCCCACACCACAATTTTTAAAATCAACACCAATGTCAATGTATCCCCAAAAGTTTTCACCGTCAAAATCTATTTGTTTCTTTATAGACATTTCATCCAAGAGGAGGCAACAAACAACTTGTTGGTCATGGTCTGCAGCTTCTGCTATTTTGGTTTTTAGAGTGTTAAAACAAAGTTCAGAAAACCCTGGCAAGCATTCTATGGTACTACACCATTTTCTGATAGTGCTTGGATGTGGTAAAGCCAAATTGAAGGTTTTTCTTACATAATTATAAGCCTTAGGTGAGTAGAAATGCAAAGTGATTGCAAATTGTCTAAGCTCATCTGGAAAACGACTTGTAGGTATCGATCCAGATCTAACATTTTTTAATATTAAACTCATTAATGCAGCAGGTATATCATTGTAACTCATTTGGAGATGATCCAATCCTGACGTCGACAATGTATGGGTTGATTTTAAGTCCTTGATAACTGTAGATAACGAACTAACCCTCCTCTTAAGCCTCTTCACAGACTATTTGGATCTTTGTTGAAGAATTTTTTTTTCATTTCTCGATTTCTTACGCATGGTCTTGGTCCTACAAATATACATCACAATAAAATTGTTATCACTATTAATAAATACTTTATTTTTCATGTAAATTATTTTGCCGGTATTCTAATTTTATCACGGTGGTGTGGCTTGTATATGAAAAACATGGATTTACGAATACTTATATTTCAAATTTGAAAAAAATGCCTAAAGCGCTATGGGTGAAAAGCACTTCACCTAATTCACCGAAAATCCATCAACTTATATAGTAATGTCAACAGAATGATAAAATTTATGGAAATATATGAATATAAATAAAAAGGCAAAACTGTAAAGTGTCAAAATACTGTACATGTACAAGAACACTTACGCGTAACTGTGTTCAATGTTTCCTTTTTCTGCTAGCACTTGAATCACTTCCAGATGACAATTTTATATCTGAAATCTGAGGTGCAGGGGATGGAAAAGAGGAAGATTCGAAGCCCGATCCTGGTTCATCAGCAGCAGGAGACTTTCACAGAAGACTGCGATGAAGTTGATGGAACTTCAAGATCCACACCAAAACATATAAAATAAAGTAGGCCTCCATGAAATATTCTTATCATTTCTTTCGATTATCTGAAGCCATTTATTAAAAATTTCCTTATCCCTTGGGAACCTAATAAAACGATTACTTTAAAACTTCTACCATGTAATAAATATATAAAACGTATCGATGAAATGTTACAATCTGGTGACAGAAGTATTTTAATCTTTTTACAATTTTTCACAGCACAAGTCATTGTCTTATCGTATTGTCCCTACATACACTATTAAAACTATAAAAGTAATTAAACAGGTTAATGAGGTTTTCCAGGTTTCCCTCATTCCTGCACTGAATGGTGTTTAGGGCCTACCAACGTAAGTCATTCCTGGGCGCAAATGCGGCCCGCTTAATAATAATATGCCGCCCCCTCTCCCGCACAAGTCTCCGACTTCTGGGCTAATCCTCGTGATTAGAATGAGGGGTAGAAATATTATTATTATATTATTATTAAACAACAACCACAGCACGATTCTTGCACTGATAATTGTAATTGTTAGAACAAAAAGGTTATATTGTCAATTCAATTGTCAACAAGTGACTGATGTAAATCAAAATGGCGTCGTCTTTCATCTCCCTTTATTACCTGCTCAATATGCATGCGCAGTAGACTTTTAGCAGTATATCTCTTTTAGGTATGTTCATACATCAGTACTTCAATATTATCCTTAAATACTGCCAGTAATTTACAATATTGACAGTATTAATCGATCGTCTAATGGCTGCTCAAGTGTACAACGGATCTGAAATATAATTTGCTACTGTCGTCAGTATAAAATGGTAAAACTATGATAGGTTGTAACTTATTTTTACCTGATGTTTTTATTCTATGTGGGATTCTAATTTCGATAGTTTTATCCAGTTTTTTTATATTATGAGTCTCGATCAAGGATAAAGTCTGTACCCTCTGACCGGAAGCAAGGGCTAACAAAATAGCCAGTTTATAAGTAAGATATTCAAGGGAAATTTCTTCGTTGTTAAGATTCCTTGTATAGTTTAGAACCGTACTAGGGTCCCAGGTGTTACTATACTTAGGTTGCCCTGGTCTTAATTGAAGAACTCCTTTGAAGAAACGCTTTACTCTAAAATCTTGAGCCATATCAGGTCCTAAAATTTGTGCGATGGCTGAGCGATAGCTATTTAATGTACCATAGGACCTTTTTTGAAAGAAAGTGATAAAAAATTTAGAACTTCTGGTACCGAAGCGGAAAATAAGTTTACTTCATAACTGTTGCAGAAATTCCACCATTCTTTTAATCCCGAATCATATTGTCTGTGTGTTGATGCTGTTACCGATGCCAGGCATATGTCAGAGGCAGCTTCCGGAATTAGTTTCAACCGGAGGGCTTCCCTGATAAGACACCCGCCACCAGGGTAAGTTGGGGCCATAACGGATGTGGAATTAATCTATTGGCAGAAAGCAACAAATTTATATTGGGCTTTAAAATAATGGGGTCTTCGACTAATAAAGAACAGAAGGTGGGGTACCACGGCTGTGCCGGCCACTGAGGTACGACTACGATGCCGCGGGCCCCGTCTTCTATAATTTTTTGTAAAGTTTTTAGTACCATGCAAAACGGAGGAAATGCGTAAAACTTCAGCTGGCCCCAGTTCAAGGTAAAAGCATCAATCTGTACTGCTTCTGGGTCTTTATGCCAAGAGACAAATTTTTCACATTTCCGATTAATCCTTCTGTCGAAAATATCAATCTAGGGCTCGAAAAAGAAGAGATAATTTGATCAAAATAAATGTCATTAAGTTCCCATTCTGTTTCCAAACTCAATTGACGTGATGTTAAATCGGCCTCTTTATTTTCTGACGATAGTTCTGTGTTTTCGCACCACTGCCAAATGTCATAAGATAATTTATTTAAGTTTTGAAACGAACGCCTCCCATTTTATTTACGTATGCTATGGCAGTAGTATTGTCTATGCGTAATAAAATATTAGTATTATGTAGATTTGATGCAAAACAGTTAATTCCAAAGAATGCTGCCTTCAGCTCTAAGAAATTAATATGCATTTTGCTTTCATCTCCGGACCAAAGGCCGTGAGATGAGATTCCTGCACAGTGGGCTCCCCAACCAGTCAAAGATGCATCGGAAAAAATTTCAATCTCAAATTTTGGGCTGTTTAATGTGTTCCTAGCTAACGGAATCTTGTTTAGCCACCAACTAACCTCATTTGAAATATTATCTGGTATTTCCATTATCTTATTATAATCACCCTGTGACTTCTTAAGGGCTCTGTATTTTGCCCTTTCAAATGGTTTTAGATGTATCCAGCCATACCGAATTACGCATTTTTTGCGGCGCATCACGTCCGTAATTAATTTAATAAGGGCTAAGATTTTCTGATTAAGTAATGGAATCGTTAAGTCTATGGAATTGTATATGAACCCCAAATATTGGCACTTACGTACTGGCAGAAGTCTACTTTTTGTGTAATTAATAATGAAACCAAGGTTTTCTAGGGTGTGAATCGTTAACTTAACGTTATTTAGGCAATCGGAGTACGAGGCGCCTAATAACAAAAAATCGTCTAAGTAAACAACTGACATGAATTGTCTTTTCCTTAAAAATACTAATACAGGCTTTAATAGCTTTGTAAAAATTAGTGGTGCACAGTTTAGGCCAAACGGAAGAACGTTAAAATGATAGAGATTATCTTGAAATTTGAAGGTTAAATATTTTTTGTCAGATTCGCTAATAGGGACCAAGAAATATGCATCTTTAAGGTCTAATGTTGCTAAGAACATATCCTGTTGAATCAGACGTGCCACTGTTCTCTGATCTTCCAATTTAAAATGATCCGATCTTACAAACTGATTAAGAGATTTTAGGTTAATAACCAATCTATATGACTTATCAGATTTTTGAACAGCAAATACGTTAGAAATAAACTGCCCTTGGCTAGGGTATACCTTGTTTATAGTACCTGATCTGAGTAATTGGGACACACAGTCAACTAATATGGTACTTTCCTTAATTGACCACGCCGGTTCTTTTGAAACAAACTTTTGGGTTGGTTTGGCCAAAAAAGGAATTTTAAAACCCCTTATATAAGAGAGAACATTCTTGTCTCTTGTAAACTTTTCCCACGTTTTATAAAACGATTTTAGTCGGCCAGCGACAACAGGGTGTCCTACCTTGTTTTCTGTTATTGTCTCTGCCTGGTGTCTCTCCCTGCGTGCTTCCTTCTTCACCTCCCTCCTTTCTTGTTGATATGGTTTCATGCGGCGACTGGGACCGGGGGTCTGCATTGTACGAACTCGTCCACCCCGATACTCCCCCTGAGGACGGAGTGGACGCCTGGAGTTTAACTTTTGTACTGCATTTGTGCTAAAAGCATTTTTGTTATTTAATTTAATTCTTGAGGGCTTTAGTTTCAGGCCTGAGCGTTCCCTTTCCTTGGATACTTTTATCCGTTCTCCAAGTTTGTCGCCAAAGAGCCAACCGTCCACCTGTCCATTGGATAAGGTCTCCCTGACTTCTTCTTTCAGATCCAAACTAATTAGTTCGCGACGGGACTTTGACTGTTTATGGTGGAAATCTAGTAAGAGAGGCTGGCATCACTAATATATTGAACAAGGGAGATATTGCCATTCTCCATATCCTTATCCTTGAGAAGTGCTGTCAACGCTTGCCCTAACGCTGTTAAAGCTGAACCCACTTGGTTTTGCAGATCAGCGATTTAGTTGTCTCTCCGGGCTACAACATCCCTGGTAACCGACAAAACCTCCGGATTTACTTTTGGTGCTTTTAGCAGGGTACAATTTTCAGGGGGTAAGTATTTGTTTGATACAGTAAGTCGGTCTTCATCAGTCATCCCTTTTTGAAGAATGTTGGTCCAGCTCAAAGCGACCTCATTCTGAAAAGGCGGCGAAATATTTTGGGTGGGTGTTACATCATACCCCAGTATTGATAGTACCGTCTGATTTAGGTCCGAGGCCAACGGTTGAGAAGGAGTTGTACTGTTTACACAACAGGTTTAGCCTTCGGACCAACTTGTCCGTCTGAAATGGAGCACAGACTTAGTATCGTGTCAGGTAAAAATTGTGTACACAGTAATATTTAATAATATTGTATATATATGTACACACGTGTATACCTCTATTTTACTTTTATTTAATTATTTATTTAGTTTTTTTAAACGAGCTCTGTCACCTGCACTCGCTACGTCTCTGTATTTAAAAAATAATAACTAAGTATTATTCAGTATTCACGTTTGTTATCATAACGAACTTTATTATTCAATGATCCTTCATAGAATCAAATAAAAGTTTATCATAAACTTAACTGTAAAAGGTATACTTATTACCACATACCTTGTGGGTCTAAAGACACAGGTGTGTAGCCAACGGGATCGTCATCAAAACTATTGCTGTCACAACAATTCCCGCTTCCACTTCGAGTCTCAAGCTCAGTGTAACCCATAGAGACAGAATTTGTCCTAGAGAACGCCGGTGACACCGAGCGCCTTTGTTGAGTGGGCGAGGGCGAGGCCTTTGCGTTACTGCGTCTCTCCATCCTGCCTAACCGCTTCTGCAGCCGTTTTAGCTTTTTTCGAAGCACAATTTCCTCGTCTGAGGAACTGCCGCTGTCCCTCCGCCTCTTTCTTGAATGCTTCCCCATTACGATCTCAAATCGTAGATGTATACGATATCAAATCGTATAATAACGTACTAGCCAAATTTATCACGCGCGATGTGTAGCGGTCCGCACAAAAACAAAGAATGAGAGGCTTACCTACGGTACAGACGGATAGTAACGTGGAAGGTGGAGGGGACGCCTTCTGCTTTAAAAACTTGTGGCGGTAGTACGGGAATAGGGGAACTACAATAATTATTTACGAGACGAGGCCCCATATAATTTTCCTCAAATTGTAGGACATATTATTTTGCTATTTCAATCCCACATTTCAACAATTATTTTCGCATACTTATAAATAAAAGTGAACAATCATGTAACACTAAATAAGTTTATATTATAACAATATTTACATCTATAGTTAAACTTAAACAATTACTTATTTTCAAAGATTTTTGCACCTAAAAATTTGTTGGTTGGTTGACTTTCTCCCGTCATTTATTCGTTTTATTTCGGTACCTTCGAATATTTTCAGGGGGCATGAGATAAAATTCCTATTATTTGCTAAGCTCTAGATTATTCAGTTATTAGATATCTAAAATTATTTGCATTTGTAGAAATCACTATTTCAAGAATACGGCGCCCACTAAACACACTTGCATACCAATTACGTAAGAAGTAGGTACATAACACATTGGTATGACAAAAGTTGGACCACCTATGTAACCGTTGCATACCTAGTATCTTCAAATGTTCCCCGCATGCACACATTATTGCTATATGAAATACTTGTGGGTAATGTTATATGCCCAGAATGTACCTCATTTTATGTAGATTTCATGTAAACAATGACACATACTAAGAACTTAACAAAGTGTATATCATTTCCATGAACGCTTTCAATATCTCAGTAATGTAACAGTATGTATGTTAACAATATATGTACAGGGCGATCCCAAATAATGTGCAAAAAATTTTAGAGTAGATTATATGAGTGATTATAATATGGATTCTTAAAGTTTTATTTAGTTTCTTCCAAACCCTTTTAAGTAAAATTTGGTGAGATATGCAGAAAAAAAATCTAATAAAAAATATACAGGGGGTACTTTATTTCATCGTCCAGAAGAAGTTCATGAGCCTAAATAACCTACCAAGTTTAAATTAATTTCAAAGCGTTTCAAAGAAACTACATAAAACTTTAAATTTATCACCCCTGTTAAGGGGCTGCAACTCCTCTTATAGGAGGGCTTAAATACAGAAAATTATATGAAAGACCCGTATTAAAATCCAGTCATACAATCTACCCTCACCTTTTTTGCACATATTTGGGATCACCCTGTTCGTCCCGTATCGATAGTATAGTAATGTAATGAAGTGATTTTCATTTCTAAGTATTAATAAAATTAGCACCGACCGCCGACCTGTGTTTAAATTTACCAACCACTAGCCCGCGCACCAGCTGCCGTCTGCATCAAAACCAAGCCGGCGATTCAGTTCCTGGCCCGTCGCCGTCGAGAGCAGTCCTGTCCATCCACTACTTCCGCACCAGAGGAGCTGTTCGTGATTTTTCTAAGTTAGAAAAATTCTGCCAGAACCACTAGCCGTAGCTGCTTGGTGAGATTTTTACAAGTCTCGTCTGAGGACCACTGCGCAGCCGCCAACCCGTGACCAGCACTGAGGGCTTTCAAACTCCGAGGAGGCACTTCAGTTCCTTGCCAGCCGTCCACGAGGGGAGTCCTGCCTGTCCAGCCCACCAGAGAAGCCGCCTTTGGTGACTGTACTAAGTCGAGTCTGGGGACCAGTGCGCAGCCGCCTACTGCCTAGGAGTGTTAGGGGTTCCACAGTCGCAACCGCAGAGGGAGTCCCTGGCCAGCCAGCACCAGCAGCAGTCCAGCACCGTCAACTAAGGATAGTAGGTAATTTGCGCATACGCTTACTGCGCATGTCCGCCAAGCCAAACGAGGGCTTGACGAGGTAACTACCGCCGTTGCTAGAGTCAGTACCGTTCCGCTGTTCAACCTGTACCGACGTGCCTGTCCGCAAGCAGAGGAAGTAAGTAGAAGGTTAGGGAAGACTTGGCCACTGTTAACCTTGTGCTAATCATACCTTGCCTATCAGATTACCGCCCGTACTACGACAAGGTAGAGACGATGTTGTCCTTATCCGGCGTACTTTACCTTACGCGTTTGGCTCATAGGATGTTGTTCCCAATCCGTCCGTATGAGTTGAAACGTAGGTCGTAGCTAATCATACCTTCCTTTGCAGGTACTTAACCATCTCTTGCTTTTCAGATTACCGCCCGTACTACGACAAGGTAGAGGCGCTGTTGTCCTTATCCGGCGTACTTTACCTTACCACGCGTTTGGCTCATAGGATGTTGTTACCAATCGGTCTGTATGAGTTGAAACGTGGGCCGTAGCTAATCTCACTTTACTTTTCAGGTACCTAATCATACTTTACTTTTCAGCTTTCCGTCCGTACCAGGGACCCGGACCTAAATGTAATAACGGTACCGGTCCGGTTACGGTTCAGTAAGAAAAGTACCATTTCGGTTTCGGTTTGGTTACGGTCCACTAGTAGTAGTTTCGGTTCAAAGGGTTCTTATCGGTTTTCCCTTGTGACGTAATATAATTACAATATAGTGAAATTCCTCTGATCGCTTTTGATTTTTTTCCATTTAATTATGCATATGTAAAATTCTACTAGCAAAACTTAAGTACAATAATTTATTAAGTTAACCGACGAGTATGGCAAAGAAATATTTTAGATGTCCCATATATATATATAAAATCATTTTGGGAAGGCAAAGTGAACAATAAAACATTGGTGAGACAACATGTATACATTTATTTCATTAGTAGAATTTGCCAACAGCTACCACCGACTTGTACATGTCATAAGCAGGTGTAAGTTCAAATGAAATAAATATATACATGTTGTCTCACCGATTTATTGCCTACTTTGCCTTCCCAAAACGATTCTACTATAAATATGTATGAAGAGTAATTAAACATTTTTTGGTCTCATCAGTATAAAGAAAAATTGAAGATATTTAAATTTACAATTTTTTATTGCAAATGATAATAATAATAATAATAAATATTCTGTCACTTTGTACAACTTCTTTTTTTAAAATAATTCACTAAATTGGTTTGGCAATCATGTGACCTTTTTCTCTGCCTGGATACTAATTTAATTGATTCCTCATCATCTGTTTTCTCTTCCATTTCCCTTTCTACACCTGTCGTTTCATTTTCACTTGTATCTGAATGTGGTGGTTGTTCTTTTGTGATTGCAAAACTGAAATGAAACAATAAATCTCTAAAAATAAAAGTTTTATATAAAACTTACAGCTGCTTTTCTTGTTTATTCCCAAAAATTCGATTAGTCCTAACAAATAATTGCTGTTCCAGAATTTTGTCTTTTATATTAAATATAGTAGGGGGTAATAAAAATTTAAGGCCAGAGAATAAGCGTTCTACGCTAACCTGAGTTGCAGGTACTGCTAACAATACCTGTGAAAGCATATACAATTCAGGAGCAATACTTTTTCTCTTTTCCCAAAATTCTAATATTGTTACTTCTTTCGAAATCCGGCCTCGGCCTTGCTCAATTTGATAGGAGTTTAAAATATTTTCAATTTGAATGCATGTATTACCTGATGAATGTTCAAATTCCTTGCTGACTTTATGTTCAGTCTCCTTCCTTTTTAAAAAAACCTCCATCTCATCATTTGAGGTAGTGGTATCTGATCCACTATCTGAATTTGATTTATTAGTTTCAGAATACACAATATTAGCTTCTTTCAAGTCATCAATCTGACCCACAGTTGTTTCAAATGTTTTTTTGCCCTTTCCATTTGCTGCACATTTAAAATTATTTTCAGTCGTGGGTCTAAAAAAATTCCTGCTATAAAACTTCATTGTTAAATAAATTGTTTTCTCTTTCTTCCATATTCTTCACAATAATTTGTGCAAATTCTGATCGAATTTTTCTGTTGTTCCCACTAAGCATGAAACATTACAGCATATCTGTGCAACGTTGCATACAGCTGAATTTGAGTTGAATTACGATACATAACTAATGAAAGTTGTGGAATGCTTTGAACAATGTTTCATAATATAATATTATTTAAAAATGATGAGGGTAAATTAATTCTACAACATTTCTGCAACGGATTTGCATATCTTTTTCATATGGTATTATTTAGTTTTTTTGAATCTATAGTTACTCTCAGAAATATTATGCTTCAGCTAAACGAGCGGGCAAGTTTATAAATATTCTTTAAAATTGTGGAATATGCGTTTTTTTATCAAAATCACGAAATAATTCAGTTAATTATATGTATATTAATAGCCGACAGATGGCGCCACTTATATCTCCCTGATACTGTGTAATCGAATTTTGGTAGGATATCTACAAGATTTGAGCTTTGGCAATTGGCATGATTGGCACCACGGGCAAGGGAATAATAGTTCCCTAATTTATGCTTGGTCATAAAATCCCGAAGAAAATATACACCTTGTTTGTAGTGTTTACTGTATATTTAAATTTTAAAAAAATTAATAGGTACTCCATTCTTACCAACATTCCAAATGCAGTGTCTGGAATGTTATAAAAGAACATTGCACTGCGACTTGTGTGCAATATTAATAGAAATTAAAATGCAATTTGCTAGTAATGTGTTCCCTTAGGAACCTTACACTGCAATGTTTCTAGCCTGCAGAATAAAGGTCCCTGGGACATTGCATACAGTTAATTATAAGTCTGAGAGCAACATTACAGCTAGTACAGAAATGTTTCTATAACATTGAAGAAATTTAATTATGTTTAGTGGGTTAATTTACATTCCTGCCAATAAACATAGAAAGATCCCAATGTCAGCTGTTCATACTGTAGTTTTTTTGTACATTTTCTTGCTGGTTCTAAAGCTGCAACAAGTTCATAAATCTTGTTCCAATTAGATTCACGCATGTTTTTAAATTTACTGAAATTTGTAAATTCCATTTCTGTACAAAATTCTTTCAGTTCCAGCAATCGATTCAACATATCAAATGTTGATCCCCATCTAGTCGGACAGTCAATGATAGGTTCTTTTAATTTTTGTTTCCGCAGCATATATATAAAGGTCTGTGTTCTTAAAGTTTTCACTATTTTTCTTGCCTCCAAAATTAAGTTTTTAACTTATTCGTCATGTTTAATTGCATTTTCAACTGCTAACTGCAATGTATGAGCAGCACATCGCATACCTGTAGATGTAGTATATTAGATTAAACAGAAATTGTAAGCAATCATAATTCATACCAGTCACATTCAACTTCACACTTGGTGGTGAAGTCTTTGAAGTAGAAGGAACATCATGACTAATAGTACAATCTTCCCTGAATAGGTCGTAAAACATACTATTTCCAAAGTCCAGCTCCATTTCTGTCACAGGATTATTTTCTACATTTTCGGCTTCTATGACTATTTTAATTACTTCTTCTTCATCACCACTCTCATCTGATTCATTTTCAATAACTTCATAATCCCCATTTTCTGATGCAATAACTTTCACAGCTTTAAGTAAATTTGTACCGTTGTCAGTTGTTATAGTATAAACTTGATCAGCACTAATTTGAAAACTGTTACAGACATCCATAATTATCCTCTTCAAATTATCACCTGAGGAGGAAAAATTTTACATGTATATATATTAACAGAACACACTTACTTCATCGAAAATATTTTACCTGTATGTTTGTTCTTAATTTCCTTTAATGCCAAAGTTCTTAATACTATGCAAACATACTGAATATTTATTCCCAGAAATGAGCGATCTATCCGAGTAACACCATCTACTTTTAATGAAACCATGCGATGTTTTACTTCTTCGATAATTTTAAGTTTTAAGTCATTCGCTTCCTTGCATACATATTTTTGAATGCATTCCGGTGATAAGGAGAATTGTTTGTCCTTGGTTTTCTTAAAAAGACCTTCTTTTATCGGTATCAAAATTTTTTCAAATCCAGAATCGGCCATCAGATTAAAAGGTCTCCCATTAACGGTTACAAGTTCAACACATGCATTAATTAATATTTCTTTGGATATTTCTATTTTAATAGTATTTATTTCACCAACAGTGGGTTGATTCGACTTTTTGGATGATCCTCTAGTTAACGGAGCTGCAAACTGTTCTTCAGTAAAATCATGAAATCGAATCAAATGTTTTTTTAAGTTCGTAGCATGATGACTCTAAATAAGAAAAAAAATATATAATAGTCGTGGTACATCCTGTATAACTTTGCTTTCCATAACGGAACTTCCTAAAATTACTCACCTTCATTGTTTCCTTACAAATTTTGCAAATTGATATGTCCTCTGCCGGAACATAATTAAATTGTTCGTAAGCTTTGTTAGTTAATTTTCGGCCCATTTTTGTATCACGATGATGAATACAGAACTTATTTATTTAGGATGAACGAAGATAATCCGTTTACGAAAATGATGCGTAACATAACAATAAACAGTAAAATCGCATGTGCATTGTGCATTCGCGCCATTTGTATGATTGAACACAGAACACGGCCTTTACCACTTACCTTAGAATATAAAATCCTCCACTTAACATTACCAACAACACCAACCACTTCAAACCCACGGATTTATAAAAAAAAAACTCTAAGTACTTGTCAGTAGATAAATCCATAGAAACACAGCAACAACGGAAGTGTAAAAATACCTTAGACCAGGAAAAAGGAAATACTGAAATTAACCCAAAAAACCGTTTTAATTTTTTCCGGTTCGGGTTCGACACTTGGAATAAACTAAAACATGATATATGTGTTCAGTTTCGGTTTCGGTCCACAAAAAAATTACGGTTCTGGTCCGGTTTTCTGTCAAAAAACGGTACGGTCCGGGTCCCTGGTCCATACTACGACAGGGTAGAGACGCTGTTGTTCTTATTCGGCGTACTTTACCTTACCACGCGTTTGACTCATAGGATGTTGTTCCCAATCCGTCCGTATGAGTTGAAACGTGGGTCGTAACTAACGATACATTTTCTTACAGCCAGCCGTTTCACAAGCCCCGCTGCCCAGCCGTGCTACCCCTGGAGAGAAGCCCAGCTTTCAACGTTCGTTGTTTCTATTTTTAGTAATAGTGACCAAGTATTTAGTTTAGTAGGTTAACTTTGCTTTGTCCGCTTGATTGCTTCCTCTTGCCTGATTTTGCACGTAGCTTGTATTTACCGCTTGTAGAAACCGCTACCCCGTAACCGCACCGCTGACTCTGTACCGTACCTGTTTACCTCGTATTTTGGTACCGAATTATTTGCCCCGTGATATTTTTATTTAAGATAACAATTAGAATTGTACCTTTAGGTTTGCACTCAATAAATGTAAATATTTATCAAGTGTGCCTTGTTTTACTGGACACCGAAAGTCTAACTCCTCCCTCATGACCCTCTGGACATACCGTGTCTTCACTGTAGCCGCCCGAGTAGTGTTGTTTCTGCACTGTAAACAGAAACTGGCGCCCTAGATTACCGCCGCCACCGCTCAGGCGTCATAGTGACACTGTGTCGTCTTGCAATCACGACGTAGGTACGTCACAGTAACAGTAATTCACAATTTACATATCGTTTACATGCTATTTATTATTGTGTTTTAATTTGAAGCGCTCCATGGTTTTATCGTTAATTTAGATACATTATTTGTTTTACCATTTTATTGAAGTCGTTTTTCTTTAGTTTTGTTGGGTTTTTGCCACACTTCTGAAAAAATAATAAAGATTAATTAAATAAGCCCTTGCGCCAAACGGAACAGTCAAGGGTTATTTTCGAAACTAAGTTTGCCTAACCAAAAAATCTCACACTGAAAAAAGCAGATAAGTAAAAATAACAAAAATCACATCACTTAGTTTCGAAAATAACCCTTGACTGTTCCGTTTGGCGCAAGAGCTTATTTAATTAATCTTTATTATTTTTTCAGAAGTGTGGCAAAAACCCAACAAAACTAAAGAAAAACTAAAATTATGCCACAAATAAATAGCTTCAGACAATATCTTATTAAAGTCGTCTTATGATGCCATACGTACATCATGAAAAAGTTGAAAACCTTTTTATTACGTTGCCTTTATTTTATATATGGATTCTAAAATTGCGATAAAAAATGAGTTGGTATTTAAAAAAAATTCTGCCCATACAAAAAATTCGAACACTAGATGTCCCACTTTATTTTAATTTTGCAGAGCTTTAGAAGTCGTGTATCCTTTAAATTACATTACCACACTAGTTTCATGAGCAAAATGATGTTATTTATGGATCTACATACGATGTTATTTTGAAGCTATTACCGTTTCTCCTGTGAAAATTACATCACTGTGATGAACTCTTAGTATTTCATTAATTGGTTTTACAACTTATGGCATTTAATTGAAGTTTGTTGGTCTATCTTTATTCGACACATAGAAATCAAGTTATGTGGGACATCCTACAAATGTTCTGGACAAAAAAAAATAATGCAACTTAGTTAACTCATTTCAGTATATTGCACAACTTTTTCTAGAAATAAAAGCCTAATATCTATATTGCATTGTTATATTTCTTTATTTTTCTCTATTTAAACGTTGTCTTGCATATCGAAACCATTCAGACGAAGCAGTTTCAAATTCTTTTAGCATGTTTGTTGGATGTAGATCTAACATAACATCTAAAAAAACCCTTTTTAAATATGAAGTAGCAAGATGATAACAAAACTTACCTGTTATTAAACATATTGCTTGTGTATCGCATATTCTAATAATAATATTTATTCATTCTCCTCTTTAAATGACAACAATAAAAATACATCCAATAAGTCAAATAACATAATATAACAATAATGACAAGTATCTACATAATAGAAGAATAGAATAAACCAAGAGAAGCCCACTAAAGCAAACTTGTGAGTGGGCTTCAATTGAATTAATTTTTTTAAAATGCAAAGGAATTTCAGAAATCACAATTGGAATTAGGTAAGTGAAACATCTCTGACCATTTGTTTTTTGACATTTAGGAATAAAAACAGACGTGCTTTTTAGTCTGGTATCATAAGAATGAGTTATTTCTTTAGTATTAGATTTATCCTTGTAATGCTTAATAACTAGGTTTTGAAAAAATAATTGTCGGATATCTAACAATTGCGCTTCATTAAAGAGTGCTTCTGATGAGTACCAATAATCTTTGTTATGGATAATCTTTAGTAGCCACTTCTGCATACATATAAGCTCCTTCAAGTGAATGTTTGTGGCCCCACCCCATATTATTAGTCCATAGGTAAGATGAGACTGCACCAGCGCATAATAAAGAATTTTTAAATAACGATCAGTAAATATACATCTATACAATTTAAACCTACTTATTAGATTTCTCAGCTTACTCACTACGTAATCAATATGATGATTCCACCGAAGATTTTTGTCTATATACACACTAAATATTTAATTGAATCTGTCCTTGATATCTCTATGTGTGTATCTATTTGGAAATTAAGTGTTGTATAACTTGGTAATACATTGTTGTAACAGGCAAACGGTAAGAAAAAAGTTTTTTTTGTATTAATTGTTAATAACTTGAATATAAAAAAACGCATTATTTCAGAGAAATCCTTTTCGGCAACAGTTTTCAAATCTAACCAATTATCTGCTGTATAAAGTACTGCTGTATCATCCGCGAAACTAATAATTTTACCTAACGAGGGTTGATTAAATAAATCATTGATGTAAATATTAAAAAGTATCGGCCCCAAGACAGTGCCTTGAGGAACTCCAAATTTAACTACTCTTTTAGAACTCACTTGGTCACTGATTTTAACACTTTGCATTCTGTTTGCTAAGTAACTAGTCATCAAATCCAATACAACTCCCCGAAGCCCAACTCCCTCAAGTGTTTTTAATAACTCTGCATGAGAAGTTTCTCACACAGTTGTGTCGAATGCTTTAGCCAAGTCAACGAAGATACAGGGTGCTTTTTTATTTTCATGCAAGGCTTTATAAATTTCAACAGTTAAATCAGCCATTGCATCCTCCGTTGACCTAGCTTCTTGAAAGCCATATTGTTGTTTTGATAGAATATTATATTTTGCCAAATACTCTGTTATTCTCTTTTTTAATACTTTTTCATATATTTTTGACAAGTTACTGAACACCGAGAGTGGTCTGTAATTTGTAACATTTAATTTATCACCGGATTTAAATATAGGTTTTATTGATGCCTGTTTAAATAACCTTGGAAATACTCCCTTAGACATTGACAAATTTATTAAGAAACTCAACGGCTTACAAATAAAAGGAGCTATTTTTTTTAAGTTTCAGATTTAAGACCATCAATACCTGGGGATGTTGCATCCTTCAACTGCATAATAATCAGCTTAGTTTCACTCTCATTGGTTTGCTGGAGAAAAATTGATTTTGAAATGTTTGCCTGTTTACACTTATAGCCCGAATCATTCTTTATCTTACTAGCCAGTGAACTCCCTATTTGACTATAAAATGAATTCAAAGTTTCAGCAATTTCAATTGGTTCACTGGTTACGCTCCCATCCTCAGTTTTTATTTTTTTAACTTCATTAGTGAGGTTTTCCAGGTTTTCCTCATTCCTGCACTGAATAGTGGTTAGGGCCTACCAACGTAAGTCGTTCCTGGGCGCTAATGCGCCCTGCTTAATAATAATATGCCGCCCCCTCTCCCGCACAAGTCTCCGACTTCTGGGCTAATCCCTGTGATTAGAATGAGGGGTAGAGATATTATTATATTATTATTATTAATATTAATTTTATTCCCGTTTATATTTTTTAATCCTTCCCACAATTTTTTATTACACTTTGAATTATTTTCTATCAGCGATTGGTAGTAATTAACTTTAGATTTCTTTATTAAGCTGGTAAGTAAGTTCCTATAATTAATATATTCTCTTTTTACTTTCATATCATCAGGATTTTTTTGTACTTTTTTATATAATGCATGTTTCTTATTAATCGATTTCACTAACCCATCAGTAATCCAATGTGACTTTTTATTTCATTTCTCTTTACCA
Organism: Monochamus saltuarius; assembly: GCA_025584915.1. Taxonomy (NCBI): domain Eukaryota; kingdom Metazoa; phylum Arthropoda; class Insecta; order Coleoptera; family Cerambycidae; genus Monochamus; species Monochamus saltuarius. The sequence goes on from CM046729.1 coordinate 16,687,770, forward strand.
ATTTTTTACTTGAACACTTATTATTTATTTCTTTTAAATAGTCAACAAAATATTCAGTTGCTAGATCCACGTTATCCTGCAAATATAAATTATTAAATGTTTCGTTTTCAAGTGATTGTTTTAGTTTCTCATAATTTAAATAAATCTTATATCTTTTCTCATTATTGATTTCATTTTTTGTTATAGGTATACTCGATACTTGAAGAACAGTGGAATAATGGTCAGTTATACTACTTAGCAATACAATTGGAAGAAACAACTCATAATTTAGCTTTGTTCTTAAAAATATATGGTCAATACATGTTGCACTCTTCGCATACACCCTAGTATGTTTATTTATCATGGAAATAAATCCCCATTCATGTAAAGTATTTAGACTCTTTACATCATCTAGACCTCTTTACATTCATCCCGCTTACCACCTGTAATGTCAATATTAATATCGCCAATAAAAATTTCTATATCACAAGCGCGATTAATTATTTCAAAAAAACTATACAAGTTTTTTTTAAAAGCCAGAGGGCATGATGATGGAAGTCTATAAGCAGCTCTGATAATATATTTATTATGTATGCAAAATTTTACATTTATTAATTTTATACCATCTAGGTCTATAATTTCAGAAGTATAATCAAATGAACTTTTTATATATAACACTACACCATCATTTTGGTTAAACCTCCCCTCACTGTATATTAAATCATAATTTGGAATACTTAAAAGCGTTAAATCATATAAGTGCCACGTTTCCGTCAAAACAATTATGTCAAAGTTAAATGAGAATTGACTCAAATATATTATTATAAGAATCGAGAATTGGACAGGCGACGACATCTGGCGGCCGAAGGTAGGAGCAGGTAGGAGCTCAGAGAGGAGAATTCTACTGGACAGGCGACCGACAGCTTATGGTTGGTACAACTGATAGGCGTTAGGCGGGGACGGTGGAGGGCATTCTACGTGGCGAAGACAAGCTGTCGGTGCTGTGTACTGGTGTTTGTATATAATATAGTTATTCAACTGGCCTTAGTTCATAAGGCTCTGGGTTAGATGGCGTGTTACCGCAAGTCGCGTTACGACAGAATGAGAAAGAGAGCAAGAAAGACAGAGAATCGACTACGATAAAATACTACAAATTACGATACTACGATGCGTTTGTAGTTTCTATTGGTTTATATTTAATTTCATTGATAATTTCGCCATTTTGGACATTGAGTTTCGATTTTTATTTTAATCTAGTTTCACAGATTCGTAGCTTCGGTTCGTTTCCGTTATTCTTGGTTATTGTATTTGTGTTTGTGGTTATTGTGTGCGATTATAGACTATATTTCTTTGATTTGTGTATTTTATAATAAAACTGGTAAGTTATTGTAAAATATTTTTTAGCAATAAAATAATATATAACGATTAACTTATGAGCATTTATCAATGTTTATAGGCAATAGTGGGTGATTTACAAACAGTGACCAATGAAATCTCCTATCCCTTAGTGGATTTTAAGGGAGATTTTTCTTATAAAAATTTTTATTTAACGACTGGTATTACACGATGAAATTTTTTGTACGAAATTTTTGAAGATATTTGTTGTTTTCGAATATATTTACATACAGGGTCAAATAATTTGTTAACAATTTTGGTACAAAATCTGAGAATATTTAGAAATTATTTCTATATTTTCCTAAAACAATCATTACAAAATAGGTATGCGCCGAAATCGGCGCAGTAAAATCGTAAGTTTATAATAATTACAAGTTTCTTTATATATATCTTATCTATGACTACAAGGAAATCTTTGCTTTGTAATTAATGAAGAGATTAAAGGAATGAATAGATAAGTATGTACGACCAAATAGTTTCCAACTCCAATGTTCAGTTTTTTAATATACAGGATGAGTCAAACTTCGAGGGTCAATAGAAAATAATGGCAGTTTGTTATAGTATAATGTTTTTTTATTGTGGAACTTTATAAGAGAGATGCGGGTTTTGAATTAGAAAAAAAGATACGGATTTTTTTATATATTTTACTAATGCAGTGGAGATATATATATTAGCCATATTTGGCATAGACACGGTACTTAATTAGGCTCTCATAAAATGTGTTAGTGTCAAACATTTTTGGACCAGGGCACGCATCTAAAAAATGTTTGGATAGTAGTACGATAGCAACTTTAACACCCTGTATCTTTTTAATGAAGGGTCCTAGACAAAAAATGTATACGAAAGACTGGTCACTGTTTGTGAATCACTCTTTATTATTCTATAATTCCATATAAACAGAACTGTTAAAGACGAGCAATTAAATATACATAGAATATGTCCCAAAATTAGCCTGCCAATTCTAACTGGATTCTACACGTTTAATATTGGCAGGCAAATTTTGGGATACAATTATACTTACATATGTATTAAGCTTATATTATGTTTATTACTAAATCAAGCTCATACTAATCCCAATTTAATATAAGTATTTCAAATTTTGTAACGTATTTCCTGAAATCACTTTTTATTTTCAGTGAGATGTCATCTTATCGATGTGCCTATTTCCTTTGTGGAAAAACCGCAAAAACAAAGGATTTAAAACGGTTTAAGTTTCCAATTGCGAATTCAGAACAATGCCAGAAATGGATTGTTAATAGTGGTAAGTCATTTGTATGGCATTTATTAATTATTGAGTATTATTCCTAAATAACCAACAGAGAGAGAGAAAGTTAATAAGCATTATTTAGTAAGTGAAGCGATATTTGTTTTTTGATCTTTTTGGTCCCTAATATAGTGTGTAACGAAAATCTTCAATATTAACATTAAAACAACTTCCAGTAGTACCAAAAGTAGATGTCAACTTGCTTATTTCAAATGGAATGTACTAAGTATATATTTTTAAATTTTTATATTTAAATTGTACCTTTCATATAAGTATACATTACTCTTAAAATTAAGAGTTTTTGAGAAATTCACTTTTTAAAAGAAACTGAAAAAACACTGCTATTGCTATTTCGTTCATTTTTTAATCTAGAAGGCACCATGTTTAGAAAAGAAATACTAAAATGTATCAATTTCAATGTCAATATTTTTAAACGATAGAAAATTCTGACAAACCCCCATACACAAATTTTCCGAATTCCAGTCCATACTTATTTAGTTCTCTAGAAACGTCAATGACGGTATTTGTAACACACACTGTATGCAGGGTGTTCAAAAAATGGGTTTGAAAATTAACGAGACATTCTGGCAAAATAAATGTTAGTATAGTAACTCATTTGGAGAATTTGGCAAAACCAATTGTTTGTTTTAATTTTCCAACCGTTTCATATTCGACATGCAAACTAAGTTTGATTAACTCCAAAATTTTAAGATGAAAGCGCATTTGTTCAGTGCTTCTACAGGGCAACTATTTTATTTTGGCAGATATAGCAAAACCAATGTGGTTTTAAAGGTAAAAATAACCATAAAAAATAAGGTACTCTTGATCACTATCGATAAATATGACCGTTTAACCACTAATCGACATCAAACTTTATGATGGAAAATTTAAGAAACAATAGAATGAAAAATAATATCACTTTGCTACATAAACATTGCCTCTAAAATGCATGGTATTCGAAATACAGGGTGAAGCTACCATTTTTTTAATTAAAAATTGAGTCATGAAAACTTTAATGTCGATGATAAGCTTTCTGGTAATGTGTCTTCTAGCGGCATTGAACAGAAGCACTTCCACCTTAAAATCTTGGAGTTAAATTAAATTTAGTTTGCATGCCTAATATGAAATAGATTGATTGAAAAATTAATGTAATAAAAAAAATTTTTAAAAGTGTTTTGGTAACCATGTACATTTCAACATTTTACCAAATGAGTTACTAACATCATTTTCCCCCGTAAAATGTCTCCTTAAAACGTTCTAACACATTTCCGAACACCCTGGATAATAGCTAGAAAAAGTTTTTGCCTTTCATCTGTAGTTTTAAATAAGTTTTTGTGGTTAAATTTTAAACAAAAAGAAATAGTAGGCATACTACTGTTAACTATTTAATAAAATTAATAAATTATTTTGTTTTTCAGGGGCAACAGAGTTATTAGAATTATCCCCTTGTAAACTGAAGAAATACTTCATATGTGAAGATCATTTTGAAAAAAAGTATATTCTTAACAGTAGACTATCTAAATCTGCTGTGCCAATAAAGTATAACTTCCGAGAAGGTGAACGTGAAGTATATAGACGCTCTTCACCGATGGAATGGCAAATTGAAAATGTACAACCTTCAACTTCTACTGGAATTCTGTCAACACCTTATGTTTCACCTATGAAAGATACAGTTTTAACAGATATAACAAACATGCCTTTAGTTGATTCTCCTGAGAAGAAAAAACTAAAGAGAAAATTGCAAAACACGGAAGAAGAATTGAAATTGGTACAGAATCAAGTTAAAAGATTTAAGGTGCGCAGTACTGCATCCAGAGATTTTGAATCTTTACCTTTAATGCCAAAAGCCATTGTCCGGATGCAATTATATCACAAAAAAAGAAAGCCATGGCTCTCTGATGAGAAAATGACAGCTTTATCTCTATTTTACAAGTCACCTTCAACTTATAAATTCATGAGAAGCAAAGGTATGATATTGCCTTCTTCTTCTACAATTTTCAGCTGGCTCAAGAAATTCAAGTACCGCCCTGGCATTAACAAATCGTTTTTAAAATGCTTGAAGTTGAAAGTGGAAACCATGACTGCCAGAGAAAATATTGTGTAGTTGCGTTTGATGAAATGGCTATAAAACAAGCTATCGAATATTCAAGAGCAAAGGAGTTAATCGAAGGTTTTGAAGATTTGGGCGAGTTAGGAAGAAAACCAATGTTGGCTAAACAAGTTTTAGTATTTTTGGTGAGAGGGATTTATGGGACATGGAAAATTCCAATGTCGTACTATCTTTCGTCTAATGGAGTAAAAGCAGACGAATTAGAAAATTTATTAAAAATAACACTTAAATGCGGCAAATGCGGCCTGCTTAATAGTAATATGCCGCCCCCTCTCCCGCACAAGTCTTCGACTTCTGGGCTAATCGTGATTAGAATGAGGGGTAGAGATATTATTATTATTATTATTATCGCTTGCAAGAAATAGGGCTTCATGTTTTGGCAACTGTTTGCGATCAAGCTACAGTAAATCGAAAAGTTTACTCCTCTTTAGGAGTGTTAGTTGAATATCCTGTCTTCATAATTAACAATCAGAAATATTACGCATTGTACGATGTACCGCATTTGATGAAGAGCATCAGAAATAATTTATTTGATTCTGATTTCATCTTGGGAGATCAGCGTATTTCAGCAACTGACATCAGAAAGGTGTACGAATTAGATAAGAGCAGTTCCACGGGCAAAGCCTTACCACGGCTTACTGATGTTCATTTAAATCCAGGGCCATTTCAGAAAATGAATGTGCGTTTGGCTGTTCAGGTTTTGAGTCACAGTGCTGCTATCCTCACCGCTGTTGAAACAAAGCAACTTTTATCTGAAACTGCAAAAAACACAGCACATTTTCTGAAAGTGGTTAATTCTGCATTCGATGCTTTGAATAGCAGAGGACTTAGAGACACTCAACTCTGTAGAGCAGCTCTCTCAGAAAAAAACACATGGGCACTACGAGCTTTAGAACAAGCCAAAGAGACAATGAAATCCTTGGCAAAAATTGACAGGAATAGAAAACTTAAAAGACCACCATGTTTTGATGGTATGGTGCAAACAATAAATGCTATTCAGCAACTACTAAATGAACAAATTGCAAGAGGATATCCATTTTTACTTACCAGCCGACTAAACCAAGATGTTTTGGAAAATCAGTTTTCAATATACAGGCAACGGGGCGGATATTCAAGGAATCCGACAGTTAGAATGTTTCAAGCGGCCTACAAAGCCAATTGTATTATGAACTTAATGAAACCACCAAAAAGTTCTAACTGTGAACCGACAATTGAAATGAATTTGTTGGAAATGAAAGATGCAACATTTACATTCTCAGATTCGAGCACTAATGATTCCACTTCGGTAGAATCAGAAGACAATAATGAAACACCAGCAGAAGCACAGAAAGTAATTTCATTAGAAAATTGTACTTTAAAGTATCTTTCGGGATATGTTGTTAAAAAGTGTATTGAGAAGTTTAATTGCTCTGAATGTGAAACTCTTTTATGTTTGAATGAAACATTGTGTGACGAATCAGACATTTTTATATTTTACAAAAATTATAATATCAATACTCCAATTTTGCTGAAAAAACCAGAAAAATTAATATTTGATGTTGTAAAATTATCTACGCAATGTTTTTCTGCACTTTTTAAAAAAATATGGCATAAACGATTTTTTTATAAAATATTGTTAAAAGGAGTTAAAAGAAGATTAAATACTCGTATAAAGGAATGGTTTTTGTGCCACAAAAAATGTAAACCATATAGAGAATTTATGATTAATCTTCTTTAAGAACCTTAATATATAAAGAGTGTAAAACGTATTCACTGAATTTCAGAACAAAAGACTGTACCCAAAAATTAAAAATATTAAAACATATTTAATAAAACTTCTATTTATTTTCTTTTAATCTTGCTCATATCATTAAAAATTATACAGTTATGAAATGTGTGAAATTTAAAAATATATATTAATAGTTCAATATCAAGGACTTTTTGATCAAATATTAATTTAGGAAGATAGTGATCACAATAAAGTTGATAGAAGGCAACGATCTCTCTGCAAAATATTTTAATTAGTAGGTATCTTTATTGAAAGTATGTTTTTAACAAACAGAAATATGAGAAGGCAAATAGTTTGAAATATAATTTCACTTTTAACTGTCATACACGATTTTGGATTTTTGTTATAGATGGTTTATTTCTCCGTCACGCACGTTTTTGATCTAGATCGCTCTGACAATGCTCGCTCGATATAGTTTTGATAACATTATTAAATGAGAAAATGTTTTAGCCCAAGTAACAGCAAATCGTATTCCAATCAAAAAATCATGACGAAGAAAACAACCTAATTATTCTGAAATTTTAGTCACTAACAATAAGTTATTAAAACCAACACTTATATCAGTTAATTATATGCGGCACAAAAGGTAATAGTCCATTTATTTTTTGAGAGCAAACATCTTAAAATTATCAAACTACTGATTATTCAAGTCCTATCCTAACATTTGCAAGTAAAACACTATGTAATAAAAGTTTTCCTATTATAAAAATTCTAAAATTTGCGGCTTTTTTTAAATTTGTACAAATATTTAATAAACATAGAAAAATAGTATTCAAATATTACTAATATCATGAAATAAAATTTCCTTTAAATCTACTTTGAATAGTCCAAGCCAAGACTATAAAAATACTGTAAAGTTGAAAAAAATCTAAGATGTTTACTTATGGCATAAACCGAACGCCGGTCGGACCTGGGTCGAACGCTCCCGAAGCTGCATTCCAAACTAGCTTCCAATTCATTCATTTTATTTTATTTTCATTAATAAAATTAAAAACAATGACAGAAATATCTTCTATTATTGTCAACAGAACTTTCAACAGTATTTTGAATTTTTCCCGATCAGATGGCAGCACTTCCTTGAGGACGCAGTTGAATAACTATATTATATACAAACAACGATACTGGTGTTTGTGTGGAAAGTAGAAAAATAAGAGAAATTATACGATAGGCGATAAAAATAGGTGTAACAATATTTTTAATTCATCTAAATTTTTATAAAGACTTCTTATATTATTATGATATATATTAAAATTACTGGAATGTTCAACATCCAACATCTGCTCACATTGATAGATATTTTCAGCTTTTTTTATTTCTATATCCTCTACCTCAAAATTTACAACATAAGGATCCATATCCAACAAAAAGAATAAATAACAATAATAATAATAATAAAAATATATGTTTAAGACTTAAATGTATATGGATCAATTATGAAAAGCCTCCCAAGAAATAATGTCAAATAATATTTAATTCCGTGGTTTAACAATTACATTGTACCTAATCACTTGTCGTTTAAAATTTACAAGTATCACGTGATTTTAACCTACATGAAACAAACAACTAAAAATAAAAAACAAAACAAAAAAGTTAGCTACAAAATTCTTATACCCGACGAAGTGCTGAAATCCATCTAGCTTTACCATGCCGATAAAATTCATAGATCCTCAGCTTCCTTTACATAATGTTTGACGTTATTCCTTAAAACATAAACTCGTCCCCCAGCAGTCCAAGCATTTTTATATCCATATTTTTCCCTGGCCAACATAAATATTTCGTGCTGATGTTTAGTTAGATCTTCATATATTTTTATACCGGTATTCTTTAACATTCTTTTTGATCCAAAGACTTTATTACGTTTGTTGTTACTGACGAATACCACTCTAACCGACCTCGGTTTAGATCTGTTAATGGTTCTCCCCATTCTATATGCACTGTCTATATCAGTAGGTGAACAAGCGATATTTAATTTATCATTTATTATTGAGATCACTGCTTCTAGAACTAATTCGTTGCTTTCTTCAATGCCACTTAAAATCAACGAGTTTCTCTTGAAATACTGTTCATATTTATTACTGCTCAATAGCGTCTTCAATAGCTTTTCCATTATTAACCGTTGTTTCACATAATTTATCAAATTTTCCATTGACACTATCAAGTTTTTCATTGAGTTTATCGAATCTGCCCATGAACTTGGTTTCTAATTGAGTTGAAAAACGCAAACATACTTTATTTATTAACTGCTCAATAGCGTCTTCCTCAATTTGCTTTTCTGTAGTAGATGCAGCACCACGAGTTTGTGGTTTTGACAATTTCGGCTATCACTTCAGGTAAGCTACTTTATTGCTGCGGTAGGAATAGGTCTGACCTTCCGTTAATATTCAGATAATATGCAGTCCAATAACTGTTTTAAAACTGCATTTGTACTACAACAATTTTCACAATTTTTTCTGTAATAATTTGCTTAGGACCTCTACTTATTGTAGGTCTCAAAAACATTTAATAAAGACTGCTTAAAAACCACTTTAAACTGTTGTAAATTGTGAGAGCTCTTCAACACGCGGTTACTCACGTTCACACATAGGAAATAAGTAATATTTCCTTTTAACCCCAGCCAAGAACAACTAACAGCAAATGCATTACTAAACACATTTTTCTAAACTCTGTTTATGTTATCTTTCGTATTGGATCCGCCAATTTATTTCACAGTTTACTTATAATGTTCAAATGTTTTAAAATCAAGTGCTACAAGAATACAAATAGGTACATAGAAATAATGGCTTATTCCCTTTGCCCAAATACTTGTGGAAATTTTCCAATTCTTCTGGACTCTTGATTTGCGGTTTTCCTCTAATTTTTTCAAAGCTATCTTTAATGTCTTAATTTTTAATTATTATTTTTCTTAGTTCAGCTACCTGAAGTTGAATTTCTGCTATTCCATTGATAATTCTAAGAAGCAACTGACTGATTAACAACTGAGATGTGCAACTTTAAAAATATACATTATTATGCGAATTCTTAGTTTAGTACTTTAAATTGATAATTTAATTGAAAATAGTTAGTGATTTAACTGATTAGAATTAGCTTCCAAAAATATCTATTGTAGACATACCGTGTGCTGTAGATGTATTTACATGTTGTATTTGGCATGGCATAATTGGATGGTCTATACTTTTTGTTGGGCTTTGTAGGGCTATATCATCAGTGGTAAATAAAAATACATTTTTAATTTCACTTTTGAGAAAAATGAGTAATTACTGCTTACGATTATTTTCCATTGCATTGGACGGGCTACTTATTTCTTCATCTGAAGCAAGAGAGACACTCTTATTAGAGCATGTCGGTACAAGAAACCCATTATCAGAGAAATACATTTCTGAAATTTGGGGTACTTCTTCAAGACGCCCTAAAAAATTAGGTATTATCAGAATAATTTTAGTTGTGTTCTATTCATTTTGAATTTTCTATAAAACACAAAAAACACTTTCACTAACTTCTGTGAGAAATATTGTTACCGTCACAATGAAATAAGTGTTTTGGTGTTCTGTGAAAAATTCTTGTGATTTGTTTCATTATACAAGAGATTCCACCACTATGCAAAGTAACCGAACAACTTTTTTAGTATTAAGAATAATTATTAGAAGACCCACGAGTAAAAAGTTTTATCTAAGATAAAATATAGAAAAAATTAAAAACACATACATAGTACTTACTGACAGAACAGCCTTCATCAGAAGAAACCTCACAGTCTACATATTTCTTCTTAATCCTGTGGCGTTTCCCTTTACCTCTTTCTTCACTTTCGCTGTAATTTATATCATCGGCTTTTTTCCGAGCTACTTCTATTGTTTCTATAAAGGTAGAAATGTATTCTTAAATAGGTCTTATCAATTACAGTGCAAGTATTACCACAAAATACCTCCAATTCCACTGAATATTTTTTCCAGTTTTCATTTGGATCGCAATTCCTACTAATATATGATGATACATTTTTTACATTTATTGGCCACCAGCACATTTTATTATTGTCACAGAGCCATTTCGATAGCACTTCAGAAACTGTCTCATCATCAAATATTAGCATATGGAAGAGTAGTCATCTTGTTCAAAGGCAGAAGAAATCAGATGTTAGTAAAATATTTTTAAATTTTGAAGCCAATTTTAAACCCTCGATTCAATGCAAGTTTATCGTTATGAGTAAAATAATACTATATATCAAATAAGTGAGAAAGAATGGAGTATAGCATATTATCTAAAATTATTTATTTGTAACATATTTTAATTAGATTAATTTAATTGGGTATTTTACCACATCTAATATACATATAATAAATAAATAGTCATAATTGACAATATGAATAATTTCTTGAATCTTATCTAATATTATAGCAGTTTAAAGTAGTGCTTGAATTTGTGTAATAAAAAATATATTTTTATATGCTGTTGTTTGTTTGTACTGTTTGTTTTCTTCTTTGAGAAATGGTATAATTGCCTCAATATTCTTCTTTTTATCTCCTGTTATATGGCTTTCACACTCAAGCTGCGGCAAATTCGTATTTTTGATACGCTGAACATTAAAATTTTTGTTTAAACCCGAATGGGTTTCCATGCTTCGATTTCGCTGAAGGTTTCTTTCATACTCACTATTCCAGGGTTACTGGCGGTAATACGAATCCGTCGTACTTTAGAAATCTGAAGCTTACTTGTGTTTAATGTCCTATCTGCAACATACTTGAAGTCAAAAAAGTCCTCAGAATTCATCATCGTAACAATGAAAGGATTGTTGGGTGTTGCAGTGGCAATTAGTCGCACTAAATCAAAAGGAACCTCACATTTATCTAGTCTACGTTTTTTCTACTTGTGCGAAATCTCTATCACAGGTTAGAAATGAATGGCCGGAAACTAGAAATTTGTGATTTATCTTGGTAATATCCATTTGCTACCAAATAAATCCACAAAAACAACATCATTTTTTTGTTTTGTCCTGCACAGTTATCACTCCATACAATTAATTTCTGTTTTCTTGTAATATCACTTCTGACTGCTTTCCAAATGCAAGATGCAATTTCATTCCCCCCACGCCCCGAAATTCCTTCATGCCATAAATACGTGTGCCCTTTATTGGTGTCACCTATTTGAACTTATAACACGAAAATTTCCAAATAATTTAAGAAAAACAAATTTTAATAAGAAAATTACTTACTCACCATCTAAATTTATTTCATTTATTATTTAAGTCTCCATACTCTAGAAATTTTGTTGCCATCATATGAAAATTTTCCACAATTGCCAGAGAAATTACAGTTCCAAGGGACCCTACAAATAGTCTACAGGACGTCTACCAGTTTCCAGAAAGGAAAATTATAAATTTTCCAACCTCAGGTACCTTTTAAATAAAGTGCACTATAAAATTTCTATAGTTATAGCAAGTAAAGTATGTTTTCCTTCTTTTTAAATATATAGACTTTCACCTTTCATTCAATGTAAGTTGCTCTTGGTTTAAATTCCTTTTCTCTATGTACTAAGTGATAACAATTGTCAACGTCATGCATTTTTATGAAAATTTATATGTTTACTAGGTGATCCGGCAAACGTGGTTTTGCCATATGAATTATTTCTAGTGAATATTTTGGTAGTCGACTCCGTGCTGTTTACTGGGTGAGAACATAGATATCATAAAATATATAGAACGCCAAAAGAGGTATCGAAAATAGTCAACCTATGGAGAAAACGCGAGTCTGGTAATATTACAGTAACTTAGCTTTTATGAGTTAGTTACATAGCGGGGTAGCTTCACACTAATAGGCGGGAATTTTAAATTTACGTCCAATTTGTGATTTCTATGGTCCAATTACAAACATTCCGTTTTGGATTCAATTGTATACAGGGATTAAAATGCAGTGTAACCAACTGCTTACATTAATTTTTCCCTAGATGGCTGCTTTCTAAGCCTCTCCATAGTCTGACTATTTTTGAGTGCCTAATGTAAAGGCTTTCTGGCGTTCTATATATTTTATGATTTCTATGGGTGAAAAGCACAAACCTAGAAAAAATATAGACTGTGCCAGTGTCATATTGCCGGCGACCGCTAATTCATGGCTGCCCTAAACGGTCCAGAATCACTAAAACTTGGTTTTTATGACAATTTACGTTGGTTGTATTGTAGCGTGAATCTCTTTTGTTTACTGTGATTGGTCACATTCATGTCACATTCTTTAATGACATTTAAAATGACAGCAAGTTAGTTAATTTCATATTGCAATGCAGCCATCATATTTGCACAACCGCCAACATAAAGCAAATAAAATATTAATTTTCTGGACCTTAGGTCCCTAGAAAACGCGGCATCTGTCACGTGACCTATATCATGAACCGACGCTGTCTATATTTTTTCTAGGTTTGTGGTGAGAAGTGACACCGGTAGACGTCTGGCGAGGATAACTGATCTAGTGATAATCGATCAGTTATCTACCAAGGTTAAAAATGATTAAATTACTAAAATGGCTATTAAAAAATAGGGGTTTGTGATAGAAGGGTGAAAATTAAGGATTGTATGTATTTTTTAATGCCACATCTTAAAAAAATAAAAATAAAAAATTTGGTCCAAAAAATTAAAAAAATTATGTAGGGGTATGAAAAATAGATTAGGACCGATTCTTAGACCTACCGAATATACATTTAAAATTTCATAAAAATCGGTCAAGCCGTTTCAGAGGAGTATGGCGTCTAACACTGTGCACGAGAATTTTTTTAAGATATATTTAAATATATTGTTACGAAAGCTCACCTACCTTTTTAGCTGGTTAATTATGTTCCTGTTTTCGTTAGAATTTATAATTGAAGCTCACCTACCTCGTTAGTTTGTAAATTACGTTTCTGTTTATGTTAGAATTTATAATTTTTGTGATGCCTTTATTTTGACGTTTTCCGGAATATTCCAGGCTATATTCTATTTGTTTCTCGACACGTTCTCGAGATCTCAGAAACTTCGAGAACTCTAAAAACCTATATAAGCAGACCATTTTCGGCCGCTGGAGTCAGTTTATATTGAGCAGTCGAACGCGAATGACTGAAACGTCAAAGTAAAGCATTTGACAGTTGTGAATTTGTTGAAGCAGATATCTTGTATAATCAAGAGTGACAATAAAGTTGTTTGTCTACGTGACGTGTTTCAACGATAACCTAATTTCGAGGTTACATTATATATATATATATATGGTTGTAAAATTTCTCCGGGTTCCTTTCCGCGATGAATCTGCATGGTCCTCAAAAGAACCATTTGTTTGACAACGTTTCGGTAAAATCTCATTTACCATCTTCAGGTCTTCTTACTTCTGCTTCGCGTTACTACGTTCGGCTTACTGGAAGATGTTTGTCTACTTGGTGAGTTATATACTGTGCTTCCGTTCTGGTGTGTGGTTTTCTTCGCATGGCTGCGCGTCACGGGTCTTGCGTTTAACGGTGCTGTGGGTTCTTGTGTTCTGCTTGGCCTACGCTCAGCGTTACGTATCACTGGTTTATTGATCTTCTTGTTTTTCAGGACAGGTTTCCAAGCTGTTGGTAATCTTTGGGTATCGTCACGTGTATTAAGATTTTGAGGATGTTTTCAATTTCGATGGCTTCTCTGATTATTCTTTTTCCCTTATGCTCCATTCTTGCTAGTACCTTGGTATTATCGAAATCAATCTGGTGGCCGGTTTCTTTTACATGTTGAGCTAATGACGAGGTTTTTCATTTTCTGGACAGCATTCCGATGTTCTTCTTTCCGGGTTTGAATTCTTCTGTTAGTTTGTCCAATGTACGTCTTCTCACAATCTCCGCAAGGAACTTCATATACCCCTTGGTCTTCTAGAGGAATGTTTGTTTTGGCTGATGGTAGCATATTGCCAATCTTCCTGTCCGTGTTGAAGATGGTTTCTATTTTATGTTTCTTTAAAACCCTGCTTATTTTGTCGGTAGTTCCCTTGACATATGGCAGGAGAGCTTTGGCTATTGGTTTATCTTCTTCCTTCTGTTCTTTGTTTCGCCTAGGTCTTAAAGCCCTCTTGATGTTGTTATCAGAGAAACCATTTTGCTGTAAGGCTAATTTAACGTTTTTAATTTCCTCTTCTTTGTGGTCGTCGTCAGAGAGTCGTTCTGACCTTGTCATTAGTGTTTTGATCACTGATTGTAGCTGCGATGGGTGGTGATGAGATTCTGCATGTAGATATCTGTTCGTGTGTGTTGGTTTCCGATATACCGTATAGCCTAGACCTCCATCTTGTTTTTCTTTATACACACATCGAGGAAAGGTAGCTGTTGGTCCTTTTCCAGTTCCATGGTGAACTTGATTTTTGGATGTCTGTTGTTCAGATGAATTAAGAATTCCTGTAATTTCTCCTCGCCATGTGTCCATATGACAAAGGTGTCATCGACATATCTCAGCCACATAGATGGTTTATATTCTGCTGCTTCTATTGCTTGTTCTTCTAATTCCTCCATGAATAGGTTGGCTATTACTGGTGACAAAGGCGATCCCATGGGTGCTCCTTCAATTAAAGTAAGTGTTCTTTAGGCAATGTTTCGTCAATTCCATTAGATCCTCTCTTACATGGTATTTCCTCTGGATCATGTCGAGTGCTTGTTCCACTGGAATGTTTGTAAATAAGGACACTACATCAAAACTTACTAGCAGATGTTCTGGATCCACTTTTACGTTTCTAATACGCTCGATGAAGTGGCTCGCGTTCTTGACGTAAGATTTCGCTTCTTCGGCATATGGTTGTAACTGTTTAGCCAGGAATCTTGCTAGATGTTGTAATGGAGATCCAATGGAACTCACGATGGGTCTCAAAGGCACTCCTTCTTTGTGGATTTTAGGTAATCCATAGAGTTTTGGGCACCTCGATGATTTCTCTCTTGGGATAAGTTGCAGTTGTTGTTCTTGTCTGATGTTCGACGCTTTAATTTTAGCTTTTGTGGTCTTCTCAAGGTATGTAGTAGGGTCTGTGGAGATAGGTTCGTATGCTGGGTCGGTAAGTAAAGCCATGATCTTCCTGTCGTATTCTTGAGTGTCCATTATGACGGTTGCATTTCCTTTATCAGCTGGAAGGATAAGTATCTCGGTGTTCTTTTGGAGATTACGTAGAGCTTGAGTTTCTTCTCTTGTAAGATTCTTTTGGTGGTTTAGCTCTTCTCAGTATTTGGGACACAACACAAAAGCTAAAATTAAAGCGTCGAACATCAGACAAGAACAACAACTGCAACTTATCCCAAGAGAGAAATCATCGAGGTGCCCAAAACTCTATGGATTACCTAAAATCCACAAAGAAGGAGTGCCTTTGAGACCCATCGTGAGTTCCATTGGATCTCCATTACAACATCTAGCAAGATTCCTGGCTAAACAGTTACAACCATATGCCGAAGAAGCGAAATCTTACGTCAAGAACGCGAGCCACTTCATCGAGCGTATTAGAAACGTAAAAGTGGATCCAGAACATCTGCTAGTAAGTTTTGATGTAGTGTCCTTATTTACAAACATTCCAGTGGAACAAGCACTCGACATGATCCAGAGGAAATACCATGTAAGAGAGGATCTAATGGAATTGACGAAACATTGCCTAAAGAACACTTACTTTGTCTACAAAACCAAAAGTATAGGCAAATTGAAGGAGCACCCATGGGATCGCCTTTGTCACCAGTAATACCCAACCTATTCATGGAGGAATTAGAAGAACAAGCAATAGAAGCAGCAGAATATAAACCATCTATGTGGCTGAGATATGTCGATGACACCTTTGTCATATGGACACATGGCGAGGAGAAATTACAGGAATTTTAATTCATCTGAACAACAGACATCCAAAAATCAAGTTCACCATGGAACTGGAAAAGGACCAACAGCTACCTTTCCTCGATGTGTGTATAAAAAAACAAGATGGAGGTCTAGGCTATACGGTATATCGGAAACCAACACACACGAACAGATATCTACATGCAGAATCTCATCACCACCCATCGCAGCTACAATCAGTGATCAAAACACTAATGACAAGGTCAGAACGACTCTCTGACGACGACCACAAAGAAGAGGAAATTAAAAACGTTAAATTAGCCTTACAGCAAAATGGTTTCTCTGATAACAACATCAAGAGGGCTTTAAGACCTAGGCGAAACAAAGAACAGAAGGAAGAAGATAAACCAATAGCCAAAGCTCTCCTGCCATATGTCAAGGGAACTACCGACAAAATAAGCAGGGTTTTAAAGAAACATAAAATAGAAACCATCTTCAACACGGACAGGAAGATTGGCAATATGCTACCATCAGCCAAAACAAACATTCCTCTAGAAGACCAAGGGTATATGAAGTTCCTTGCGGAGATTGTGAGAAGACGTACATTGGACAAACTAACAGAAGAATTCAAACCCGGAAAGAAGAACATCGGAATGCTGTCCAGAAAATGAAAAACCTCGTCATTAGCTCAACATGTAAAAGAAACCGGTCCACCAGATTGATTTCGATAATACCAAGGTACTAGCAAGAATGGAGCATAAGGGAAAAAGAATAATTAGAGAAGCCATCGAAATTGAAAACATCCTCAAAATCTTAATACACGTGACGATACCCAAAGATTACCAACAGCTTGGAAACCTGTCCTGAAAAACAAGAAGATCAATAAACCAGTGATACGTAACGCTGAGCGTAGGCCAAGCAGAACACAAGAACCCACAGCACCGTTAAACGCAAGACCCGTGACGCGCAGCCATGCGAAGAAAACCACACACCAGAACGGAAGCACAGTATATAACTCACCAAGTAGACAAACATCTTCCAGTAAGCCGAACGTAGTAACGCGAAGCAGAAGTAAGAAGACCTGAAGATGGTAAATGAGATTTTACCGAAACGTTGTCAAACAAATGGTTCTTTTGAGGACCATGCAGATTCATCGCGGAAAGGAACCCGGAGAAATTTTACAACCATCCTACGAACTAATATATATATATATATATATATATATATATATATATATATATATATATATATATATATAATAATGTTAATGAAAATAAAATTTATTAATTTAAAAATTATTGACAGTAATAATTTCGTTCAAGGACCTTTAAAAAGCTTCCCTAAAAAGTTAGGATTAATAGAACTTAAAAAAGATATACATATACAAAAAATTAGAACCATGTTGAAAACATTCGTGCTACAAAATACTATGGAATACTATGAAAATAAAAGAAAGACAAAAAATTTTAGAATGATCTAAGCAGAAAAGAAAAAAATATATTTGTTTCTGATGTAGATATATTAAGACGAGGGTGTCTTGAATTAACAAAACAGTTTCTAGAAATAGCTCATTTAGATACATTACAATAATTGCTGGTATAATATTTTAACGATGTTGATGTAAAAATATGTGGATCAAAAGTTGATGGTTTCGATAAAAAAAATTCCGTAGCTACTTTAATAATAGGTATCAATGTGTTTAAATACGTGATATTATGTCTATCCTTTTGGAGATAAAATCATGTCCCTTAACCAGATGTATTTTTGAGTTCATACAGTGTTTAACAAGATTGAACCACAAGTATAATCACTTTTTCTATATTATTTATTGAAGCAGTTTTATGAAAAATGGTACCTCTCGCCAGATACCTCACCTGTGGCTTACTGATGAGTTAATAATGCTGGTCGGGACATTAGTTCGCAGAGTAGTTGTTTCCTGGAATTCCGTGTTTGCAAAATATCATTTCTCGCCGAACGCGATAAAGGCCGACAGCTTTCAATTGCTGCGTTCAGTTGAAATAAGCGCTTTATGCTTTGAGCTACTACGCTGATAAATCATAAGAGATGTCGAATAAACGATTCGCTTAATTTTAAAATTCAATTCTAATCTAATCTCAAAATTTCAGTTATCTTGACTGAAGTTATTTACTTGGTGACCTATAATATTAAAATGGACATTGAAGATGACAACGAAATGATATTGAATATAATCAACGCAGTAGCTAATGAAAATTTACCACAAGTAGAAGGGTTTCTACATATGGAAGGCAGAAACGAAGTCGTTAGAAACCAACGTTATTTTGAAGTTATTATACCTCGGTACACAAACTTTCAGTTTCGAGAGCATTTTCGAATGTCTAGAGGAACATTTCAGATTTTGTGGAAAAGAGGCACAATAAATGAAAGGAACTAATGAACCATTTAGGGGAAATCAGAGGAAGAAAATACAAAGACAGAATAATTCCCTTTGAAAAGAAAGTATTATTTTCGATTTGGATATTAAGCAAGCCAGAAAGTTTTCTAGATGCAAAAAACGGGTTTGGCCTGGTGAATAGTTCGGCATATGAAGCATTTAAAGAAATTATAGATTTTATTTGTCAGATGGTCGAACAAGCAACAACTTTTACGATCAGCAAAAGTCAGTAGATAAGAAATGAATTTAAGTTAGATATTTTTTGTTTCAATTTTAGGTATTTTTGGCTCGGTCACATGGTATTCCTGGAGTAGTAGCAGCTGTTGATGGTTGCCATATACTAATTAAACGCTTTCAAGGGAATACTGTTGATTATTACAATAGGAAAGGTTTTCATTCCACAAATGTGTGATACAAAAAAGTTCAACAGATATTTGTAATGAAGATAGAATTTTTATTGACACCACTATAGGATTGCCTGGCTGGTATTCCGTTTAAGTGAAATATACCGACACATTACAGAGCTGCAGTTTTTACCACCCGATACACATTTAATTGGAGATTCTGATTATCCGATTATGGTAAACCTAATGAAGCCATTTCAGGATAATGGACATTTAACACCACAACAAATAATATACAATACAAAATTAAGCAGCATTAGGTCCATAATTGAAAGAAGTTTTGCTCTTTTAAAATGTAAATTCCGCCGATTAAAATTTTTATATGTTGAGACTGTAAACACTGGAAATATAATAATTTTAGCTTCTTACATATTACATAATTTAATATATTGATTTTAAGAAATCCTCAAGATTGCTACAATGTAGAAGGCATTGTTTTAGTAAATGAAAATGAAAGAGTTATCGGCAATAATGATATTGACGCAATAGGAGAAGCTGAAAGGAAAAGATATGAATAATTTTGTTAGTATTGGTATGGTAACCAAACAAAAACGAGTCTCTGATGGGCTTAAGAGTATAGGTGTGACATTTTTATCAAAACGTTTAAGAAACTGCAACTGAGAATAACAAAACTATCACTCAATGTTTGCATTATATGTTGCACTCAATTACAAACAATTATTGTTTTTAATCCCTATACACTATTGAAAATTATGTTGACAATAGAAACAATTGTGTAACGTTAGCCGTGCCGTAAGTCGTCTCAATTCTTACCGCAATTATATACATTTTTTTAATATTTAGTAGACTTACTCATTTGTATAATCAATAGTTCCCGTTCTTTGAAGTCATTTGTGTCAAAATACAACTTGAAATTATAAATCGTAAATGTGACTGTAAAAATCCGAGGCCAGTGTTGTTACTTTGGAACCATGAGAAATGACACAGCTCTAGCGTGTAAATGTAACATACATATATTTCTTATTGTTAACATTTTGTGCATTACTCTCTGAACAAAGATCTTATTTCTTTAAATAATAAAGGTTTTCGGAAACTATGATCTGAGATTAGATACGAGTAGTTCGCTAATATCCATTTTTTATTGTAATGAGGTGGATATATTTGATTCCTCGGGCTCTATTCTTGAATCTCTGCAGAGCAATATGTATGCGATTTTTTATAAACTATTCTAATAGGTTACAAATTTCAAAACTCTTTAAATTCTACAAATATCATTGGTTTTTAATAAAATTTGAAATACCTCAATAAAATTATATCTAATTTATGAAAAAAAAAAGTTCACTAAAATTGAAGAAAGCAATCTGGAAATTCCTAGGTGAGGCAATTTTGTTTAACTTTTTTTCACAAACTGCAAAAATGTTCTCGTTCTATAAAAGTCTATATAGCCACAGTACATATATTCTAAAGTTTGATGTGGGTCCTATGTCTGGTTATTGAGATATGACATACCTGAAATCTCACCGCCTCACCCAGCCGCCGCTGGTACTTTAAGTTCTGGCTAAATGATAATCGGTGTTTTTTAACCTAAATTTTAGCAAAGCTTTAGTATACAGATTATGGTATTTGGTAATTTAAAAACAAAAATAATTTGTTTTGTGTTATAATAATACTGGATATGGACGTACAAGAACTTTTTGACATATCGATGGCTTAGGGCTGGTATTTTCAGTCTCATTTAACCATGATTAACGTACTTTAACAGTTGATCAAATTTAACAGAGAGGACTTTCGGCATTAATTATGATTAATCATAATTAAAATGTAGGCGTGATGCTGTTAAAGTTAACGGATCTATAGACCCCTGATTAATGCACAAATTAAGGTTTCGTAACCTCACATTTTGGTTTCTCTGTCATTCTACTCTTATTTTAAATTTAAATTGTGAAATGGATCTTGAAGAGTTAAATGAAAATTTCGATGATAATGATGAAGATATCATAGATTAAGTTATGAATATGAGAGGACATATACAGTTCAAGAACGAAAAGATAATTTTGTTAATTTTGATGATAGTTTTTCCAAAGGTTTCGTTTAAAAAAAGATACCGTGAATAACTTGTTACGTGAATTGGAACCACATTTACATAATGATAATAAACAGTAAGTTTTTCAAACTTGCTCATAAATAGTAGACCCTGAAGTGTATCATATTTATTGTAGATATCATGAAGTCTCCATTAGAAGTCAACTTTTATTGACGTTCAGGTTTTATGTTAGCGGAAGTTTTTTATATTACAGTTGGGGATTTTATTGGTGTCCACAAGACTACGGCCGGTCGAATAATAAAAAATTACAAATGTTATTCTATTGTTACGCCGTACATTTATAAAATTTCCAGAGAATAAAGAAGAAAAAAACGCTGTTCAGACTAATTTCTATAGGCTTCCTCGGTTTCCAAAGGTTATTAGGGCTCTTGACTGTACAAACATGCCTATACAGTCACCAGGTAAGCATTTTATATAAATGAATTTACTGTGAAAGATCAAATAAAAGATTTAATAATAGATTTATTATTATATCTTATTAGGGATCCTAGGCATAATGTTACACGTGCGGTACATAATGTGCAAACGTATCATTGCAGGCAAAACCAAAGATTATGCATAAATGTACATGAATTATTTGCATCTATGTAGATATGGTTTTACTTGCAATAATTGATTCGCACATTTGTGCCCAACGGTATACTGTACAAATGTGATATTATGTCTAGAGACACAAATAAACGCAAATTTATTTTTATTAGTTAAATGTGGACACTTTTGTATGTGCACTACTATTTTTGAAACAACGAAATGTTACAAATTTTCAATGTTCTCTCGTAGCACCCTATATGATCGATTACAAAAATGTTCATTGTAAATTATTGCAGAAATATGTTGTAATCGAAAAGGATTTTTCTCTTCCAATGTTCAAGTTGTCTTTGACAGCAAAATTTATATCATGGATATTGTTAGTAGATGGCCAGGTTCCTGTTACGATAGTCGTATTTTTAACAACTCTGTATTAAAAGTTCGTTTTGAAAATGGAGAATATCGCGATAGAGTACTGTTAGGTGACAGTGGGTACCCACTTAAAAATTATTTAATGACTCCGCTTTTACATCCACATCCACCAGCTGAACAGCTATATAATGCATCTCATACATCCACCAGGATGGTAATTGAAAGAACATTTGGGATAATAAAATGAAGATTTGCAGTTTTAAGTAATGGAATCAAATGCAATCTCCAAACTGCCCAAAAGATTATTATAGCAACAGCTATAATACATAATATAGAAGTTTTAAGCAGAGACGACCTGGAAAAAGAAAGGAGAAATAAGAGGCTGGAGGAGAGGTATACGAAGATGGACATTTGGGTCAAAGAGAAGATGGTATAAACTTAAGGCAAAAGTGTTTTCTAAATTACTTTCAAACATTGTTATAATTTTTTCAAATATTTTGGTGTTATATTTGATGAGTAACGGTCCAGATGTTAACTGCAAACAACATTTCTTAATAACTTTTTGACATATCTCTTACTAAAGAGCTATTATCTTGGAGATAAGATAAAAATAGAAAAAACATAGTTGGCCGATAATTTTAAAATTTGGTATAGAGGTCTATATGTTCATTTTAAACAACTTAATAACTTTTAATATATTTGTCACATGAGGGTACCTAAATACTTTACTCCACAGAAAAACCGGTTTTTTTTTTCAAATTATTTCCAACACACTTGATTTTTGAAAATGAAAATTATGTTAGAAACTAATCTTTGACAAAGCAAGGCCGAATCCCTGAAAATGAAAATTTAAATAGAGGATTTGATATCTGTTAACAAGAGGTGTTGCATCTATCTGAGGACACAGTATATAATAAATTTTAAAGTAAAAAATAAACTTTGTTTTTTTTTCTTAAATCATTTATTTGATTTTTGATAAATATTAACGATAATACCTACATATTCTTTATCAATATTACATCAATTTACCTAAAAACTTTTTTCTACAGGGTGTTTTATCAATATTACAAGAAAATATAAACTGTACAGGACAAAGCTACAAAAAGAGCATGATTTTTCTTTAATTTTATTATAAGTTATTGAAATAAACGATCGCAAAGTGGCACAACAGCTTTTGTTTTTTAAATGAGATACCCTGTATATTTTTACATTTTCGAAGTCCTTGTAACTTTGATTTCAACAGACGTTTTTGGAAATTGGAGCGTTCCAGAGTGGTTATCAACAGCATTCGAAAATTAGATGGTTCATGTGGTATTATATTGAAGCGGGTCACCAGTCGGTAGATAAATGTATCTACCACTACAATTATCGATAACCGCCAAAGATATAAGTCTGTTTGAATCACCCGTTTTCAAGTTATTCACATGTGCCGAAAAGTATTTATAAATCTTAGTAACATTTGACTTAGAACAAAACTTAGAACATCATATCCCATAAAATACTAATATAATAACATAATAACCATCGAAACAGCACAATTAATAGAAAAATGTTGTCAACAGGAACGTCCATTATTGCACGTTTTTAAGTAGGTACCTAATTAGTTGGTAAGAATAGATATCATTTGGTACAAATATTTTTTTAAAAGAACACCGAGTCTAAAAAGTCTTTGACGAAGCAATACAGTCCATATTCTTACAGATGTGAAAATTTGAATATGTGACTTTAGATGTTTTAATACACAGGTTACTAAGGTTTAAATAAATGTTTTTTTCTACGTTCATGCAAAAAACAAAACTTTATTCAACTATATTTAGTGGAAAAAGTAGTTCTTTATTGCACTAGTGCAATAAAATGTTTATTGCATTCATCTGCCATTCTACTACAGCGTCTTGTCATCATGACAAACATAAACGTTCAAATCGACGTCACATTTTCCTAGACTTAGTGTCATCTAAATATCATTTTTTTGAGTTTTGCATGAACGTAGAAAAAATATTGTATGCAACTCGTACAAAAAGTGCCTGACGGCCTCGTTGGACAATTTCACGTCGCGTGCAATAAACACTTACTTTTTGCACTTGTTGCATAAATAACTATTAAACACATTTATGTGAATAACGAATAGTCTAAATATATATACAAAATTAAGAAAATTCTTGCTACTTTTGTATAAGAAATTAAATTTTTTCATATCTCTTCAAATAAACTGTGTATACGAGGTAGCAAATTATTAGAAATAATTTTGTACCTCTTTTGACATTAGGTATGTAATTCGAGAAGTTTTACAGAAAAATTTATCTAAATTTTTTTCGTTTTCCAAAGAATCCTACTTATATTTTCGTACAATATTAATGAAACACCTTTTTGTAAGATTTGTATGAAAACAACTAGACTATTGGCAAAAATCCCAATTTGCATTTGCTTCTAATTTATTGTAAATGGTAAGAGAATTATGGTATTTTAAATAAAAGTTGTTCTCGAAGTTCACTACCTTAAGTGTGCCCTCTCAATTTGTTGTTAAATTCTCCAATTTCAATTTAAATTTTTCTTGCAGTTCATGTAATCTTTTTCTTTTTAAATTTTCTTGAAGTAATTCTTCATATTCCTCTTTTTTAGTTTTTAGTTCTAATAGTAAAATTTGACTACGTATTTCCCATTCATTTTCTTGCCTCTCTTCCACTTTCTGTTTACCACTTAGTTCAACCGTGTAATTTTCTTTTTGAATTTCCACTAATTCCGTTTTCTTGTCTGCCAAGTCAGTAAAGTTATCAATATTCTATTGTTTTTCACTTTTTGATACAGTGACCCTTTTCTTTTTTTGGATTCCATCTACTATTAGTTGTCTAAAAAATAATATACAGATTCGGAAATTGCGGATCTTTACAGAGAAAGTAGAAATTGCCGCTTCATTCCAGGGAAGGTACGAACTTTAAGAGGGGCGGCGACGTGCATTGGTCTAGCATTCCCCACTACTACGGTAATCGGTTCCGTATCGCCAATTCGCCATTGCAAATCTAACTGTCAGATCAACTGATGCCAGTGTTGTCAGATCTCATGCATTTCGAGGAAATCTCATGCTTTCATATTTTGATTACAAAATCTCATGCTTTTTAATAGACACAAAAAGAAATAATAAAATTATTAAAATTACTCTTAACACAAAAAGAAATAATAAAATTATTAAAATTACTCTTTGAAATCTACCAAAACAAAGACCTAACGAGAAATAAAGGCAAAATCGAGGGCAAAATTGAATAGATAGAGGTAGGTATCTACAATATTTGGGTACTTGAAATATGCTTTATTGTAGACTGCTTTCTTAATAATTAGCAATGAATACATAAACGGGTATGACAGTCTACGGATATGAGGTGTGTGTGCTGTATTCACGCTGTATTGCAGTGATTCTTAACTCTATTCCGTAAGGGTACCTACATTTTCTGGAAACAACAGATTTTACGACCCGTGAGTCACCCTGCGTCACGTCAACTGCGCCTCAACGTTCGCCCGGCCTAACAATAAAATAAATTAGAAAGGTTACGTGGTTAATAACTTTTAAGTAAGTACCTGTAACTACCTACTTACAAAGTAATATTATGATAAAATAGCAGAACATAATGATTTTTAATGAAATAAAAATGGCATTACAAAAGTAATTAAAAATTACTTGCTTCTTTGAAATTATTCTCATGCACTGAATTTTTCCCACCTGGCAACACTGCTTGATGCAAACACGCTGTGGTCCAAGTATGCGTGTAGCATGACACAAATGCACGCAAGCGGCAAAATTCAATTCACCATCAAGATCCTCACTTTCCAAATCTGTATGAGTAACCACAAAAATAAGAAAATGCTGTTTCTAACACCTACCATATTACTAGCTCCGTCAGAAGCTGTGGCTTTTACTACAGGTATTAAAGCCAAAAAGTTATCTTTAATTTTGTATTCAATGCACATTCTAACCACTAAACATAAATGTTATGTACACGAATTATCTGTAAGTTGGTTAATTAAAATACTGAATTTATTTATTTTCATAACTTCAATTAAAATGCCCTTTTGCGAAGCTCCTGTATTTTGTTATTACTTTTGTTATTTTGGTTCTTCCAGCTTTCATCTTTTTTTACAATTTCAGAATCTGTACATGCAGCATTTAAATAATAATCAGTGAAATGTTCCATTCAATTTATTGGAAAATTATGCTCTTCCAAAAAACCTGCTATACCTACTTATAATACCTTCTTTGGCGTTATTTTCAATAATTTTCCTATTAGTACTCTTTACAAACATAGAAGCTATATTTTGATGCCTGTCTCTGCTTGTTTCAGTCTTCTGAACCGTTTTCACATGTTTTTCTGATTCCAAATGTTTGGTAAGTTAAACTTTTCCTGTCGTTATGTTAATATCACATCTGCATACAGAACATCTAAAATAAACATCCTATAAATATATGTAGGACCTGCAAAAAATTTGTCAATCAAAATTACTCTGCATAAATTAAAACATCTCACCAAACAGTTTGATCCCTATTTACTACTTTCCACCTAATATAAACTAGGCAATTTACACCGCTCTGCCTTAAAATGCTTTTTATACACCTTTTTTTCTTAATAGAACTAGGACCAGGAAGGTTTTGATCAGTGTCACTATCACAGCTATTGGTGCTTGTGCTTGTTGGCACCATTATTTATTAAGCAACGATTTAAACAATATCGCAGTTGTTTTATTAAATATTTGTTATACTGCGTGCAGGGTCGTAGCTAGGGTATTTTGCGCCTGCGTCCATAATCTAAATGTCGCCCCTATTCAGCACTTCCCAAATATAAAAAAGTAACACAACATTTTCATTAAAATAATTATTAAAGTATTTACGAGTATTTTAAATAAATCAAGATATTCAAAACATATTTTATGGCCATAATGGCGATTGTAAATGATATCTAAGAATTACCAGTAAAGGAGTGCACTTTTACCCCTTCCACTCAATAATAATCAATAAATTATCCAATAAATATATTTTTTCGATAGTAGCAAAATCGTACTAATATTATTTCTTACTTTCTCTATATCTTATTTTTTTCATCCGAAAATAATAAAATGTGCAGTAATTTTGTTATTACTTAAGTGCGTAAAATCAGTGTTTTGGCAGAGTATGTGCAGAGCATGTTCCTTTTTCGAGCCGCAAATCCGTGAGGGGGCAGAAGCACTTTTTTTATATGAAAGACCTTATTTTAATTTTAAATGAAGAATCATCCCTTGAGGTTTTCGCGTTTATTTACCATACCATGCTGCACTTATGGTACATCTAGGAATTGAAAGTGTAAAGAAAATACACCTTGCTGTAAAGTAAGAATTTTTCAAATATGTAAATCTAAGAAAACAAATAATTGGCTTAAAAAATCAGTTTAATTTGGATCGTGAATCGGATTCTCTATATAAAAATTGTCTATTTTAACCAGTTCTATACTGTAAATATATTTGATGGTGCAACGGATGTGTTTGAATGCGTCTTTTTATAATAGTTATACATTCTACGATCAACCATATTTCATCTCAACTAATCAAGTTTATTAATTTTTTTTAAATGCAAAACATGAAACACTTTATGCTCTTTCACTCCACCAACCTAAAAGTGAATTTGAAAGGTTATTAAAATTAACGTTTCTGATGATTTTGCAGATCCTTGAAACTGTCATTTATTTTTACAAAAAATCAAATTTCTTGAAAACAGCTGGAGTAAGACCTTTTTTGTAATCTATGTAAGTTTGAAAATTTATAAAGTTAAATTTAAATTTTAAGTGTATGTGTAATACATAACATACGCACTACCAACTGCTACACCAACTCATAATAATAAATAACACTACGTTTCAGCTAATAACATATCAGAAGCAGACCTCGGTCGAGCGAGAGAGTATAGGTTATGTTATGCTTAGAAATTAGAATCAGAGTACGTTCATACTGTAAAGTTTGGTAAGGTACGTTCTTGACTCCTTTTATTTAATTTCGTCTTGTGTCTGTAACTACGTGTAGCTAACTCACAATGCAGTAAGAATGGTGGGCTCTGAATGCTCACACTCTATATTATCATTTTATGAAAAAATAATAAATAAAATCACGCAATTGCCTCTACGGCCCTGACTGCGTGAATAAAGAATGGCATCAACGACAATCCGCCATTTGCATTTACACCTACTCGGGCGAATTTGCGCTCCTAAATAGTAGTTTGTCGACAGATTACTATAAAGCAGCACTACAAAACTCGAGATTCTTGAGAACTATATGGTAAACTAAACTAAATGTATTGACAACTATATTGTTTCACTTCTTTTACAGATACCCGTATACGTAATACATTTTCAAGTGTTATTTATTACCTTATTGCAGTTAAAAAAGTATGAGATTATGTAAGTTAAACATGATAACTTTATTCGGAAAATATCATGCAAAATCATGATACCTAGCATCACTTACTGAAGGTTACCTGCTATGTGTACCTACGCGGATTCTCTTGTTATTGCCAGTTGCTGCTAAAATCAGTTGTTTATTTGCAAATAAAGATATCTACCTAGATCTACTGCGACTACGTCGAGCACATTTCTTTTGTACCAAGCATATTTCGAATGTGAACGGGGGCGTTCACTTCTTGCTAATTGTTTTTCTAGTTTTCTCAAATGTCTAGCAATTTTTTCGTGAAATCTGCACGAACTCTCGAACTGTTACTGCTAGACGACGACGAACTCCTCTCCTTTCTCTTGCTAAATTTCCCCATTGGATATAAGCTAAACCTCCGAAAAAAGCTAAACGTAAAAATACATTAATTTAACTTACCGTTTTTCCCTAAATCTGTCAGTTACCAAGGAATGCACCGTATTGATAAGCAGAGGGGGCAAGCCAATATAGGGAGGAGGAAACTTTAATCTTCAAACCTTGTACGCGGTAGTAGGAGACAGCACATACTACATGGTGAACCACAATGATATGGAGGACTGAACACCGAAACATAGCTAACTTTAATATTTCGTATACATTTTGGTGATAACAAGTCTACTCGTTTAAATGGTCCCCGATATTATCTGGAGTAGATTCCAAAATTCTGTTAATAGAAATAAAATTGTTAATCGAGTTTACAACAAAAATTGTCATCGTGTTTTTCATTTTGTTTACTAACCTCATTTTCTTTTTGGTTTTTGTTCGATTTTTCATTTTGACTTTCCTGTTCGGGTTCAGGATTTGGTTCTGACACAGGTACTAGTACAGTATTTTGCCTAGGTAATTTGGGTTCGGTTTCTTCATCAAAAGATACGTTTCGACCAACTGTAATTTTCATCGTATTTTGATCGAATAATCTGTAATTTGTCGATTCAGCTTCATAACCTACAAGTAGTAGTTTCTTACTTTTTGGTTCCAGTTCTTTTTCTGAAATTGTCTGGGACGTGTACATAAGCGATACTACCAAAAATTTTCAGATGTCATAATTCTGGTTTCTTCCGAGTCCACATTTCATACGGGGTTTCATTTGATTTTCCTGTGTTGGACGTTCGGTTTAAAATGTATCTTGTTGTATTTACTGCTTCAGCCCACAAAAACAGTGGTAGATCTTTGGTGTACAACATTGACCTTGCACTTTCTACGATTGTCCTTAGATCTCTTTCCGCTTTACCATTTTGTTCGTG
Source organism: Monochamus saltuarius (assembly GCA_025584915.1). Taxonomy (NCBI): domain Eukaryota; kingdom Metazoa; phylum Arthropoda; class Insecta; order Coleoptera; family Cerambycidae; genus Monochamus; species Monochamus saltuarius. The sequence goes on from CM046729.1 coordinate 16,717,519, forward strand.
GCAATACGGCGCAGAACGCTCAAATATTACTCCATTCTCATTAAGAAACTGTTGAAAATCTTCATTTACATACTCCGTACCGTTATCAGTACATAAAATTTTCATTTTATAACCAAATTTGTTCCCACACATTCTGAAATAATTCTTGAAACAATTTAGTACATCACTCTTGTGTTTTAGGAAATAAACAACTCTATAGTTTGTTTGTTCATCTTTAAACAGAATGAAGTAGCGACAACCTCCAACAGATTCGGTGGACATCGCTGTGTATAAATTCTCCCGGTTTGTATTCACGTTTTGGATGAACTGCATATGGTAATTTGTGTTGTTTACCATACTGGCAGCCTTCACAAGTTGTTTTTTTTAATTAGCTTTACTCCGGTTATTAACCATTTCACAAATAGTTTTTGTGTTTACATGTCCTAGTCGTTCGTGCCATGTTTGGAGTGTTGCCACAGATGCAACGTTAGCTTCACTGTTGGTTTTCGTAACTTTAAATAAAAGCTTCTACAAATTATTGTTTTGTCGAACTGCATATAACCTAACTTTGATAATTTTGGCATTTTTTGCTTCTTTGATAATTACTACTACTATATTTTTCTTAGTAATTACACCTTCAGCAAACAGATTTTTTTTAGACCTGGAATGTACCAAACTTCATTTAGTTCACTTTTAATCCATTCTGCATTTAACCAGCATTCAATGTAAATTTTGCCTACTCATTGTACCAGCAGTTCTTGACTATTACCTGTTGTCTGTTCTTCTTCTTCTTAGTTCAAGATGTAGAACAAATCTCTATTTCCTGCCATGTGTCCGATGCACCACTGTCTAGAAGCCAGGATGACTATTCATCGATTGACTGTTTCTTCTTCAGCAACAAATGCTGTGTAATTTGTGCTACTGTTAGCTTTGGGCTTTTGTTGATTGTTCTTTTTAAAGTTTCGTTTAGGTGTACGACAATCACGAGCAAAATGACCTTTCTTGTTACAGTTGTAGCAAGTAAATGGTCCCTTGGTAGCTTTCTTGTTGCACCTGAATGACCTGTTGATGTCACAGTTTTCTCTGCCGTATCTGTAGACGTCAAATTTTTTCTTCATCGATCAATCGTGCAGTCAAATTCTGTATTGTTTGATTCTTTTCTTCTGTGGACAGTCATGCTTGCCTGAAATTTCGATATTTCAAAGGCAAGGTTCCTAAGATTTTTGTGATTATGATCATGTCTGAGATTTCATCTTCAGTCTCTCTAATTTGTTTGGCTATATTTTCAACCTTTGAAATATGTTGTGCCATTGAATCATTAGAATCCATCTTATACTGGTGGAATTGTTCATGTACCATAATTTTACTTGTTTCACTTTTCAAGGAGAATATTCGATCTAGCTTTCGTATAACTTCTTGGAACGTTTCAGAATTTTCGATAAGTGAAATTTGCGAGAGCTCCATTGCACTTGTGTTTACACACATAGCGAGTGCATACTTTTTATATATTTTTAGGTATTAATAATATTGTGTGAAATTAACTGCTCTGCGGACTAAAGCCCCAACCAGCGTTGAATAACACCTACAATATCTACCCATATATTCTTTATTATTAGCTTTTGTAACATTTTTTACTGTATTAGAAAGGTATTTTAAGCTAATATAAATCAAATCTCCTACAATTTCTATCAATGAAGTCATATGTATGCTCTCTGATACCAAACATCTAGGTATGCTAATGAACAATTCCACAGACAAAGCTCTATTCAATAATTATCTAAAGAAATTAATCTATCTAAATTTACTAACCTGGTTTAATGAAAACACTATAAATATCTAACTTCACTTTTGACAGTGGGAACTTGAAAATTCAACCACAATAGATGAGATCTGACCTATTTCTGCATTTTTAGGATTGCTTCTTCAGGTGGCCTCCTTTAAGTTGAGCCAAATGTCTAACTATAAAAATTATTATATAAATTAAAATTATTTGAAATTAAATATCGACAATGACAAAAGTGACATTAGCCTGTCAATGAATTTTAAATTAAATATGACAATACCTACTTGAATAATGTTTACCCTTTATGTAAAAGTTTTTATATATTTTTAGGTATTAATAATATTGTGTGAAACTAACTACTCTGTGGACTAAAGCCCCAACCAGCGTTGAATTACACCCACAATATCTACCCATATATTCTTTATTATTAGCTTTCGTAACGTTTTTTACTGTATTAGAAAGGTATTTTAAGCTAATATAAATCAAGTATCCTACAATTCCTATCAATGAAGTCATATGTATGCTCTCTGATACCAAACATCTAGGTATGCTAATGAACAATTCCACAGACAAAGCTCTATTCAATAATTATCTAAAGAAATTAATCTATCTGAATTTACTAACCTGGTTTAATGAAATAATATATATATATATATAATATATATATATAATAATAATAAATATCTAACTTCACTTTTGACAGTGGGAACTCGAAAATTCAACCACAATAGATGAGATCTGACCTATTTCTGTCAAAAGTGAAGTTAGAATTATTCATTAACATACCTAGATGTTTGGTATCAGAGAGCATACATATGACTTCATTGATAGGAATTATACAAGATTTGATTTATATTACCTTAAAATACCTTTCTAATACAGTAAAAAAATGCATCATTTTTATTCCATGCGGCGATATCTTCTCTTTCGTTAGCTGCTGGTTTCTGCTCAAGTTCATTTGTAACATCGTATATGCCTTTTGCTCGCAAAGCATGTTTGATTTGAAATTTCCAGTGTTGGAAATTCTTCCCATCAAATTTACTTATGGATGGTGATTCATCACCGCCATCAGCCATTTTCAACTTCAAATCTCCTGGGTTCATAAGCTGATGACAGAATCTTCTACGCAGCCTTGTGAAAAATGTTTATTGTCGTGAAAATGTACAAATACAAAAACGAGAAGAAAAATCATAGGAAAAACTTATGAGTTAACAATGTCGACATCAACAACCACTGAACTACCCAGTGACCGAACACCTACATAGATAGTTACTTCCAAACTCCTATAGCCCTTAAATCTATAAATGATACTGCAGGAAACAACTACTCCGCGGGCTAATGCCCCGACCGGCATTGAATTATACCTGCAGTATCTGTGTGAAACAGCCAAGAACCCTTGTCGGCCACTCCACCAGACATAGACCGGTTTCGGGCTTGTTAGCCCTCATCAGTATGCCATAGGTGAGATGACCGACAATTGAACTGGCTGTTCCTTCATATGTAGTTTCACATATAAATCGAGTGCAGGTGAGATGTAACTGGTCTGCTACTTTCTGCTCGGCCTAAGCGGCTCGACTTGCAGAAAGCGACCTACAATATCGTAGGTACTTAACCGCAGACCTCGCCCCGGGCGATGCGCCATTAAATCTATAAATGATACTGCAGGAAACAACTACTCCGCGGGCTAATGCCCCGACCGGCATTGAATTATACCTGCAGTATCTGTGTGAAACAGCCAAGAACCCTTGTCGGCCACTCCACCAGACATAGACCGGTTTCGGGCTTGTTAGCCCTCATCAGTATGCCATAGGTGAGATGACCGACAATTGAACTGGCTGTTCCTTCATATGTAGTTTCACATATAAATCGAGTGCAGGTGAGATGTAACTGGTCTGCTACTTTCTGCTCGGCCTAAGCGGCTCGACTTGCAGAAAGCGACCTACAATATCGTAGGTACTTAACCGCAGACCTCTAGCCCCGGGCGATGCGCCATTAAATCTATAAATGATACTGCAGGAAACAACTACTCCGCGGGCTAATGCCCCGACCGGCATTGAATTATACCTGCAGTATCTGTGTGAAACAACCAAGAACCCTTGTCGGCCACTCCACCAGACATAGACCGGTTTCGGGCTTGTTAGCCCTCATCAGTATGCCATAGGTGAGATGACCGACAATTGAACTGGCTGTTCCTTCATATGTAGTTTCACATATAAATCGAGTGCAGGTGAGGCTCAGGGCATTAGCCCGCGGAGTAGTTGTTTCCTGCAGTATCATTTATAGATTTAATGGCGCATCGCCCGGGGCGAGAGGTCTGCGGTTAAGTACCTACGATATTGTAGGTCGCTTTCTGCAAGTCGAGCCGCTTAGGCCGAGCAGAAAGTAGCAGACCAGTTACATCTCACCTGCACTCGATTTATATGTGAAACTACATATGAAGGAACAGCCAGTTCAATTGTCGGTCATCTCACCTATGGCATACTGATGAGGGCTAACAAGCCCGAAACCGGTCTATGTCTGGTGGAGTGGCCGACAAGGGTTTTTGGTTGTTTCACACAGATACTGCAGGTATAATTCAATGCCGGTCGGGGCATTAGCCCGCGGAGTAGTTGTTTCCTGCAGTATCATTTATAGATTTAATGGCGCATCGCCCGGGGCGAGAGGTCTGCGGTTAAGTACCTACGATATTGTAGGTCGCTTTCTGCAAGTCGAGCCGCTTAGGCCGAGCAGAAAGTAGCAGACCAGTTACATCTCTCCTATAGCCCTTTCTATGACATGACATTATTTGAGGCGTCAAAACCGGACAGATCCAATTTTTTAAATTTCGCGGCTTTTGGTGGCGCTGCGATCGTACTACACTTGCCTACCAACCCATAGAGGAATGAAAAACATAAATGGATAAATCCCATTAAAAATGTACACTAAAATTTTAGGTGAGTTTCAAAACCGGACAAATCCTGATGACAATTCATAGCATAACAGGACAGATCCAGTTGTAACCAGAAGCGGACAAATCCGTGGGTGATTAGTAGGCGATTAATTTCATAACCGGACAAATCCGCTGAACGTTTTAATAGGGCGTTTGTTGTCCTTTTGTTATTCATGGGGGTCTTGAGTAGTAAAGACGGTACAGCAAAAACAAATGCTCTAAAAATGAACAATCATGAAATGAACATCAATATCAGAAAAAAAGACACTATGATACGTCCCGAAGAATACTTCCAAATATTTGAAGAATTTGGCAACGTACTTCAACTTGGAGTTGATTGGAACGCATTTGATTGGAAAACTGCTTGTTCGGAAAATATAAGGCCAACATCTTCTCTGCACTTTAAAATTAACTGGTGTAAAAGAATAATGATCTCTCGAACGTCAAGGAATGACATTCTAATGCAGGGTGAACCTAATTACAAGCACTCAATTGGCGTGTCCAAAGGGATATGTAAAAAAGGCAAATCTCTCGTAAATGTAAACTGGATCTATACGTAAACGCAATTAAACCTGAAAAATTAATTAACGTTAAGGAGTGACTATTAGAACATTTTGGACATGACTGGGAGAGTAACTCCTCAGAATTTGGCTTAGACTTAGAGAACAAAGCTGTTCTCAACAGAGCACAAATTATTGATCCCGCTTAACCTCAATTCGAAGAACCCCTCTGTGAAGAACTGGAAGATGATAATCGTTTTATATAATTAAGTATTTTTTGTTTTCTTTAGTAAGCAGTGTTAGATTTAAGTTAATTTTAAGCTTAAAAAACCATAAATATAAAAACATGTTGCAGAATTAAATAAATAAATACAGTAGTTTATTCTATAAAATGATTAATAATTAGTTGTTAATAACTGTCAAAACTGGACAGATCCTTGTTGGTAAATTTCAAAACAGGACAAATCCATCTGATTTTTTTCAAAAAGAATGAAATTCTACAAATTGATAGCTATCATATTTTCCAAATTATCATAAAAAAAAGTAGACCATTCCGCTTCTTTTTTGAGAAGTTTTTGAACTTAACGCATTTCTACTTAAAGCGGATCTGCCCGGTTTTGAAACTCGACGCTTCATTTATGAGTCTTAAAATATAGCTAGTGACTTTAATTAATTTATTGAGTGACGAATTATTTTACTAATTCGGGAAATCTTAACACATTCCATCTTCGTCTCTCATACATCACAATCAATATTGGCAGAACCTAAGATGCATTTAGTCAATCTTTTGGAAGAATAGACAATTGGTTATACAAAATTTCGCAGGTTGATCACCATACTTTAAGCAGCAAACCTAGAACACTTACCTCTAACAATTTGGTTAGAACTAGTTCAAATACTCTGAAATTGTGCCTTTGTTAAAGGTTATCAAGCGAAATGAAAGGAGTGGAGGTTCTGAACACTACTGTGATTTTATAGCTGTGTACAAAGCCTATGCTAGAAATAAAATAAAGCAGAATAATAACTATTATTGCAAGCACAAAACTATTAGTAAGCACTATCTAAAATTGACTAATATCAGCTTACTAGCTTACACGCACAAAAATAAGCGCTATTTAACATTATTAAGTATGCAGATATGGCAGGCAAAAGCAATAGGAAAATAGCGCATGCAAGTTTAGATAGACTTATCTGTGGGTCCAGGAATCCTGTACGATGTTTTCAAATGTAGAGGAGGACTACCAAATTTAGATTGCGGGATCTTGGGATACGTCTATGAGCTGTGCAAGTGCATGCGGTAGTGACTAGAGTCTCCGAAGCGTTTCATGCAAGAACCAGTAGTAGCGATGCTCTCAAGTCTTAAAAATATACAAGGCGTTTGAACAAGCATACAAACGTGAGACGAGGAAGGAGAATATTATTAACCAAGAACGGAAAATATAATAGGGAAGAAGAAGAATAAGACCTAGAAGAGAAATAAATGCTTATGTTACTGACTACAACTAGCAAATAAAATGTTAAGAGGTGAAGGTATCTGTAGCAAGACGACTTACCTTGGAACGGTGTGAGGCCTTGAAGTAAAAATGTGGTTTCTGACTTTTATTAGAATCAAATCCAGTAGAACCTACTGCTTGGCTAAACAGCCATGCATCTTTCAACATATAACTCTAATTTTACTCAAGAAAATCCATAAACTTGTCAGTTCAACCTGAGAAGCAAGAAGCCAGCAAAAAGACCACATGGGCAGAAATAATGTCAAATGTGAATATTTAGGAAATTTATAAAATTTAGAAATTTGATCTGGTTGTTGTCAAATATATGTCATCATTTTCAAAATTATTATAATTAAAGGTAAACTATTATTTTTAAACCTCTTTTTACTGATCAATATAAGCAATCCTTAACGATATCTGATATTTTGTAGGGACAAGAATGAAATAATTTCCCAACGAACCTAACCTAAGGAGAAAAGAGTCGAGCCGATCTTGTGTATAATATGTATAATACAATTGTGAGAAAATCCAACATAGCTTCTTTCTGTTAAGTGTAAATTGTTAGGGAGTTGTTTTAATTATCTATAAGATAGTTGACAATCTATGTACATCAAAGTTTTTGCCAGTCTTTTTGCATAAAGCAAGTTATCAGTGAATTCGTTTAATAACCTCAATTATTTATCTATAAGAGTCTGCCGACCCGGAGGCGTACTGTCAATTTCAAGGTTGGTGTATATTTATAACATGCTGTTAGATACAAGTGAAGGCGTTTGTTGTAAAAGGAGTTTCGAACTCCATAAAATGCTGGAGTATTGTGTCTCTAAGAATCTATTTAACCATACCTGTGCTGATCTGTCTGTATCTGAGGTGCGAAGTATAAGAGCGAAGAAAAACATCAACTGGCCCTGCCGCAATTGTATCAAAATTGGGAATGACATGAATGAATTAAAAGCCATAGTTTAAAATTTAAAGAAAGAGGTTGCAGTTTGACTCATCAACTTGATACTAATTTGAAACCGAGTACTAATATCTCTAATATTGAAGAAATTATATAGGAAGTTACCGAAAGGGAAAAGAGAAAATACAACTTAATCTTTTTTGGAGTTGATGATATCTTGACTTCAAATACCGATGACAGGAAGTTACCGAAAGGGAGAAGAGAAAATACAACTTAATCTTTTTTGGAGTTAATGAAATCTTGACTTCGAATAACGATGAGCGGATTAATCAAGAAAAGCTGTTAATAAGTGATGTTTTCAATTATTTAGCTGTTAATATTGACACAGATATTGTTCCTGTCAGACTTGGAAAGTTTGATAGAACTAAGCCAACTCCAAGACCAATTAAAGTTAAACTTGAAAGTAGCCATAGTGTATATAATATAATTGGCTTAGCAAATAGACTAAGAAATAACTAATCATATAAGAAAATTCACATTTCTGTAGACAGAACAGCAAGGCAAATTGCTTACTATAAATCCGTGAAAAGTCAAATGGATTAACGAATTCGCCAAGGAGAAAGCAACTTGACAATAAAATACGTTTCTGGCATTCCGAAAATTGTGACCTCTTTAAACTGACTTCGCCCAACAGAAGCCCTATTAAAATATATTTTCAAAATACGCGTGGAGTAAAGTCTAAGGTTAACTAATTTTTGCTCATCTATTAGTTTAACTGAATTTGACTGTGTCTGTTTAGTAGAGACTTGGCTGTCGAATGAAATTAAGAGTACTGAATATTTATCCAATGATTATACTGTTTTCCGAAATGACAGAAGATTAGATTTAACTGGCCATGCTACTGGTGGAGGAGTGTTGCTGGCAATTAGGAACAACTTCACTGTAGAAAACCTTAATATGTCATACCGGTGTTCCCTCTAAGACTTTCAGTGCGAATATCTCAGCTACTATTGCAGCCAGTGCGACAAGATTTGGTATACAGGCATTAGATGGCGCATAGAGTTCGATAATGGCATTAGTTTTTATACAGGGTGTTCGGTTTTGCAGAAAATAGATTTAATTTCGATTTTTTGGTAGTCAACCTCGGTAAAATTTGTATTTAAATGGAAATATCCTTAATTATGAACACATTCTGCTAAAAAAAGTCACGAAAAATGTTCATTTTGTCATAAAAAACGCCTATGAAAAGTCCCCAAATTTTATTGTTTTGTCATGCAAAATGTGTATAGCCTTGAGTCCGATTTACACACACGCAACAACCGCATGGATAGACGTCAAAACGTAAAGTGACAGAAACTGTCAAAGCAAGGATAAATATTTTTGTTGGAATTTTATTATAAATACATAACACCCCGAGGCACATTGAATATCTGTACCTATTTTTTATGATGCGACAGTCTTATTAGGAAGAAAATTGCAAATTGCAGCTTTGAGGTTACTAGCGACTCGCGTGTGCCGCGTCTCACCACCTTGCCTGTAATAAATACCCATGTAGCGGTCACCGACACCGGTCATCGACTTACATCTGTGATCCCTACAATTACAATTTAATGACATTTGCATTAAAGCAATAAACAAATCAATGCCAATAAAACCATTAAAGTACCCTCTGACCTGAGCCCAATTATAATCAAATAAAGGGATGGTCAGGGATTAACTAGCGTCCCGAGACCTTCCTAGAGAGGTCCGGTGAGAACTACAGGGGTCACTTGTCGCCCGTCTTTCGCGTAGCATACGTCCAGACTTCTGTATTGGTGGAACATTCTTTCCCAGTTGTTATATCTTTATTCATATATTTAACGTGTTACAAACCGTGGACTTGTTATTTCTAATCTAACAACCCCACAAATTGGTGACCCCGACGTGATTTCAAAAACGCGTTACATTAATAAAGTGCCCGACGTGATTTCGAAAACGCGTTAAGTTAACAAAGTAAACGACGTGAATTACACAATGGAAAACAACACAGCAGCCAGCGGAACATCCAACGCCTACGTGAGCCGCGTAGGAATTAAAGTGCCGCCATTTTGGGAAAAGAACCCGGCAAGATGGTTCTCGTAAATCGAGGCGCAATTCGCGCTCAACAATATCACAAACGACGAGACCAAATTCCACAACATCGTCGCTAACCTGGACCCACGAGTCGCTGAGGAAGTCGGCGACATTATTGACTCACCACCAAGTCAAGTCAAGTACAAATAAATCAAGGTAGAGCTCATAGCACGCCTCTCAGCATCGGCCGAATAACAAATTCGCCGCTTGCTAGAGGGAGAAGAAATGGGGGACAGGCGCCCCTCACAATTTCTCCGCCACCTCCGCGGACTAGCCGGGACCGCTGTGAGTGACACGATCCTCCGATCCCTCTGGATAAGTCTGTTGCCAACCGAGGCGCAGACCATCCTAACCTTGGACGACGACATACCGCTGGACAAGGTTGTTCAAAAAGCGGACAAGATCCTGGAAACAATGAGGCAATGCCAGCCACAGGTAGCAGCAGCCAGCTGCCGGAGCGGAACGACAGCCAGCTATACCAAGCGATCGCAGCGCTCGAGAAAAAAGTGTCGGAACTTTTCAGTGCGCAAGAACGACACGCGAATAGATCACGCTCGCGAACAAACTCGCGCTCGCGTACGCGCAACCCCGCAGTGTGCTGGTACCACAACCAGTTCGCTGCGAAAGCAAAGAAGTGTACCCCGCCGTGTAGTTACGCACCGGGAAACGAGAACGCCAAACGGTAGACGCGTCCGTCGGCGTGGATCCCAAATCACGTCGCTTGCGCGTGACGGACCGCGAATCCCAAATACCGTATTTGGTAGACACAGATGCGGATTTGTGCGTGTTTCCCCGCAGCCGAATGCGAGGGAGAGTCTTAGCAACTGACTATAAGCTGTTTGCCGCAAACGGGTCGGAGATTGCCACATACGGTGACGTCACATTGACACTCGATTTCGGGCTACGCCGCAAGTTTACATGGCGTTTCGTGGTAGCCGACGTGACGCGACCGATTATAGGCGTCGATTTTCTCGCGCATTACGGATTGCTCGTTGATCTGAAGCACCTACGTTTAGTGGACAGTCTGACAAACCTCTGCACCAGTGGACATCTCGGACCGCGTGAGGCCGCCGCACACATAAAAGTCGTACATGGCGACACAAAATATCACTGAATACTCGCCAAATTCCCGGAGTTGTCGAAACCCAGTGGACTGCCAAGACAGGTAAAACTCTACCGTCCACTATATCAAGACGACGCTCGGTCCCCCTACGTCAGCCAAGGCCAGACGCCTAGCGCTGGACAGACTGAAAGACGCCAACAAAGAATTTGAAACAATGTTAAAACTCGGCGTCGCGCAACCGTCGGACAGCTGTTGGGCCGCCCCGCTACATCTCACACGAAAAAAATCAGGCGAGTGGCGTCCGTGCGGCGACTACCGAGCGTTAAACGCGAGGACCGTCCCAGACAAGTATCCAATCCCACACATCGAGGATTTTGCACAAAGTCTCGCGCAGAAAAAAGTGTTTTCAACAATAGACCTGGTGCGCGCGTATCACCAAATCCCGGTACACCCCGAAGACGTCGCGAAAACAGCAATCATAACACCGTTTGGAATTTTCGAATTTCCCGCAATGACGTTCGGGCTCCGCAATGCAGCCCAGACGTTCCAACGGTTTATGGACGAGGTAGTTCGTGGCCTAGACTTCGCGTACGTGTACATAGATGACAGTCTTGTCGCGTCGGCGTCGGAAGACGGGCACGAGAAGCATCTACACAAACTTTTCTCCCGTTTGAACGAGTTCGGTGTCGTGGTAAATCCGGCAAAATATGTCTTTGGAGAACACGAAGTTCAATTTCTCGGATACACGGTGAGTGCAGGAGGCGTGAAACCGCTCCACGAACGAGTCCGCGCAATTAGCGACTTTCCAAAGCCAGAAACGGTAACCCAGCTCCGCCGTTTTCTCGGTATGTTGAACTTTTACCGACGATTCATCCCACACGCATCGAAGCTACAATCGCCGCTAAATAAGTGTCTATCGGGACCCAGAATATCTAAAGAAACTCCCATAACTTGGTCGACCGAGCTAAAAAATACATTTTCCAACTGCAAAGAAGCGTTGGCGCAGGCTACAGTGCTAGCACACCCGGACCCGCAACTACCGCTCGCGATCTTCACCGACGCGTCCGACTGGGCGGCCGGGGCATTGCTGCAACAGCTATCACCTAACGGTTGGGAACCTCTAGCATTCTTCTCGAAAAACATGAGTGAGGCACAGAAGAAATTCAGTGCATTCACATGGTTGAGGGTCGAAATTTCAGTATTTTCACCGACCATAAACCCCTAACATTCGCGTTCAAACAAAAAACTCGACAAGTGTTCCCCGCGACAATTCAGATACCTGGATTTCCTAGGCCAGTTCACCACGGACATCAGGCACATCGCAGGCAAGGACAACGTAGTAGCCGACGCATTATCGCGCGTAGAATCGATAAGCGAAGCCATAAACTTCGAAGCCTTAGCCCGCGCACAGGAAAATGACAACGAACTCCGCGAATTACAGCGCGTCGGTACGTCATTACAGTTACGCAAAGTGACAATCCCAGGTTCACAAACACCGCTCGTTTGTGACATGTCGACAAACATTGCGCGCCCATTTGTGACCCAAGAATTCCGGAGACAACAGGCCAAAGTAAACAGACCTGTACAAACCACCAGACACGGACAGCGAAAAACGTTTATGTTTAAGAACCTCACATCCTGCTCGCATGTTTCTGTGCGCGTCGACAGTCCCAAACGAGCCCTCCAGCAACCATATGAAGGACCCTATCCGGTGACTACTCATGAACAACATTTTTTTGTATTTTCACTTGTAATTATTGTATACTTTAATTTTTTGTCCACCAAAATAAAAGTCTGACAGGGGGGTGATGTAGCGGTCACCGACACCGGTCATCGACCTACATCGAGTGATCCCTACAATTACAATTTAATGACATTTGCATTAAAGCAATAAACAAATCAATGCCGATAAAACCATTAAAGTACCCTCTGACCTGAGCCCAATTATAATCAAATAAAGGGATGGTCATGGATTAACTAGCGTCCCGAGACCTTCCTAGAGAGGTCCGGTGAGAACTACAGGGGTCACTTTCGCCCGTCTTTCGCGAGTTTTGTTACTAAGTCGGACGGTTGGCAAAAATAAATAAAACACGCACGTCGGTATGACGATCTTTACTAAAATAAGTATAAGTTAACTCTACCTAAAATAAGAGCGTACAATGCTTATATAGTTACAATTCAATTATAATTACACATTAAGATTGAAATATGACTTAAATTATTACAAAATGCACTTTGGTAATTATTAACCTTTAACATTAAATATATTAGCGGCTTAGAAAAGAAATGTTCAGAAACAAACAACTAATGAATCCCTAAAATGGGTTTGTTTGTCGGCTACTTATAGTGCCGCAGTCAAAGGTCTCTTTGATAAGTAAGTTCAATGAAATTATAATGTATTCGTTATGAAATTATTCTAAGTAAATAAGAAAATAAAAATATAAGTGAATTTGTTAGACTACATAACTCCTCCCTTCTTAAAAAGGAAGCCCGGAGACCACAGGGCTGACGTTTGCATCTTCAGGAGTTGCATGTTGGCTAATTGCTTGGTCGTGGACGGAGTATTTCCACCTTTGTTCGTAAATCTTCTTCAGTTGGTTACGGGACAGGTAGATAAGCCAACCGGTGATAAATAGCAGTATGATTAAATAGAGGTAGAAGTAATGTGGTGTACCTTCTTCTTCCTCGATTACGACAGGTTTCATGTGGTGGAGAGCTTGGCTAATGGAGGATATTTCATCTAATTCTACCTGTTGTAGAACCAATGGCTTACTGTCTGCTTGACTCGATATGTTGTTGAGCTTGTTACCTATCGTTTGTTACAAACGATAAATGTACAATGTTGCGGACGGCTGCTCTTTTAGTCGGGGCACTTTTTTAAGTCGTGGGTTCTTGACTAGCAAACTGTTTAAAAAGATGTTATAATTGGGCGCCACCTACAGAATATTCTGTTCGGTTTGCCTTTTTTACCCCTGTAGGAGGATGATAAATTTTGCTGAAGTCAAAAAGTGAAATAAAATACATACATAAAAAATAAACACAGTTTATTAACTTGCCCACCAGTTGATACACAGATGTGGAATTGAAGTTGACATACAGAAGTGGAATTGAAGCAGTTGACAAGTTCATCCGTTGTTAACGTTGTAGATGAGTCCGAGATGGGCAGCTTTTCTGTCGTACCTGGACTAGGGCCGTTACAATCTGGATTTTCAAAGCAGTGCTTCGAGAACAGCAGCTTTCCTGGGGTACCTGGATAGTGCCGCTTACAAACTAGATTTCAAAGCTTTAGAATGGCCTTCTTATTTCAATTTTGATTCTTCTAATTGTTCATTTAAATGTTCATATAATTATTCATTTAAATGTTCATATAATTATTCATTTAATTAATTGTTAATTTATTTAATCAATTATTCATTTAATTTATTTAATTGATTTATTCATTAATTTATTTAATCATTTAATTTATTTGTTAATTTGTTTAATTGGCCTCTCCATGTATATTGATGACTTCAATAAATTCAGATTTATTTTCAAAATGTGGCTTCGCACTATAACTAAATCTGTAATATGGAAATACTTCAGTCGACCAAAATCAGAACGAAAAGGGCTAGAATTTAGGTTCCTGTAGGTTTTATACCCTACAAAGATCTAAAAACTCTGAAATCTGATTGGTTCGGTTTCTATGAAACTTCCGTCAAATGTTCATTCGAGATTTCAGCACATAATTTTGTCCGAATAGTCTGTTGGTCCGAATCGAATTATTAATTTTAATGACAGTTACCTTAACCTTGCTTTTTGCCACAACAAGCTTAATACAACAAATGATAATAATTAAATAATAAACTGTTAACAAATTACTCCAGGATATTATACAGAGTAGAAAACATAACATTACAATATACATCGACGTAACTGGTTCACAGCAATGGTAAGTACATAATTAATAAAATATTTATCGTACAAAGTGTTTACATTTTAGGCTTACTTGAAGAAATCTAAAGTTACATGGTACACTGGATATGGTTCACACTTACTTAAACTACAACTTATACAGGATGTGCAAAAATACCTAGTTACTAGACGTTTCATATTGAAATTGTGACATTCTTAATTTTATAATAAAAGGAATGTTACAAGCTCTGGCAGTAGGAAACTCGTTCCGTTTGTATAATCTAATCTCGTAGAGAAAACAGATCCGTTGATGTTGATGGAGCATTTATCAGGGATCGTGATGACACTAGATTGAGTGATTATTGCGAATCCTTTAGTATCGCAAAGTATTTGGACAAGTAGTTGGTGCGTTGTCAAGATGAGTATGTGTTCTTGACTGATTTGTTCCACTATAGGTTGTGTAAGGAGTAGTGGTGAGAAGTGACAGGTCTCGAGTTGGTTACCTATCAATAGGTTCGGAATGCATTTGTTGAGGTTCTCCTTGGCATTGCCTCGACATATCAGGTGTTCTTCTATTTGAGGGCAGTTATCTTGTTTTTCAAGGTGCTTCTCTTTACCAAGTATAAGGATAGGTTTGTAAGGTATAATGGTTTGATTGTTAATGGGTATAGGATATAGGTGATAACTGGTGTATGGATCAGGAGTAAGAATGGGTACATAGATCGTAAAAATTATAAGATTTTCGCTAACAGTGACACTGACGCCAAAGAAGTGGTAGTATGATCGTAAATCGTTTAAGTTTAATATCTGATTTGGTGCATATATTTTTGCTAATGATTCTAAAATATTTCGGATATCTACTAAGGAAATAATTGAATTATGTAATGTATTGAGTGATGCAAAGGTGATGGCATTTTCTAATTCATCTAAAAATTCAGAGATGAGTTGACATTGAGTCGTTAATTGTTCGCTTAGGTAGATTAAATGGAATGCTCTGATTACTACGTCGAGATCTTTCCGTAATGCGGATATGTATTCGGAAATGTGATTTTGATTTCGTGCTAAAGTTGTAACAGTCTTATTTATTTGGTTGACCAGAGGCTGTAAGATGGATGTTTTAAGGTTTAATTGATCTACTATTTTGTGTTGACCGGCGGTGAGAGTAGCGATTGATTTTTGCAGGGTTTCCCTATCGTTATTGTCCATTGTTCCGAATAACCATTTTTGAACTGTACCTGCTATGTTAATTAGTCCTCTTTTGGTTCTCTTAATTGGCTGTAAATTTAAATATTTACGGTATGTTTGTTCTAAAATGAATTTTGCATTTGTAGTTGCTTTGACTACCGTCATAGCGTCCTTGAATTTATCAGAGCTGTCTATAAGGTTAATTTGGTTGTTTAGTCTTTTTAGTTTGTGTTTTATAGGTGATAAGTCTACATAGTGTATAACTTTGTGATGACCGGAGATAAGTCTAGTCGAGCCTAGTCGAAGAGGGAATATGGGGTTTTGTAGTGTTTGGATGTTAATTTCCTTGGAGAGTGTTCGGTCCATTAGGAAGGTCAGTTGTACCGTCAGTAATATCGTCAATAGCATCTTGACCCTGAAAAAGATGAGATCGTGCTAGTCGTCTATTTCTTTTATAATGTTTTTATGAAATGTACCATGCTTAGTTTGTAAGGTTTTACCTTTGTCTAGAACAACTTTAGATTTTTAAATCGCGGTTTTGTTTTATGTCTTTTGTATCTTCCTAATATATATAGTTTGGTCCGGAGAGTTAGGACTGGGTCATTCCTATTTTCGTTTAATTTATTAATTGTCTGTGACTTGTTTTGTTCAATCCGTTTATTTATTTCCTCGTATAGTTTTTGTGTATTTTCTTTGTGTTTCTGCACGTATTCATTAGTAATGATAGCATCGCTTAATTCGAAAGGGGTTGAAACATTTAAATGACCGTGAACTATTTCGAAAGGAGTTAGTTTTGTAACGTTGTGAATTGAATTATTATAACAAATGACTGCCATTTTCATTAGAGTGGAAATCGGTTTATTTGGATTGTCGGTTTTGAGACATCGTAGTTGGTCTAGTAAAGTAGAGTGAAATCGTTCAACAGGCGAGTTAGAATTTGAATTTCGAGCTGTCGTATAATGGATGTCTATCTTGTGTAATTGACAGAATTCTCTAATTAGTTGATTCTTAAATTCAGTTCCGGAATCGCAAATTATTTTCCTAGGAATGCAAAAATGTGATATGAAGGTTAGTAGACCATCATAAATTTCGAGGCTATTCTTGGTTGAAAGCGAATATGCTTGTCCGAATTTAGAGAAAGGGTCGAAAATGGTGAAAAACATTTCCTTTTCTGCAAAAAAATATATCAATATGCAAAATTTCTAATGGTTTTTTAGCGGTAGGTGTAATTTCATATTTAATTTTCTGCGGGTGTCTTTCATATTTGCTAATTTGGCATGTGTTGCAATTATTTATATATTTTGTAACATCTTGAATCATGTTAGGCCAATAATGTCGTTTGCTAAGGGCTGTTTTAACTTCAGTAATACCACGATGGCAAGTTTTTCCTTCGTGTTGATATTTAATTTTTCTTTGCTGTTCTTCCGTATCCGTTATGTCTTCTAAAATTTTGTGAGATATACATATTTTTAATTTGGAATCAAAATTTTGTTTCATTATACGTGTAATATTTCGTTCAGTTTCGCGTGTAAAAAAATAAAAACAATATTGTTTAGATGGGTTTATTATTTCTTTTAAAAGTGTTATGACGTCTTTGTCGGAGGCGGAAGTTCTAAGTGTTACGTTGGTACGAATTTTATCAAAAATAGTTTCATGGGAAGCGTTATCTAAAATTGCGTGACTGCTTTCATTGAATGTAATTTGGTAAGCATACTGATTAAGACAGTTCTCTGTTATTGGGAAGGTAAGAACGGGATCTTCGGCGGATGTATGAATTGATTCTAGGTCATCTAGAATTTTATGCAAAGCGTTAGGGTCTGGTGGACTTATGTTGTCTAGGTCTAGGTCATTTATAAAGTTGTCAATGTCTTCGTTAACGTTGCCGGGTTCTGCCATGATAGATCGCTCAGAGATTTCGCGTTTTCTCCGTGATCTTGTTTCAATGGGGTGAGTTTCTTCTAATTTTATTCGGGAAAGAGAGTCAGCGTTTGCATTGTACTTTCCTTTTTTATATTGAATTTCGTAGTCGTATTCCTCGAGCTTTAATCTCCATCGAACTAACCGGGAGTTTGGTTCTTTCAAAGAGAAAAGCCATTGTAATGGTTTATGGTCAGTGAATATTGTAAAGTGTCGACCGAAAAGGTAGGGTCTAAAATATTTTACGGCCCAAACAACTGCTAACAATTCTTTCTCGATCGTACTATAATTAGTCTCGGCGGGATTTAGCGTCCGCGAGGCATAGCAAAAAGGTCGGTCGTCTTGTGAAAGAACCGCGCCGATTGCGTAATTTGATGCGTCGGTCGTTACAGTAAATGGTTTATTAAAGTCGGGATAAATTAAAATTGGATCATTACATAGCAAAATTTTACATTTTTCGAATGCTTCTACGAATTCTGGGGTATGGATAACCTTTTCGCCTTTCTTTAGACATTTGGTTAGCGGCTTTGTGAGTTTTGCGAAGTTTTGGATAAATCGACGGTAGTAGCCTAAAAGTCCGAGAAACGATTTAATTTCTTTTGCAGTTTTCGGAATAGGAAATTTCTGTACAGCAAGGATTTTTTGGATTTGGTTTAATACCATTTTGTTCTATAACATGCCCTAGAAATTCGACAGATTTACAAAGAAATTCGCATTTATCTAACTGAACCTTTAACTGAGATTCGCGAAGTGCCTGAAAGACTAATTTGAGGTTTCGAATGTGCTCTTCAAGAGATGTGGAGAATATAATCACGTCGTCCATGTACACTAAGCAAATTTTATGTTGTAGATTTTTCAATACGTTGTCCATTACTCTCTGGAAGGTTGCAGGGGCATTCTTCAAACCAAAAGGCATTCTGAGGTACTTGTAATGTCCATTTTCCACGTTGAAGGCTGTTTTCGGGATGGACTCCGGGGACATTTCGATCTGATGAAATCCGGAAGCGAGATCCACGGTAGTGAAGTAGTTGCATCTGCCTAGTTTGTCCAATATGTCGTTTATATTTGGTAAGGGGTACCTGTCATCAATTGTCTTTTCGTTGACCTTCCTGTAATCCACAACAATTCGCCATTTTTGTTGACCCAATTCCTTGGAGAGTGTTCGGTCCATTAGGAAGGTCAGTTGTACCGTCAGTAATATCGTCAATAGCATCTTGACCCTGAAAAAGATGAGATCGTGCTAGTCGTCTATTTCTTTTTATAATGTTTTTATGAAATGTACCATGCTTAGTTTGTAAGGTTTTACCTTTGTCTAGAACAACTTTAGATTTTTTAAATCGCGGTTTTGTTTTATGTCTTTTTGTATCTTCCCTAATATATATAGTTTGGTCCGGAGAGTTAGGGACTGGGTCATTCCTATTTTCGTTTAATTTATTAATTGTCTGTGACTTGTTTTGTTCAATCCGTTTATTTATTTCCTCGTATAGTTTTTGTGTATTTTCTTTGTGTTTCTGCACGTATTCATTAGTAATGATAGCATCGCTTAATTCGAAAGGGGTTGAAACATTTAAATGACCGTGAACTATTTCGAAAGGAGTTAGTTTTGTAACGTTGTGAATTGAATTATTATAACAAATGACTGCCATTTTCATTAGAGTGGAAATCGGTTTATTTGGATTGTCGGTTTTGAGACATCGTAGTTGGTCTAGTAAAGTAGAGTGAAATCGTTCAACAGGCGAGTTAGAATTTGAATTTCGAGCTGTCGTATAATGGATGTCTATCTTGTGTAATTGACAGAATTCTCTAATTAGTTGATTCTTAAATTCAGTTCCGGAATCGCAAATTATTTTCCTAGGAATGCAAAAATGTGATATGAAGGTTAGTAGACCATCATAAATTTCGAGGCTATTCTTGGTTGAAAGCGAATATGCTTGTCCGAATTTAGAGAAAGGGTCGAAAATGGTGAAAAACATTTCCTTTTCTGCAAAAAATATATCAACATGCAAAATTTCTAATGGTTTTTTAGCGGTAGGTGTAATTTCATATTTAATTTTCTGCGGGTGTCTTTCATATTTGCTAATTTGGCATGTGTTGCAATTATTTATATATTTTGTAACATCTTGAATCATGTTAGGCCAATAATGTCGTTTGCTAAGGGCTGTTTTAACTTCAGTAATACCACGATGGCAAGTTTTCCTTCGTGTTGATATTTAATTTTTATTTGCTGTTCTTCCGTATCCGTTATGTCTTCTAAAATTTTGTGAGATATACATATTTTTAATTTGGAATCAAAATTTTGTTTCATTATACGTGTAATATTTCGTTCAGTTTCGCGTGTAAAAATAAAACAATATTGTTTAGATGGGTTTATTATTTCTTTTAAAAGTGTTATGACGTCTTTGTCGGAGGCGGAAGTTCTAAGTGTTACGTTGGTACGAATTTTATCAAAAATAGTTTCATGGGAAGCGTTATCTAAAATTGCGTGACTGCTTTCATTGAATGTAATTTGGTAAGCATACTGATTAAGACAGTTCTCTGTTATTGGGAAGGTAAGAACGGGATCTTCGGCGGATGTATGAATTGATTCTAGGTCATCTAGAATTTTATGCAAAGCGTTAGGGTCTGGTGGACTTATGTTGTCTAGGTCTAGGTCATTTATAAAGTTGTCAATGTCTTCGTTAACGTTGCCGGGTTCTGCCATGATAGATCGCTCAGAGATTTCGCGTTTTCTCCGTGATCTTGTTTCAATGGGGTGAGTTTCTTCTAATTTTATTCGGGAAAGAGAGTCAGCGTTTGCATTGTACTTTCCTTTTATATCGAATTTCGTAGTCGTATTCCTCGAGCTTTAATCTCCATCGAACTAACCGGGAGTTTGGTTCTTTCAAAGAGAAAAGCCATTGTAATGGTTTATGGTCAGTGAATATTGTAAAGTGTCGACCGAAAAGGTAGGGTCTAAAATATTTTACGGCCCAAACAACTGCTAACAATTCTTTCTCGATCGTACTATAATTAGTCTCGGCGGGATTTAGCGTCCGCGAGGCATAGCAAAAGGTCGGTCGTCTTGTGAAAGAACCGCGCCGATTGCGTAATTTGATGCGTCGGTCGTTACAGTAAATGGTTTATTAAAGTCGGGATAAATTAAAATTGGATCATTACATAGCAAAATTTTACATTTTTCGAATGCTTCTACGAATTCTGGGGTATGGATAACCTTTTCGCCTTTCTTTAGACATTTGGTTAGCGGCTTTGTGAGTTTTGCGAAGTTTTGGATAAATCGACGGTAGTAGCCTAAAAGTCCGAGAAACGATTTAATTTCTTTTGCAGTTTTGGAATAGGAAATTTCTGTACAGCAAGGATTTTTTGGATTTGGTTTAATACCATTTTGTTCTATAACATGCCCTAGAAATTCGACAGATTTACAAAGAAATTCGCATTTATCTAACTGAACCTTTAACTGAGATTCGCGAAGTGCCTGAAAGACTAATTTGAGGTTTCGAATGTGCTCTTCAAGAGATGTGGAGAATATAATCACGTCGTCCATGTACACTAAGCAAATTTTATGTTGTAGATTTTTCAATACGTTGTCCATTACTCTCTGGAAGGTTGCAGGGGCATTCTTCAAACCAAAAGGCATTCTGAGGTACTTGTAATGTCCATTTTCCACGTTGAAGGCTGTTTTCGGGATGGACTCCGGGGACATTTCGATCTGATGAAATCCGGAAGCGAGATCCACGGTAGTGAAGTAGTTGCATCTGCCTAGTTTGTCCAATATGTCGTTTATATTTGGTAAGGGGTACCTGTCATCAATTGTCTTTTCGTTGACCTTCCTGTAATCCACAACAATTCGCCATTTTGTTGACCCAATTCCTTGGAGAGTGTTCGGTCCATTAGGAAGGTCAGTTGTACCGTCAGTAATATCGTCAATAGCATCTTGATCCTGAAAAAGATGAGATCGTGCTAGTCGTCTATTTCTTTTATAATGTTTTTATGAAATGTACCATGTAAGGTTTTACCTTTGTCTAGAACAACTTTAGATTTTTTAAATCGCGGTTTTGTTTATGTCTTTTGTATCTTCCTAATATATATAGTTTGGTCCGGAGAGTTAGGGACTGGGTCATTCCTATTTTCGTTTAATTTATTAATTGTCTGTGACTTGTTTTGTTCAATCCGTTTATTTATTTCCTCGTATAGTTTTGTGTATTTTCTTTGTGTTTCTGCACGTATTCATTAGTAATGATAGCATCGCTTAATTCGAAAGGGGTTGAAACATTTAAATGACCGTGAACTATTTCGAAAGGAGTTAGTTTTGTAACGTTGTGAATTGAATTATTATAACAAATGACTGCCATTTTCATTAGAGTGGAAATCGGTTTATTTGGATTGTCGGTTTTGAGACATCGTAGTTGGTCTAGTAAAGTAGAGTGAAATCGTTCAACAGGCGAGTTAGAATTTGAATTTCGAGCTGTCGTATAATGGATGTCTATCTTGTGTAATTGACAGAATTCTCTAATTAGTTGATTCTTAAATTCAGTTCCGGAATCGCAAATTATTTTCCTAGGAATGCAAAAATGTGATATGAAGGTTAGTAGACCATCTTAAATTTCGAGGCTATTCTTGGTTGAAAGCAAATATGCTTGTCGAATTTAGAGAAAGGGTCGAAAATGGTGAAAAACATTTCCTTTTCTGCAAAAAAATATATCAATATGCAAAATTTCTAATGGTTTTTTAGCGGTAGGTGTAATTTCATATTTAATTTTCTGCGGGTGTCTTTCATATTTGCTAATTTGGCATGTGTTGCAATTATTTATATATTTTGTAACATCTTGAATCATGTTAGGCCAATAATGTCGTTTGCTAAGGGCTGTTTTAACTTCAGTAATACCACGATGGCAAGTTTTTCCTTCGTGTTGATATTTAATTTTTCTTTGCTGTTCTTCCGTATCCGTTATGTCTTCTAAAATTTTGTGAGATATACATATTTTTAATTTGGAATCAAAATTTTGTTTCATTATACGTGTAATATTTCGTTCAGTTTCGCGTGTAAAAAAATAAAAACAATATTGTTTAGATGGGTTTATTATTTCTTTTAAAAGTGTTATGACGTCTTTGTCGGAGGCGGAAGTTCTAAGTGTTACGTTGGTACGAATTTTATCAAAAATAGTTTCATGGGAAGCGTTATCTAAAATTGCGTGACTGCTTTCATTGAATGTAATTTGGTAAGCATACTGATTAAGACAGTTCTCTGTTATTGGGAAGGTAAGAACGGGATCTTCGGCGGATGTATGAATTGATTCTAGGTCATCTAGAATTTTATGCAAAGCGTTAGGGTCTGGTGGACTTATGTTGTCTAGGTCTAGGTCATTTATAAAGTTGTCAATGTCTTCGTTAACGTTGCCGGGTTCTGCCATGATAGATCGCTCAGAGATTTCGCGTTTTCTCCGTGATCTTGTTTCAATGGGGTGAGTTTCTTCTAATTTTATTCGGGAAAGAGAGTCAGCGTTTGCATTATACTTTCCTTTTTTATATCGAATTTCGTAGTCGTACTCCTCGAGTTTTAATCTCCATCGAACTAACCGGGAGTTTGGTTCTTTCAAAGAAAAGCCATTGTAATGGTTTATGGTCAGTGAATATTGTAAAGTGTCGACCGAAAAGGTAGGGTCTAAAATATTTTACGGCCCAAACAACTGCTAACAATTCTTTCTCGATCGTACTATAATTAGTCTCGGCGGGATTTAGCGTCCGCGAGGCATAGCAAAAGGTCGGTCGTCTTGTGAAAGAACCGCGCCGATTGCGTAATTTGATGCGTCGGTCGTTACAGTAAATGGTTTATTAAAGTCGGGATAAATTAAAATTGGATCATTACATAGCAAAATTTTACATTTTTCGAATGCTTCTACGAATTCTGGGGTATGGATAACCTTTTCGCCTTTCTTTAGACATTTGGTTAGCGGCTTTGTGAGTTTTGCGAAGTTTTGGATAAATCGACGGTAGTAGCCTAAAAGTCCGAGAAACGATTTAATTTCTTTTGCAGTTTTCGGAATAGGAAATTTCTGTACAGCAAGGATTTTTTTTGGATTTGGTTTAATACCATTTTGTTCTATAACATGCCCTAGAAATTCGACAGATTTACAAAGAAATTCGCATTTATCTAACTGAACCTTTAACTGAGATTCGCGAAGTGCCTGAAAGACTAATTTGAGGTTTCGAATGTGCTCTTCAAGAGATGTGGAGAATATAATCACGTCGTCCATGTACACTAAGCAAATTTTATGTTGTAGATTTTTCAATACGTTGTCCATTACTCTCTGGA
This sequence comes from Monochamus saltuarius, assembly GCA_025584915.1. Taxonomy (NCBI): domain Eukaryota; kingdom Metazoa; phylum Arthropoda; class Insecta; order Coleoptera; family Cerambycidae; genus Monochamus; species Monochamus saltuarius. Next base: position 16,741,579 of record CM046729.1, read on the forward strand.
AGGTTGCAGGGGCATTCTTCAAACCAAAAGGCATTCTGAGGTACTTGTAATGTCCATTTTCCACGTTGAAGGCTGTTTTCGGGATGGACTCCGGGGACATTTCGATCTGATGAAATCCGGAAGCGAGATCCACGGTAGTGAAGTAGTTGCATCTGCCTAGTTTGTCCAATATGTCGTTTATATTTGGTAAGGGTACCTGTCATCAATTGTCTTTTCGTTGACCTTCCTGTAATCCACAACAATTCGCCATTTTTGTTGACCCAATTCGGAGAGTGTTCGGTCCATTAGGAAGGTCAGTTGTACCGTCAGTAATATCGTCAATAGCATCTTGATCCTGAAAAAGATGAGATCGTGCTAGTCGTCTATTTCTTTTATAATGTTTTTATGAAATGTACCATGTAAGGTTTTACCTTTGTCTAGAACAACTTTAGATTTTTTAAATCGCGGTTTTGTTTTATGTCTTTTTGTATCTTCCCTAATATATATAGTTTGGTCCGGAGAGTTAGGGACTGGGTCATTCCTATTTTCGTTTAATTTATTAATTGTCTGTGACTTGTTTTGTTCAATCCGTTTATTTATTTCCTCGTATAGTTTTTGTGTATTTTCTTTGTGTTTCTGCACGTATTCATTAGTAATGATAGCATCGCTTAATTCGAAAGGGGTTGAAACATTTAAATGACCGTGAACTATTTCGAAAGGAGTTAGTTTTGTAACGTTGTGAATTGAATTATTATAACAAATGACTGCCATTTTCATTAGAGTGGAAACAGGTTTATTTGGATTGTCGGTTTTGAGACATCGTAGTTGGTCTAGTAAAGTAGAGTGAAATCGTTCAACAGGCGAGTTAGAATTTGAATTTCGAGCTGTCGTATAATGGATGTCTATCTTGTGTAATTGACAGAATTCTCTAATTAGTTGATTCTTAAATTCAGTTCCGGAATCGCAAATTATTTTCCTAGGAATGCAAAAATGTGATATGAAGGTTAGTAGACCATCATAAATTTCGAGGCTATTCTTGGTTGAAAGCGAATATGCTTGTCCGAATTTAGAGAAAGGGTCGAAAATGGTGAAAAACATTTCCTTTTCTGCAAAAAAATATATCAATATGCAAAATTTCTAATGGTTTTTTAGCGGTAGGTGTAATTTCATATTTAATTTTCTGCGGGTGTCTTTCATATTTGCTAATTTGGCATGTGTTGCAATTATTTATATATTTTGTAACATCTTGAATCATGTTAGGCCAATAATGTCGTTTGCTAAGGGCTGTTTTAACTTCAGTAATACCACGATGGCAAGTTTTTCCTTCGTGTTGATATTTAATTTTTCTTTGCTGTTCTTCCGTATCCGTTATGTCTTCTAAAATTTTGTGAGATATACATATTTTTAATTTGGAATCAAAATTTTGTTTCATTATACGTGTAATATTTCGTTCAGTTTCGCGTGTAAAAAAATAAAAACAATATTGTTTAGATGGGTTTATTATTTCTTTTAAAAGTGTTATGACGTCTTTGTCGGAGGCGGAAGTTCTAAGTGTTACGTTGGTACGAATTTTATCAAAAATAGTTTCATGGGAAGCGTTATCTAAAATTGCGTGACTGCTTTCATTGAATGTAATTTGGTAAGCATACTGATTAAGACAGTTCTCTGTTATTGGGAAGGTAAGAACGGGATCTTCGGCGGATGTATGAATTGATTCTAGGTCATCTAGAATTTTATGCAAAGCGTTAGGGTCTGGTGGACTTATGTTGTCTAGGTCTAGGTCATTTATAAAGTTGTCAATGTCTTCGTTAACGTTGCCGGGTTCTGCCATGATAGATCGCTCAGAGATTTCGCGTTTTCTCCGTGATCTTGTTTCAATGGGGTGAGTTTCTTCTAATTTTATTCGGGAAAGAGAGTCAGCGTTTGCATTATACTTTCCTTTTATATCGAATTTCGTAGTCGTATTCCTCGAGCTTTAATCTCCATCGAACTAACCGGGAGTTTGGTTCTTTCAAAGAGAAAAGCCATTGTAATGGTTTATGGTCAGTGAATATTGTAAAGTGTCGACCGAAAAGGTAGGGTCTAAAATATTTTACGGCCCAAACAACTGCTAACAATTCTTTCTCGATCGTACTATAATTAGTCTCGGCGGGATTTAGCGTCCGCGAGGCATAGCAAAAGGTCGGTCGTCTTGTGAAAGAACCGCGCCGATTGCGTAATTTGATGCGTCGGTCGTTACAGTAAATGGTTTATTAAAGTCGGGATAAATTAAAATTGGATCATTACATAGCAAAATTTTACATTTTTCGAATGCTTCTACGAATTCTGGGGTATGGATAACCTTTTCGCCTTTCTTTAGACATTTGGTTAGCGGCTTTGTGAGTTTTGCGAAGTTTTGGATAAATCGACGGTAGTAGCCTAAAAGTCCGAGAAACGATTCAATTTCTTTTGCAGTTTTGGAATAGGAAATTTCTGTACAGCAAGGATTTTTTTTGGATTTGGTTTAATACCATTTTGTTCTATAACATGCCCTAGAAATTCGACAGATTTACAAAGAAATTCGCATTTATCTAACTGAACCTTTAACTGAGATTCGCGAAGTGCCTGAAAGACTAATTTGAGGTTTCGAATGTGCTCTTCAAGAGATGTGGAGAATATAATCACGTCGTCCATGTACACTAAGCAAATTTTATGTTGTAGATTTTTCAATACGTTGTCCATTACTCTCTGGAAGGTTGCAGGGGCATTCTTTAAACCAAAAGGCATTCTGAGCTACTGGTAATGTCCATTTTCCTCTTTCTAGGCTGTTTTCGGGATGGACTCCGGGGACATTTCGATCTGATGAAATCCGGAAGCGAGGTTCAGGGTAGTGAAGTAGTTGCATCTGCCTAGTTTGTCCAATATGTCGTTTATATTTGGTAAGGGGTACCTGTCATCAATTGTCTTTTCGTTGACCTTCCTGTAATCCACAACAATTCGCCATTTTTGTTGACCCGATGCATCCATTTTCTTCGGAACTATCCAAATAGGGCTGGACCATGGGCTTTGGCTTGGCCTGATGATACCATCTTCCAACATTTTGGAAATTTGCGACCTTACTTCCTCCTTGTGGATGTGTGGGTATCTGTACGACTTAGTGTAGACGGGGTTTTCGTCTTTTGTACGTATTTCGTGTTTCACTGCGTTAGTAAAGGAGAGTCTATCTCCTGGTATTAAGAATATATCTGGGTATTCGTGACAAAGTTTTAGCAATTCGGATTTTTCTTCGGAATTGAGGTGATCTGTTCGCAAAAGCTCATGAATTTGCGTCGGATTTTTGTTTTGCATGGAAGGGGTTATAGACGGTTGAAACATAGTATAACGAGAGAGGGGTTCTACAGGAATCGGTTCTAAAAATTCAGCTTGGAGCGGTGTGTCTGATATATTGTGGATTTCTACTAGTGCAAGTCCGTTTTCGCAAGTAGTAATAGTATCAGGTATTTGCAAATTGCCGTTAGTTAATGCTGAGATAAAAATTTCGCCGTCAGGAGAATCTACAGGAATAGGCTTTATTAATATTTCCTTTGAGTTTACGTCATATTTACGTTGTTTTTCATGGGGTTGTCGAAAATGTATTGGTATAGAAAATTTCGGATTTGACAAAGTTTTTTGGGAGAGACAAATCGAAAGATCGAATTTTTGGAGGTCTTCGAAACCTATTAAACCGTCAAAGAAATCGTGAAAATCATATAAAAGAATATCCATTAGAAGGGGTGAATGAAATTCTTTGAAACTTGGAATTGTGGCTTTAAAACGTACGTTAGCCTTTCCGGTACAAGTTTTAATTTGAATTTTGTCATGGTAAATACAATTCGGGTAATATTTTTCTATTATACTTGGTCGAATTATGGATTTTGAACAACCGGTATCAATTAATAAGATCATAGGCGGGTTTTGAATTTTTATATAGGGTAATGAACAAGGGGTAGAAATAGAATTAAATTCTGCTATGTGTTGTGAGGTTGGTGGGCTAGTACTGTAAAATTTTGAGGGTCGTCGTCATTGTTTTGTTCGTCCGAATTTAAGTTCGCGTACTCATTGTTATCTTCGTCGTAATTTTGATAAAAAGCTTGCGAAGTGCAAGGTTCTTCGCTATAATTGTGTGTGAAAGTTTCGGGGTACTCGTTCTCATTTATTTGTTTATGATCTTGGTCTACTTGAAAAAGTTCTTCGAAATGAAATCTCCGTTGTTGATTGTTTTGTCCGAAATTGTGAGTATTTTGTTTATTTTGGGTCGGATTTAATTTTGAATAATTACTTATTCCGCTCATGGGGCTAGGTTTAGGTTGCGTTGCAAATTTATTCGGTTGCCAGACATTTGGTCTGTTGAAATTTTGTTTATTCGGTAAAAACTGTTTTTTCTGTTGAAAGGAATTTAAGTTTGGTCTGTTAGTTGGCATGAAAGTTTTGTTTTGTGATGAAAATTGAGGTCTGAAAGATTGCGGTGCCGACATATTTTGTGGTTTTGTGTTTTGAAATTGATATGGCACAGTTGGTGTTACAAAAGCGGGGGAAGGCATCCATGCCATTGGCTTAGATACTTGGAAGTTAGACTGCGTGAACATAGTACGGGTGTAATAAGAAAAGTTTTCTTCCTCGGCCACGGTTTTTATAGCGTCCTCTAAACAAGACAATTTTTGAATCCTAATCATCATTTGTAGTGTATTAGGTAAATTACGAACATATGTGTCTAAGGTCAGTCGTTCATAATGTCTCGCAAGTAAAGTTTTTCCTCTGTCGCTTGATTTGATTGGATTAATTTTGCCATTAAAAGACTTCTAATTTCTTGGCATCTTATGCCGAAACTGTGTAGAGATTCGCTTTTATTTATTTTTAATTGTAATAAATCTTGCTCTAAACATCTTACGTCGCGTTGATCACCAAAATTAGTAATAAGAACAGTTTTAATTTGTTCCCAGTTTGATATTTCTAATCGCGATCCTATTAACATCTGCGCTCTACCAATTAATTTGCCTAGTATAGCTCTAGTTAAAAATCTATTTAATGCATCATTATTAGGATCAAAAAATGTGTTAATCAAGTCATCTCCGCTTAAAATGAATAAATTTAAACCAAAAGGGTTGCCATCATACATGGGGATTGTATCCACATATAATTTAATTAGTTGGTAATTAACTGCCATTGTATTTTGTTGCACAAAATTATTTTCTATTTCTTCGTCGGAATCTGGTATGTTAGGTAATGAATTAAAATCGAAATGAAAGTTTTGATTAATTTCAGACATGCAAAAATTAATTTAATTTAATTTTTCTGAAAGAAAAAAAAAATTTTTCCTTACTAATCTTTTAATTGATCTAACAAAATGGTTTTTAGGCTTTCACGGCCAGTGCTGTAATTTGATACATGGTGATTTTCCGGGTTATTATGCCGTGACCTCGGTAACTGGTAGCTGCCAGAAACAGAGTTAAAATGCACATCCCTAGCATTAGCTGACTTTGACAATTGACAGTACAGACATTTTGGTTAGCTTTGATGTGGAGTCTTTATTTACAAAGGTGCCAATTAAAGACACTCTGGAACTATTACAACCTTTATTCCCTCCACAGGTATTGGTCCTATTTAAACATTGTCTGACAACGTGTTATTTCTTATGGAAAGGGGAGTATTATGAACAAACCGATAGTGTGGCCATGGGAAGCCCCCTGAGTCCAGTAATAGCAAACTTTTTCATGGAACACTTTGAAAGGGAGGCGTTGGAGAAGGCTGAACTCAAACCTGCTCATTGGTACCGATATGTAGATGATACGTTCATTGTTTGGCCACATGGTAAGGAGACTCTGACCTTTGAACCATTTAAATAATCAGCACCAGAACATCCGGTTCACCATGGAGGAAGAAAAGGATGGTAAGCTGGCGTTTCTCGATGTTTTGGTAAGTAGGAATGAGGGTCGGGTGGCCCACAGTGTGTACAGGAAACCCACCCATACTGATAGGTACCTACAAGCAAATTCGAATCATCACCCGGCACAAAAGAGAACGATTATTAAAACATTAGTCAACAGGGCTAAGACAATCTCTGACCCAACACATTTAGACAATGAACTGAAACATCTGTCTGAGGTTTTACAAGCGAATGGTTATAAAGAACGGGATATAAACCGTGTGATGAACCCAAAACACATACGGGTAGATTGCGAGAAACCGAAAGAAGATCTGCAGGTGGTATGCCTACCATATGTTAATAGTGTGACAGATCGCATTCCGAAAAGTCCAACAGGAGTTGAGGCCAGTGAAAGATCGGCTAGATCCTCTTTTCACTCCTGGAGTTTATCGCATCCCTTGTGAATGTGGCAAAGACTATATAGGTATGACACAGAGGTTGTCACCAGGAAAAAGGAACATGAAAGGGCTTTACGACTTAACCAACCCGAGAAGTCCGCCGTCGCCCAACATGCGTTGGACGAGGGGCATGTAATACAGTTCGAGAGCACTAGCGTTCTTGTGAGAACAACGGGGTTTTATAACTTGGTTAGGCGGGAGGCACTGGAAATTGAACAGCATCCGAATAACATGAACCGCGATGAAGGGTTCCGTATGAGTAGAACGTGGCTACCCTTATTGAAAAACAAACAACGGGATGGGTTGAGTGGCTATGGTAATGTGGGAATTCAGCGCGAACGGACGCCCCCATCGTGATACGTGACCAGGGAGATGCTGTAGCAACAGCGTCGGCGAGTAGCGCATCCTCGATAACTACTGGCATGGCCACTCCTACATGTCCACCGAACCGTGACGGGGCGGGCCTAGTCGCCGGATTTGAGCCTGTGGCCCCGCCTACCGGCCGACTGCGCAGGTCCGAACTCACTTGTGCCAGCATCCGCATTACACGATCGATGACTAATAACAGCGTAGCCACGCCTACTGGGTTGCCGACCAATGCCGAGGAGGGCATCGGTTCTCGAGCCGAGCTTCAGGCCCCGCCCACTACCCAACGGCGCGAATCCATCGCGCTCGTGCCACTCCCTACGTCACACGATCGATGACTAATAGCTTGGCCACGCCTTCGCGGCTACTCAACCATGACGGGTCGTGCGTCATTGCTGATATCGATCGTGCCCCGTCCACTGGCTGTGTACGCAGGTGCAGAAGCGCGCGCAGCTGCACCGACACTACGAGACCGCTAACGAGGTCCCTATCGGCCTCAGTCGCGGCGAAGCTTTTGCAGAGTCACCACTGAAGATGCCGACAGTGAAGAGCGGCGAAACGTTTGGAAGCATGGGATGCGATCAGTTACAGCGGCGGCTACGGAACGCCTCGGAGGACCACCATTATCCGAGGAACGGTTCCGACCGTAGCAGTCGTAATACCAACAGTAGGAACCGAAATCAATATATGGACAGGCCCAGAGACACCGATAGCGGGTCTGTCCCCACAGAGCCTAGCCCGAGAACAACCAGGGCAGGTAAAAGAATCCCAGCTAATGCTAGGGATGTGCATTTTAACTCTGTTTCTGGCAGCTACCAGTTACCGAGGTCACGGCATAACAACCCGGAAAATCACCATGTATAAAATTACAGTAAAAGATGGTCTTTAAGTACAACGCAACGATTAATGGTAGCTTGCCTAAGGAAAACTATAATAATTTTAATAGGTAAGTACAAAGGAAAAATGTCATGTTGTAGGTAATTACAACTTTCATATTGCTTTTGACCTTTTTGCATTGAATTTATAACTTGTATTTATATTTTATATCTACTAGATTTCAATGAACTGTAGGGTTATATTTATAAGAAACTGCTCATTTACCCATATACTAACATACCTAACTTTTTGTACTTAGTTTAATAATTTAATAAAATTAAAATGCATGGAATGTGTAAGTTAACGAGTGAAATAAATAAAAAATGTAAATAATGCAAGTATGACGGAAATTAGAGTTTATTAAATTGTTATTGTTTGTATTGTTATACACTACAGCAAATACTACTTGTGTTTAATAAATCTATAACAAAATTAACATGTCTAAAACATACATTTCACTGAAAACTATTAATATTGTTCTTAAATACGGTAGGTATAATTTTAAGTATGAAATGATAGATAAAATAAAAAAGTCTTCTAACACTTTCAAGAGTACTACAAGGAAATAATTTTCAAAAATGTTCCACAAGACTAAATGAATGTTTTTTTTGTATTTTATTATAATTATTCAGTTCAGCATAATTTCAATTAAAAAGTAATACATACCTACATAGTGGTTCATTTTTTTTACTGACTAAATTGATTAACTAGACTCTTCATATTTAAGTATTCATTATTTCTTAAGTATTTCTGTTTAATAATTTGGGTAGAATAAAAAAGACAAATACAAATTTTAATTTATTAACAATAAAATAAAATTAATAAATTAAAAGTATCTAAGTCCTTACATACATTTAATTGATTTTATGTTGAACAGTTGTTCTGAGTTCTAATTTATTTACAGAGCACCGTTCAATCTAAGGGATGATCATGCATGCACGATTAAAAACAATCTTGCCATTTCATTGTACGATACCTTATTATGTTACGTTGTGTATATTACAACAACAGTTAGCTTTCATAATTTTTAAGATATTCTAACTAGATGTTTTCATACTGTACATAGAATTATGAAACTAGTTTATTTTTCTTAATTTTTATTTGTTTCGAAATTTTAAAACTCACGACAGACAACTGAATATATTGTCTTATAGAATATTCTTCAAAGTGAGTTAGACACTTCTTTATAATATTATCCATCATTCCATGTTTACAATTAATACCAAGAAAATGTATCTGTAATATTTTTCGCTTATTCTTTCTGGTATTGGATGCTATGAATTGTTTTGTTTTTGTATGTAATGTAATTTGTGGCACTACACACACATAACTGAAAGATAAAAACAATAATTACAAATTATTATCTAGCTTTAAATGACTGTTGCAGGTGATTTTTTCTAGCAAAAACCAGTTGCTTTATTTTAGTTCTGTATCTAACTACAATTTCTGTATTTCTACAGAAATTGTAGTTCATTGTTTACTATTTTACAGATGTAGAGTTCTTCTTAAACATATTTTATCCATCAGAAACATAAATAGAGTGTTGAAATATGTGCATACAACAATCAATCAATTCTATGTTATGCTTTAGTAATATTTCTTTTGTGGGGCTGGGGTAGGTTGAGTTCTCACTTTCAACGACAAACACGTTCACATTATAATAAAAAAGTTTTAGGAATCGTTTTGTTCGAATTTATTTGTTTCTAAATAAGTAATCAATAATTACAGCAGTTGGAAAAGAGGGATATTCTTTAGGTACTTACACAATTTTGTGATAAAAATACGGGTATCTAATTATTATGTACACTGTAGTAACATAAAAAATACAATTTACTGAAGTTTGATACATGGTGATTTCCGGGTTGTTATGCCATGACCTCGGTAACTGGTAGCTGCCAGAAACAGAGTTAAAATGCACATTCCTAGCATTAGCTGGGATTCTTTTACCTTACCGAGGCCACGGCATAACAACCCGGAAAATCACCATGTATCAAATTACAGCATTGGCCGTGAACGCCTAAAAACCACTATAATTTACTGAAGTGTTATTACATTATAATGAAACAATTTAAAAATATCCACATATATTTTACACAATATTCACGCTGAACGGCTGTAACCATAGCTGTAACAGAAGCTCCGCTGGCGCACTGACCCCAATGCTCCAAAAGCCTCAACTCTAGTCTAAATTTTTATCGACAAGTCTCAATAACACCATTGTGCATACGTAAATTGCATTCAATACATTATTTAGCGTTATTTTTGTCCAATAAAATACTTTGTGCCATTAATATTTGACAATTTAATGACAATTCGTAGTTTTGACGTTTAGCGATGTTAGTGTTTTCTGTGTAAGTCTGGCTTAAGGCTATACACATTTTATATGACAAAACAATGAAATTTGGGTGCTTTTTGGAGGCGTTTTTTATGTTAAATTTAAAAAAAAAAATTTAATGTTTATTTTTCAGAATATGTTCATAATTACGTATATTTCAATTTAAACATAAGTTTTAGCAGGGCTGACAACCAAAAAATCAAAATTAAATCGATTTCCTGGAAAATGGAACACCCTGTATAAGAATTGATGTTATCGTCAGATTCTACGCGCCATCTAGTGTCTGTATACCAAATTTCGTCACACTGGCTATGATGGTTTCTGAGATATTCGCGCTGAAAGTCTTAGAGGGAACACCCGGTATAAAGGATAGTCGTCCTACTGTTGATGTTGTTAGTTATAAGTGTATGATATCTTATTTCTATTTGTACATTTATGTCATTTATGTTCCACCTAATTTTCCTCTAGCCGATTACTAGGTACTATTGGATATGTTAGAGCTTGTAATTAACAAAAATGTAAATGTGATACTCTTAGGTATTTCAATATTAGCTACTTTAACAATGGGCAAGGTACATGATAATAAATCTCGACTCATGTATCGGTCAGTGGTCGCGCGGTTTAAGGCGTCAGTACTTGAATCGAGGTGACTAGATCGGTGTGGGTTCGCGCGTAGCTGCCGGTAGACCGTATATAAGCTATATTCGTGGAGAGGATTGGCACTCTCTCTGCGGGTATGGTAGGGTGGAAGAATGTTAGCTTGGGTCAATGTGAGAGATTGATACCGGTTGATATTTGACTACCCCCCTAATTAATAAGGTTTTCCAGGTTTTCCTCATTCCTGCACTAAATAGTGATTAGGGCTTACCAACGTAAGTCTTTCCTGGGCGCAAATGCGGCCTGCTTAATAATAATATACCGCCCACACAAGTCTCCGACTTCTGGGCTAATCCCTGTGATTAGAATGAGGGGTAGAGATATTATTATTATTATCATAATTTTATTAATTTTTTTGGCGCTGTACAACTTAATGATATTGTTAACTCCAATGGTAGACTTTTAGACTTGATTATAAGTAACTGTTCCGCTAAAGTGTTTAGAGATGATCACCTTTAATAAATGAAGATGCGTATCACCCTGCATTAAATATTTCTCTCAGAACTGTAAAAGATGATTACAGTCGATTTCCAAAAAATTTTACTCGTACATACAATTTTAGATTGGCAAATTATCCAGCCATGTATCGACTGGTCATGTTTGAATACCATAAACAATGTTAATGATACCTGTATGTTTTTTTATGTTTGTGTAAAGTTATATATGCTTTGTTTGATATGCATATACCATTATATAATTCTAATAATAGGAAAAAATATCCGTTTTGGTATACATCAGAAATTTTCAACAATATAAAATTAAAAGAAAAGTATCGTAATAAGTATAAAAAATATAATGACACTCAATACCTCAATGATTTCAAAAGATTGCGTATACTTATTAAATCGCAGGTAAATGATGCTTATAAAAAGTACATTGAGAACACAGAGCAAAAAGTAATAAATGATCCTAAATCTTTTTGGGCATATGTACAAAGCAAACAAGGTTCAACACGAATTCCGGGTAAGATGTTTTTGAACGATAATTCATATGACGACCCTTCCACGATTGTTAATGGTTTTCGAGAATACTTTAGCAGTGTTTACTTGCCAAATAATACCGATGTTTATTGTGAGACTAATATCAGTTGCATTTCATATACCTGTATAAACATACCATATTTAAATATGGGTGAAGTGCAGCAAGCTCTGCGGGAATTGAAAAATAAAATGACAGCAGGTCATGACCAAGTACCTAGTTTTCTCGCTAAAGATTGTTCCAATGTTTTTGCGGCTCTTCTGTTAATAATATTTAATCTTATTTTGTCTACATCTACTTTTCCTGATTGTTGGAAATTTAGCAGAGTATGTCCAGTGTTCAAAGATGGAGATGCAGCCTATTTTAATAATTACGGACCAATTTCTATAATACCGAATTTTTCAAAGGTTTTCGAGATGTCTGTGTATAATCGTATATATAATGATGTTAAAAATTGTATATCTATTTCACAGCATGGTTTTATGAGCCAAAGATTAACGATGACCAACTTAATTGGGATGACTCAATATATTTCTAATGTATTGGACGATCAAGGACAGGTTGACGTATTGAACACAGCTTTTTCGAAGGCATTATAACTTTTCTGTTTACCTCTTTTATTGTGTGGGTAGTTATAAGGTTGTTTGCCTCGGCTTAGGCGTGAGTTCGGCGGGGTTTTTGATGTTCACCAGAAGTAAATTCGTATTCATTAACAATAGGATTTAGGTGGTAAAATAAAGCAAACACATGACAAAAATATATGTATTTAAAAAGTTCTTTATTGTGGGAATACCTGAGTTGTTGCCATGCTCTTCTTCTGCCATCCCTAGTTGGTTTCGTCAGATTAACTTCCTACCATGACTTGATAGATAAATTTGGAATTTCACCAGGTGATATCGGACGGTGAGGTAAAGTCTTGCTGTTTTTGGGTGGTAACTTCCCTAAGTTTAATTAGTACATATTTTATCCATATTTTCATACATAGGACATAAATGGAATATGTTCCAACATTTACATCAATTATGCTCCTAGACCATACTATACTTATACTAAGACTTTATATGTAAAAAAGAATCTTCAAGTATAAAAAATAATATAATACTGGATTTAATTAAATACTTGATTTAATTCTTAATATGTCTTAATTCTGAAATAATTCTGGCCACAGCTCTAAAATAGAAAAACAATCCCCATTGAATTTATTGCACGTGGTTCACTCATTTAATTTATTTAATAACAAAACAATTCTCACCTATATCGATGTTTGAATTCTGCCACTCAAAATACAAGTTACATGTGGTTAGCAAAATGGCTTCTTCACTTATTAAAGTATGACAATGACCAGTGCAGAGATAGTCGATGGAAAGACCTCAAGATCGATTTTTCCCGGTATTTATGAGAATCTCTAGGTTTTTTCTATTAAATTTTATCCAATCGCGTCCCTGCGTGAAGGCCACTGAAATCAAGTAATTTTATATTATGATGACTGGAATGCGCTAAAAGCTGCGCGAATGGATTGTTTAATGATCAGCGCCATATTTTGTTTTGTGCCTTTTCTAGCAATGGCGGAGCAGATAGTGCTGTGTCGTTAGCTGCAGTTGTGAATTGAAATGGAATTGAATTCTGAATATGAAGAATTATTTCAGTGCTATATGTTGGTTAATTTTACAGTCCCTTATAAAACATGATTTTCATGTTCAACAATAGCACCCACAAAAATACACAAAAAATAACACTGAGATACAAGATAAAAGAAGAAGCCACACTGTACGCCAATGACGTATTTACAAACAAAATAATGGGAAATTAAGAACACAATTCATATCGTACGTGCAGATGGTTGTCTCTCTCTCACCCACATACATAACCAATGAAGTATGTCTTTGCTGAGTTTTGTGTGCCTCCTTTTGTCTGCTCCTAGGGTTGGTACCTTTATTTGGATGCGCAATGGGACTTAACGCATTCCATATCGTATATTTCAGTGGTGAAGCCTCGAGTTTCGTGTAAAAATCAACTACCCGACTTACATGTACCTGTATTTATGGTGGCCTATCTTATAGTCTACTCGTTAAGTGACAGTTCGAAAGCCCCTTAACCTCAAATTATTAATGAAATTCAAGGCAGAATTACTCTGTTATTAAGATGGTTAATTGCCCGAACCACGGCCCTTTTCACTCGAGAATCGTTACCCAGATGTGCTGTGTCGTTCTGCAGTTTATGAAAAATATATAGATTGTATTTACATATAGCGGTATTTTAAAATCAAGAAAATATTCAGTTTAGTATAAGGTTAGTATTACAATGTCTTTTACAACTTAATTAATAATATAAAAGTGATTTTCAGGAAATTAAATTCAACTAGTGCATAGTTTGATATACCAGGCGTAATCAAGATGTCGATAACAAAATATTAAATATATATAACAAAGCAGCATGAATGTTATAGCATTTGATCGCATATGTCATTCAACTCTCTTGTCAAAGCTCGAAACATTTGGTTTCAGTTCGGCCTTGTTGAAATTATTGGAATCCTATCTTAAAGACAGACTTCACTATGTCGCATACAATGGATATAAATCTAATATCTATACTGCTATTTCGGGAGTACCTCAGCGATCTAATCTCGGCCCGCTATTGTTTTTGTTATTTGTTAATGACCTTTCAGATTATATTAGATGCGAACATCTTTTGTATGCAGATGATTTGAAAATGTTTAGCTCTATAGGTAATGAGGATGACTCTTTAAATTTGCAGTCACAGTTGACTAAATGGGTTGAGTGGTGCAATTTCAATAATTTATCACTAAATATCTCCAAATGCAAAGTAGTAACGTACTCACGTAAAAAGTCTCCATCAATATTCCATTATACAATAAATGATAGAGCACTTACAAGGTGTGTTTTTATTCGCGATCTGGGAATTACTTTTAATTCGACTTTATCATTCGCAATACACATCGAGAATGTAGTGGCTAGTTGTAACAGATCTCTGGGATTTATAACGCACAATTGTAAGCTGTTTTCCAATGAGTTGGCATTAAAAATATTATTTAATTCTCGTGTTCGATCTAAAGTTGAATATTGCTCACTTGTGTTTTCGCCAATTTATACTTCCTATTCTGTATGTATTGAAACGATTCAAAGAAAATTTTTAAAATTCTTACATTTGAAATGTCATGGACTATATCCAGAGAGAGGTGCTAGTCAAGCTCTCTTATTAAATGCATTTGGTATGCAATCTTTAAAGTATCAGTAGATTATTTTAATTATAATTATTCTTTATATATTGTACTATTTCATATTTTAAATTGTGTATTTTATATTGTATATTTGTATTTTATATTGTGTATTTGTATTTTTTATTATTATTTTATATTTTTTATATATACTCGTATGTGTATTTACTGTTCAGTTGTTGCCCTGTAAATGGACTTTCTGTTGGGCAAATAAATAAATAAAAAATAAATAAATAACCTCAATTTTGTTTACATACAGCGGGAATAATTCGTGAAATTTGCCAAAATGAATTAATATGAATGAAATATTTACTAGTAGTAGTGAATGAAAGAGCAAAAGAACCATAAACGATTGTGTTAAACCATCAGTGTTGAATAGAAGAAAGTGAAATAATTGTCCGATAACAATAAATAAGAAATATATTAAATTTGTCACTAGTAATACTACTAAATAATAATAATTAAACTACAAATGACCAGTAACAAAACCCCTCTTTCCTCTAAAAAGTTTACCTCGTAAACTTTTACAGGGACGGGTATCACAAAAAAATTAATCATTTTCAGAATCGGGTGGATGGGACTTTAAGTCTTTGGCATTCCAATGTTCTCACGGAATGACCTGTCGCATCCGTCAATTCATATGTCCATGGAGAAAGAATATTTCTTATGGTGAATGGACCAGTAAACTTCGCTGCTAGCTTCAACGTGAACTTTTTACTAGCATCTGACAAAACATAGTTTCGTTTCCACACCGTTTGATCCAGTTGGAATTGATCACCTTTGAGACGTTTCTTAACATCTTCCTTAAGAGTATCCGATATTGCTTCGGGCTTATCTACTATGGAAAGGCCAGGTGTATCCGTTACGGTCTCATCGGATTTACTTGATAATCGAATTTCTCGTCCAAAATTGATAAAGTTTGATGTTAAATTTGTGACCTCAGAACGAGATGATCTGATGGCTGACGCTATTTTTCGAAGGTAACGATCCCAATGGTGGTGTTTCTCCTTCACGTATGCTGCTAACATGATCTTCACTACCCTGTGAACTCGCTCAACGGGGTTCGCTTGAGGATGATAGTTTGGAGTGTAACACACCTTTATATGGTAACTATTTGCTAAATTCTTAGAGAGATTACTCCTAAATTGTGAGCCATTATCGACTATAATCGTTTCAGGACAACCGAGGACTAAAATGACCTGATCCTCTAAAATTTTTTTAATAGCCGAAGTGGTAGCAGCCCGTAAAAGAAAGAACAAGGCGAATTTACTAAAGCAGTCCAGTATCGACAAAATGTATACATATCCTTAACTTGATCTTGGAAGAGGGCCGACGAGATCCATACTAACTAGCTGCCAAGGACGTTCAGCTGTTGGTTGGACATTCAGCATACGTCATATGGATCTCTTCTGTTCAGGTTTTGTCTGCAGGCATGTATTACATTTTCTTATATAAGCCGCCACATCAGCACGAAGTTTCGGCCAATAGTACCGCTGGGTACGTGCAGTTGTTTTAAAAATACCCAGATGACCGCAATGGGAAGGGTCGTGGTGATCCCTAATAATTTTGGTCCGCCGTTCTTTTGGAACAACATACCACCATACAGTGCCCGTAAGATTCGGATAACGGGGAGTATCTCTTTTATACAAACGATCATCCAGAGGGGATACCGTTCAGGCTGGTTTTTAACACATTCCATCAGTTTCTGATACCACTTATCAGTGGTTTCTCATACGGAATCCTCGTTGCTATCCACAATAGTCAAACTATCCACAATTGGAACGGCACGGTATAGTGCATCTGGTATCGTATGATGTCCTCTAGGTCGGTGCACTACCTCAAAATCATGCTGTTGCAGACGAATGGCCCACCTAGCAATTCTGCCAATAGGGTATTTCGACCCTTCAATATATGGTCTCCATTTCTCAATAGCGAAGATTATGGCCAAGCACTTTTTCTCAACCGTGCTACACTTTCTCTCTTGTTTATTTAGTGATCTGCTAGCATAACAAATAACTCGTTCGATTCCATCCTGTTCTTGAACTAGCTCCTAAGCCAAAATCAGCGTCCGTCTGGATGATGAAAGGAAACTCAAAATTTGGACAGCTCAACATTGGTGCAGTTACCAAGTGTTCCTTTATCGTATTTAGAGCTTTGTCATAAGAGGAATCCCATTGGAACGGTTTATTTTTCCGTGTCATACCGGTAAGTGGAGCGATAATCGTCGCGAATTTAGGTACAAAGCGCCTGTACCACGAGGCTAAACCTATAACTCGGCGCACTTATAACATTTTTCGGTGGAGGAATTTGTAGAATTGCTTCTACTTTCGCCGGATCTACTAATAGCCTAGACGAGTTTACCACGTAACCTAAATATTTTAATTCGGGCTTACAGAAGTTGCATTTTTCTCAGTTAACCGTTAACCCAGTCTTAGCGATACGCGCGAGAGCCTCTCTCAAAATATCTACGTGAAGTTGGAATGTAGGGGTACAAACGACGATATCGTCTAAATAAACGAATACATACTACTCCAGATCAACGCCAATTACCCGATCTATTAGACGTTGCCAAACAGCCGGCGCTGAATGTATGCCAAAAGGCATGCGTTTATCAATTATCAATTGTACCATTGGTACAAACCGCGATTGGGTACGGTAAACGCCGTTAAGGGTCGCGACTCCTTTGCTACTGGAATTTACCAGTAGGCAGACTTTATGTCGAAAGTTGTTAAAAATGTTGCGTCTCGTAATTTATCGAGAATATTGTTAACGTACGGAAGTGGATACGCATAGGGGAAACTAACTTTGTGGAGCGCTCGATAGTCCACAAAGAACCGCCACTTACCATCAGGCTTCTTCACCATAACTATGGATGAAGACCAAGCCGCTCTCCGACGTTTCTATAATGCCCTCCGCTAAGATCGATTCAAGTTCAGCGTTAACTTCCTTTTGTAATATTGGCGACAGCGGGTAATACCGTTGTTTTATTGGTGGCGAATTCGTTCGTATGGTTAGTTCTACCAAATGAGTACACCCGAGCTTCTTACTCATTTCCATAGTTTCTAATAAAAATTACCTAAGAGTAACTAATTATATTAACCCCGTTCTTAACTTAAAAAAAGAAAACAATAAAAGAAAAAAAGTGTCGAACCTGACAACTAAATTTGACGCAGTAAATTATGTAAGTACCTATTGAATAACCAAATAATAACTGCAAGAAGTATATTGTACCATCCTGTATAGATGAAAGCAACTCCACCTAGTTTGTATGTAATGTTGGTATGTGTAAATATAACTACCATATATTTAATACTAATATCTCAATTATAAAAAGTGATAGGTTATTGTGTTCACCCTGTACGCAGAAAGCAAAATGTCTGAAATAATAGGGACTATTCCTATCCAAAAGCCGAAATATTTCTTACAGCATTCGGAAAAATTTAAAAGACAAGCATATACTCATTTGCAAAATTTATACTAAATTATAATTTCTAAAATCTTAATTCTTAACTAAATTAATTTTAAATTTACGCTACTCTCCTTCAAGAGTCGGTATTGCATGTATTAGTTGCTTGGTTGGACTAATTTTCAACAAAGTTATTTTTTTCTTAACTTAAAATTAAGTCAACAAGTATAACCGTTTGCTTGTCCACCCTGTATAAATCCTACTAAATCCTACCAAAGATCGCTTAACTAATTATTTATCAAGTTGATACTATCAAGTTCAATCAATTAGAAAAAAATGTGAAAACTATTGTCCAACACGGCATTACTTCTCCAAAGACTCTGTATATATGTTGAATTAATGTCTAATTTAAGATTACTAATAAACCAATCAAATATTTTAAGAAGATCTATAAAATAGTTAAGTTTATATTTCAAATTATATTTTTTTTTCTTTTTTTTTTCTCTACCCCTCATTCTAATCACGAGGATTAGCCCAGAAGTCGTAGACTTGTGCGGGAGAGGGGGCGGCATATTATTATTAAGCAGGCCGCATTTGCGCCCAGGAACGACTTACGTTGGTAGGCCCTAACCACCATTCAGTGCAGGAATGAGGGAAACCTGGAAAACCTCATTAATTTGTGATCACTCTTTGTATATGATCAACAACAAAAAAAAATTGCAACTATGTAAGCTTATGCAAAAATTTCTAAAAGTGTTCTCAAGTTTAAGAATAAGACTGTACACAAAATATTTTGTTTGCTTGTGAATTACATATTTATACTGTTTGATCACCCTGTATAAATAATATTAATCGGGAAAATAACGCTAAAATCAGTAATAGTCATATCCAACGATAAATATTTAAAAAAAAGGTTTACAAAAAAATACAGTTGGGTGCCAAATCTTATCACGCGACACAAAAATGCCGCCGTGCAATAAGGGAGGGGTCCGGAAATAAAGTTCACTTTATAGAGTGACAAATTGTAATATATTTATTGTTGGATATTTAATTGTTGATGACAAAAATACGTGGTAAACAAGAACACTGATAGATCACTCTACTAGTCTAATATATCCGTGGACTTATCAGATCTACCGGGTAAGTATCTGTGGTCAATGGTTGTCTAGATTTATTAATTTTCGATGGTTCCTAGCGAGCGTCAAAACTAACCACAAACCACAATCTAATTTAGAAACATAATAATGTCACATAAACAGGAAATCCTTAAATATTATACTGCATGTACCACAAAATTGGGTTACCCAATAGCGCTATTGCGTACCTTACAAAACAATCGTTTGGTGTTTGTAAGTAATAAATAAAATACATACATTATACTCACCAATAAATTGTGAACTACTTTTAGGCTACTGCGAACCAATATACTGTTAGAGAATTGAAATAAAACAGATTTTGAAAGAAAAATTACAAGCCGTATATTACTTCAAGTTGGCAATAAATAGGCTAACAATTATCAAATGTGTTACTGCGTTTGGATCTATATGTCGAATGACGCGACCGAGTCCCATGTCCTGATCGCTGATTCCGCTATTCCTCCCGATCAAGGCACTATTGTATTTCCCCCTTCGTCTCTAGTCCCGGCTCTCAAGGTGCCACCAAGTAAGAGTTCCAGCATCCGTCATCATTTCTAACACGGCCTTTCCTGACTTTAGACTGTCGCTACTCTAACATCATGCAGAAAGCATCCCATTGAGGCCAACCTAGAGCAGAAAATTCCAAAAGCATTTCCATTTTTTTTATCTGTGTTTTATTGTTTAATATTATCTAATAACACAACTTAGAAGAGACAATTCTGCATCACCGCACCAGGGAGGAATAATCCTAATCTAAATAAACACAAATATAAATATAAACCATGTATGCATACACCAAATAAAATATAATTTGGCCAAATAAACATAATACTTAAAACTAAGGAGCTCCTGCGCATCCAGGCGACCACTTCCGGTCCACCTGCCAGGCGACCAAATTCCGGTCCACCTGACCTTAAAACTAACCAGACGACCAAATTCCGGCTCACCTAAACTTAAAACTAACTAGGCGACCAAATTCCGGTCTACCTGAACTTTAAACTAACCAGGCGTGATTGTAGTTTAGAAAAGTGTTCATGGAACTGCCTGTTATAATTATTTGTTTATTCAAATATATGAAAGGTAACAAGACCAATGAAACATACAGGCGGCAGCTACCCTTGGCGCGGCTCTGCGGAACTTGGGCACAGAACAATCGCAATGACAGTTTACCTATATTTTAACTAATAATTTTCATATGAATGAAAATTTTAGGATGTTTTAAAGTTCAAACAATAGTTACTGCTAAAATTAAATAATCTCTATTTATTTGGTAAAACCAAAACATTAACAGTTACAATATCCTAATAAGGCCAGTTTTCAATTAAAAGATTCGCTTTGATCAAAGTTTACTATAGAACTCTTATTCGTTGCAATGTTTACAGAAACATCACGGACATTCGTGGTCGTTTTCAAATTTCTGGTACAGAAGGTCGATCTACTATTTGATGGAACAATTTCGCACAGTCACGGACACATTTCTTAAATATGATTTACTTTTATCTTCTACAAATTTTCAACAACTTTTTCCGTTATTTACTCCGATATGTTTATAAGTGATCGTCTAATCGCAGTGACAGATAGCACATTACAATCTTTAGTAAATTGCAAAAGATTTCCTATTTTAAAATAGCCTTATCTCATTTCAGTCTACACCATCTATATAAATAGCAAATCATAACAAATTTTTTGGCAACGTAAAAATGTATTATTTGCAGTAGGTATAACATCCAGTAACAATTATAACCATACCAACAAAAATGGTTGTAAAATGTTCTGATTTACAATTGATGTGAAGTTAAAAGAAAAATGGGAACAGCTTTTAAGGTAAGAGTAATAAGTAAAACTGCATTTAATAATTAGCCATCAGACAGCATAAATTTACCAAATTTTCGATTTTTTTGTATTTGAAATTTTTTTAAATAAAGGAGTAGACCTCCAAGGCCGGTTTTCGGCCCCTTTTGTTTAAAAAAAGGAATTTTTTTGCCAGTAAGTATAAGTCATAAACAGTTGATTTGACCCTAAACGGAGCCTCAAATACCCCCCCCCCCCTTATTCACTCCACAGTCCTATTCCCTCCACAGTCCCTATGATAAAATAATAGGGTAGCATAAACGCCTTGTAAGTGACTAACTATTTGCCAGACTACTACCCTTGAGCCCTTTTACATATTAATTCACTCATACCCTGCCCCCCCTCCGCCCCGCTGATTTTTATTTATATAGCACCCCAAAAGAAATAAATACCTACCACGTCCACGTCTTGTTTCTGGGTAACGCTAAGAGTAGTTTCAATAAAATCAGCGGGGGAGGGGATGGGTATGAGTGAATTAATTTGTAAAAGGGCTCAAGGGTAGTAGTCTGGCAAATAGTTAGTCACTTACAAGGCGTTTATGCTACTCTATTATTTTATCATAGGGACTGTGGAGTGAATAAGGGGGGGGGGACTTGAGGTTCCGTTTATGGTCAAATCGACTGTTTATGACTTATACTTACTGAAGCACAGGAACGACTTACGTTGGTAGGCCCTAATCACCATTCAGTGCAGGAATGAGGGAAACCTGGAAAACCTCATTAATTATGGGGGTAGTCAAATGTCAACCGGTATCAATCTCTCACATTGACCCAAGCCAACATTCTTCCACCCTACCATACCCGCAGAGAGGGTGCCAATCTCTCCACGAATATAGCTTATATATGGTCTACCGGCTGCGGGGGTCGAACCCACAGCGATCCAGTCACCTCGATTCAAGTACTGACGCCTTAAACCGCGCGACCACTGACCAATTAAAGATGCATATATTTTTTTTTATTTTGGACCATTGATACACATATGGTCACACTATGGTCCATATGAGATCTATCGCAGCAAATTGAAAATCGGCTATAGTTGGGGGATTATAACACTACAATGGTGTAAAGCAATAAAATGTACATATGAAAAAAACATATTTACACATTTATTATATTTAAATAAAAATAGTATTAGCTAGATAGGTAATTCTTAAATATCAAAAAAATATATTTCATAGGTAACTCAAATAATAAAATAAAGAAGGTTATTAAGTATCTTGAGTGCACTATTTCTTAGGAAGCCCAGCTATATTTCCCAGTTCAGGAACAAAAAAAAAACGTTTTCTTGACATTTACTTTGGCTGTACCCAGCTGTTTTCCTAGCATTTTCAATATATTCAATAAAAGCATCCAAAACATTCGTTGGGTTAGATTCTTCGATGTCAGGGTGAGAGTAGATTGGCAATCATTCTAAAACTTTTTCTGCACAAAGAAGATATATGCCAATCTTTAAGAAACCTGACTTTAAATTTATTTCTGTGGTTTCAAGAATTTTAACCCACAGCTTATTCAATACAGAGGGAAACACATTTTTTGGTATCCTTGATATTCTCTGTCGTAAGTAAGGTGCGTCAAGTTTGGAGGAAGGGCAATGAAGGTAATGTTGTTTTCTTCATATGCCTTTAGGACTCTTAACTTATCTGAAATCTTAGGGTGTCTCCGACAAGAACCTTCTTTCCAGGTTTCTTTTTAAAGTCGGTAAAACTGAGGAAAAAATCAATCTTCAAAACTACCACCCTTAATCCATCCAGATTTTGAACGGTTGTATCGGCAATTTGGGTAACCGCCTTCCGTCCATGTATCCCACATTTTTTCCGCCTTGTAATTCACATACGGAGGCAAAGAGTTCCCCGGCAACATTGACACATACCATAAGACTTACGGCTGCTTTGGTGAAATTTTTAATAGCCTCGGGATATTTGCACCCACGTTTGGTAAGAATTCTTTAGTTTCAATTTCCAGATGCCTAAAGAAAGAATTTATTGTGTCTTCATTGACGGTTGTTCGGACCCTTTTAATATTGCTGCAAAATCTTTGAGACAGTTTCTTTTTGTGGCGCGCTAAAAACATTCGGACCAAGGCTTTCCAGGAAGGTTGTTGCATTGTTGCGCTTACTTCGTACCACGGCTGTGAAATACGTTTTAACAACATACTGCAAATCAAACAAAGTTAGAGGGAAATCCATAATTACACATTATTATAACGTTAGTGACGAATGATTTTTCTTCTTCGGTAGAAAAAATACATTTACGACCTGGTACATTACTTCATTATTACGACAAGCTTTTAGTTTTAAAATTATCGACTCCTCTAAAGACAGCTGTCTAGGTTCCACAGCAAGATTAATTATTTTCAGTAAATGGGCATCTAGATTTGATGTATTAAATTTATCTGTGCCTTTTTCCGAAATTAATGAGCTTTTTCCCCAGCATGTCTTAACAGGATCAAAGACACATTTATCCAGAGGTTGCAGCAGATCAGTTAGGTGACTTGGCAATTTTATAAGTGTTACTTTATTGGCAATTGCCTCTTCTATAAGACGAACACTGATATGGATTACATGCCCATCGTACAGTGCGCGACTTCTTGATCTAAAAGATTTTTTTCCTGTCGTAATTTATTTACATGAGGTACAAAACTGTCTTGAAACCAAGTGAAGAATTGGGACTCCTCCATCCACCCATTCTTTGATACAGTATATAATGCCCCTCGATAGATAAGCGACTGGGATCGTTTTTAAACCCAGATTCATCCGCATTATATATGAAACAGGCCATCTCTTCATACACAAAGTTAAGATATCATTAAGGTCTTTGTTTCTATGTTGTTTTAATTTGGAAAATGTAGATATTACATATTTATTAAAGTGAGCATATCTATTAGTATAATCAGATTTGGATACTATTGACACAAAATTGTTATTTGTTTCTTCAATAGCATGATCTGTATTCGGTTGATTGGCTATAGATGTATTATTAGCAACATAATGTATATGTTTACATATAGTCATATTGTCTTTGTAATCATTACAAGTACAGGAATACATAATATGTATACATATATTGCAGTTAGCAGAAGAATAAATTTGGCGATCTATCAATAATTTTCTAACTTCATATACATTTTTGTAACCTCATTATTAATTTTCCAGGAATGGAGTCCTTTATCCAAACGTTTTATAGTTCTTCTTTCTAAATAAAAGTACTTGATAACCTTGTGCAAAGATTCTAAGTGCATGTTAGTGTTGATTGATGATTTTTCGCGGAAGCAATGAGCCCATTTGTTATAATTATGAGAATAATTGTTTTCCAAATAGTGCCCAAATACTTCAGTTTCTTCATTACTGAGCATGTACTGAATGGCATTTTGCAAATTAATATTTAAATTAGAATTATCGATATCTCGCTGTAGAACTTTCAGAATTTTATAAATTTGACTTCGCTTTTCAATATTATGGATTTTGTTCAAATTAGATTGTCACGCTCTATCACCATGCCAGGAGCAGAAAAGCTGATTTTGAACAGGGCCCATGACCTGAATTCAAGCATTATAATATGCCTCAGCTAAATCTGACATAAACACTATCAACCGGATTCAAGAAACGGTCGTAACGCGTTAGTTGGACTAACCAGCTTTGTGCCCGTGTAAAGCTATTCACCAAAAATGCTGCTAGTTAGGCTGTTTATTTACGCCCATATTTGCGCTAAAAGTTAGACCCAGTATTGTACCTGTCTAAAAATTGCGTAACTTCGGCCTCTAGTTCCTTATGTTTTCCTATTGTACATTTTTGGACTATTTATATTCGAAAACAGTACTTTTCAGTGCTACGGGTTATTTAACATATCATAAAGTAAGTGTTATACATATAGTAATTATCTATATGTATTTATAGGTTAGAATTTGTCATTCCTATTTTTTTATGTGAATAGTTGCATTGAAATTTTACTGTAAAAAGTACTTTACAATATTAATTTATACTAAAAATATTAAGCAATATACACATATACAGACACAAATTTATAATAATGTTTTCACCTAATTACGAAAACGAAAGACCTTCATATTTTCAATGCAAATATTGTTTATTTTAGCATGTTTCCTGGTCCGCAAAGGATTGCCCTTGTTCTAAATGAGGAAAATGAGAATGATAATCTCAACGAAAGGTTGGATGGACCAAGAGATAACCAACAGCCAGCAGAAAATATCCACAGGGAGATACTGTTTCGAGACAGATTAGATCCTTTGCAAGTACCAGATGAACATTTGTTAAAGTATCGTTTACCTAGAAATGTGATTTTGGAGTTATGCGGGTTACTGGCACCAGAGTTATAACATCCCACAAGACGAAGTCGTTCCGTATCAGTTATGCTACAAGTTCTCATAAGATTCCTAGCATCAGGTGCTTTTCAGAGTTTAATAGGAGATATTGCTCACATTAGTCAGTCAACTTCTAGTCGAGTATTGACAAATTTCTATGTATCTATAAAATTTAGCTATTAACATTAGATACCCCTTTAATGAACATACCTATGTAATTGGTATTAAAGAAGCATTTTATGCTATTGATGGTGTACCCAATCTAATATGAGCTATCGATTGCACTCACAAAACTTCGTATAGTAAATCTTGTTGTTTATGGCCTGGTTCGACATATGATTTGATGATGAGTTTTATTTGGGAGAATTCTCAACTGAAACGTCAACTTTATCAACACATTTGCCCTGGATCTTATCTTTTAGGTAAGTTTATGTCCTTGACATACAATTTGTTCATTCATTGATTTTGTTTATTTTCCATTGTCTGTTGAATATTATATATACAGGGTATTTCGAAATAAATGCAACATAAAGCAAGAGATGATTTATCTCTTGATGACAGAATAATGTGATGATGCCAAACTTACCTTAGTTAAAAGTTGAGGGTTAAAAGATACAGGGTGTCAAAGTCACAATTTTGTTTTCGATCATTGTAAATATTTGCATACATTTTGGAGATCGGTAGTTTTAGGGGGATGAAATTAAATTTATTTCTAATTTTTACGTTACTAGTAGAGGGCACCACTTATGGCACATCATGCTTTTTTTCAGATAAAAAAACGTAGGAGAAACAACTGTTTTAATTGTTTAATTGATTCATAACACTGTCGCAAAAAAGTTCTGTCTTTTAAAAGAACCATTATGTGCCATAATTGGGACCTTACTAGTGTTGTTAAAATTGGAGACAATTTGAATTGCTCGCTTTGAATTGCTCGCCCCCAAAAACACCTGATCTACAAAATGTATGCAAATATTCGTATTTTTTAAAAAGTTATTTACAAAAATCGAATTTTTATCGAAAACAAAATTTTAACTTTGACATTCTCTATCTGTTTAATCATCAACTTTCTACACAGGTAAGTTTTCCCAAAATAGCATTACTTTGTCGTCAGGAATCTACTTTTGCTCAATTTTAAATTTATTTCGGAACACCCTGTAGATTATTCAATTTGTTTTTCTGAATTTAGACTATCTAATATTCAAGTATGTAGTAGTTCCAATATCTGTACCCCAGAATAAAAGCGTATTAAGTCACATTTTGTAAATTGTTTAGGAGAAGCAATTAAAGTTTTTTCAAACAAGAATATTTTGTTTTTTGTCAGTTTTAGCTTATTTGATTAGAATTTTTTTTTCACTATTAGTAGTTGGCTTCTCTTTTCATTGTGATATAATTTACGAAAAAATTTTTTTTAGTTAGTTTACCAAAAAAATAAAAAAGGACTTACTAGTACAGTTTTGTATTTACCAAACATTTTATGAAGAGGACTTGGTATAACCAGATTTAATATTTTTGGGACTTAATTTTAATACAAATTATAGACATCTGACACAAAAATAAATTTTATAAATTTAATAAATTTTTATTGAAAAAGCAAAGGTACATTAAGGTACTTCTTAAAGTAAAATTATCGGCCTCCAATTATTTAATCATCTTGCTGATCCTGGACTATTAGTAGAAATAAAATTTACCCCATCTCGCAAGGGAGATAGTCCGGAAAAACACTACGTCGCCCAGATCTGGTCAAGTTAATGCTTTTAAAATTTTCACAATCGAAATTCGTTTTGTAGAATAATGTTCCAGTATTATTTGCTCGTACTTGTAAAAAAAACACTTTAGATATCGAAAAATCATCTCTTTGCTCATTTTTTTTTTCGGGAAATAAACGGAGATGTTGGATTTTGATATAATTGCCTAAAATCTTTAAAATCATTAGTTTCCATGTTAAGTACTTCAAATGGGTTGTTAGTACTGCACATTCCGGCTAATTGCTGCCAATCCCATGGCGTAATTATTTGAAAACCTGTAGAATTTTTTTCTTGCCCGTTCATCAACGAGTGGCTGCCATCCACCTCAAGATGAGTATGGCCTCGTAACAAAAACTTATGGTTTATTGATTTGAGGTTTGGAAATATTTTTAAAAGCCAAAAGTATGCCATAACCATCAATAGATTTCTATTCTGGGACGGGCAGTTGTCAGACCAGATAGTGATCTCTTCATGCTGTGGATGAACATTTCCTAAAGTCCATTTAATTATTCCGGAAGCCATTTCGTTGGCACCACGACTAGACTTGGACTCATCCCACATAATGCAGGATACTTTTTTATTAGTCGCGGTGTACACAGTGTGTCATATGTCCATAGTTTTAGAGAGTAGAAGCTCTGAGCATTTGTTAATACTGGGGTTAGTAGACATTTCTGTAAGACAACACAAACCATAATAGTAGTTTCTTTATGTTCCACAGAGTACTCCTTATCTTTTCTCTTTAGATCGTATCTTGAGGTCTCAGATAAGTGTATGTCGTACTCTTCTTGTAATTTGGATTTCGCTGCAGCATTATCGGCATCTCGTATTTTAATTAGGAAAGAGTCACAAGTATCGCATGTATCGTTATCCGGTGGCTTAAATGACAAATTATATTCGGAGTTAAAAATATAGGCATATAGCCATTCTTTGGCAATTGCACTTTCCTCTAAATTTTTCGCATCACATTGGGACCGATACAAGTTATACATTTTAGATAAATTTAGATGACTGCCTAAATATTTCCTTTTACTCTTTTCTTTTGAGTAGTGAGACTCTTCAACAGGGGAACTGACCAATATATACACGTACGCTTTCTGTTACAGAATCTGGAACCCTTGCGTGATGGTCGTGTCTACCCCTGTCATCAGTTAAAACGATCCACCAGATTTCTTTTTTATGAGTGAAGTTGTTACAAATTTCTGGGATATTGACAAAGTGTTTAAAATAATGTCTTACACACTCTGATGACTTTCCCATTTACCTCAAAATCATATTCTCTTGTGTGGTTTCTAGCATCACCGCGCAAACCCGATCTGGGTCTTTTTCGATTAATCAGTACTGATTTAACATGTGACGCAACATATTGGCGTTAGCGGTCTATGTCGTTTGAGGAATTCCAAAACATAGAGTGTATAGATGACCTTGTTTCTGTATTAATATTTTGGGAGCATTTTAAATAACATCCCTTTTGGCATGGATTTCCTAACTCTTTGGCGCGTATTACTTTGGTTTTCGTTGTATGTTCTTCTCCACTTGTAACTTTACGTTTTTGTACCTTAATTTTCCACTTTGCTTCCTGTCTTCGTCTTTTTTTTTCCTTTAGGTGTGGCATCTTCTATTTTATCTCCATTGTTACCGCTGTTAGTATTTTTCGACCTTGTCTCTATCTCTTCGTCACTCTCTATTTCTTCGTCGCTTGACTCTTCGTAATTCGGATCTCGTATACTATCATCAGAATCTTCAACATATGCGTTTTCCAAATTCGTAGGGTTTTCTCCAAAACCTTGGACGTTGTATGACATTTGCTTGACGAGAATGAACTTAAATTTACGTCATTTTCGTTTGCTAAAAGTTTACAGAAGGTTAGTTTATTTCAAAGTACAATTATTTTAGATACTGTTATAAATATAATTGTTTTCTAATATCTATTTGTTTTAAACATTACTACACTATTGTAATAACAGCGGGTTCGGCATTGGCAACAACTGTGTTGGTAGAAGGGCATAGGTAAACATCGGATGTAATAACAGCTGTATTGTCCCAAAGATTTTCATTGCTACTTGCATACATAACAATTATTAATTTGAAAAAAAGTGTTGTCTTATTCTACCCGGTAGCTTTAGTAAGTAACAAAATGTGTGTTACTTCAGTATTAGTACCAACCTTTTATAATGCCAGGCGGTTCTATGTTCAGAACAGCAGAGATTTCAGAGTTTAATTCATGATGATTTTCAAGCTCATCAATGTTCCAAACAAAGCTGTCGTTTTCTGGAACATCGTTATTACCTGAAATGTAATAATTAAACAGATTAATACGTAGATTTTATCGGTTTTAAGTTGTATTTATTTCGATTCAAATTTTAAACGTTTTCTCGCGCCGCGGAACTAGTCGTCTTATCGGCATAGTTTTTGTTCAACTTAAATTTACGCATGAGAAGAGAGATAAATGTAGAATAAAGTATGCTAGACGTTTACCAAGGTGTGCATATGTAGTTGATCAATTCTTGTAAATTTTACCCACAAAAAGGGCATCTACATTGATTCGAACTATGAAAATGTAACTTATGGGAGTAGTTGCAGTGGTTACATTTGGTTTTGCTTTGGGCGGATTTTGTTTAGTGCACATTCTTTGGTGTTAAAAGAAAAACGCCTTTCTACAATAAGGATCTTGTGTGGAAGGTTCGTTATTTTTTTATATATATATTTTACTGGCTTCATCTTTGAATTATTGTTAATATTAACTACATAAGTTTTTCTCTCTCGTGCAGGCGTTTTGTTCTCTGGCATTTACTTGGTTAATTGGGGAACAATTTGTTTATCGCCAACATTTTGAGATTCAACCCGGAATTGCTTTTTACCAACGCCACAATTGGGAATCTGACGTCACGGGAAGCATTCGAGTACCGGGCAGGCAGGATTCTCCAGGAGGACCTCGATAAGTACCCTATTACGTACCTAGTTCCTTGAAAATACTGTTTTTTATTTTTTGAAAGCCATATATTTCTTATTTTGAAGTGTTTGTCCATTACTAAGGTTACATATTTCACTATCGCGTGGTGAATTTTACACCGTAGGCCACGAAAAATTATCTACACAAAGTTCAGGTCTGATAGATCACATTTTTGTTTTTTATGTTGATCGTGGATATATTTATGTATTATTTGTTCGTAGACTCGGAGTGTGAGTTCTTTTTTCTTGTTATTATACATTTCCACGCTCCTAGTCTGCTTACCTCTTGCAAGAGCCAGGTTTTACTTAAGTTGTTTTTTTATATTCTCGTTTGTGTATTTATCAGAAAATATTATACATATATTTTCTGCTGCCTCATTATTATAACTTTTATACTGAAAATATATCTTGTATTATCTACTCCTCAACCCCAATTAGTAACCATAATAAAACTACTTTCCGCACCCAAAAGCAACCGCTGAGTGATGCCAGGGCAACAAAAATAAAAATCGATAACTGTTTTGTTTTTTTTATTCAAAATCAACGTAAGATTATCACAAGAAAAATTATTATATGTTTTAAAAAAGATGAAAAAGTTATTTACTTACCCTCGTCAGTGCTGGAAATCAGACTCTTTGGTTCAGAAGCACCAATAATGAATTTTTTGGCATGATTTTGATCCGTTTCAGAGATGTTCTTTAAGGCGTTATCGCCACTATGTCCTAGAAAAATAGTATTAAGTCCAGAAATATAAAAAGAAACTATCAAATAGCAGTATTAAGTCCATGTGGATTTGATATAAAATTATAACGCTTTTCCTATAACTTAATGCTAAAGAATATGTTACTTTACCAAGTTTATATTGATAAAGAGCTTAAATTACATGATTACTTTTGCATCAAAATATTTTAGCATTTTATACAATCTAATTTTGAGGTTACAATTACTTACCCGTAATATCTGCATCTTTTAACATTTCCAATATTAGTTTTGATCGTGAACTCATTTTTCACCAACTTCTTTAAGAAAAAACA
Organism: Monochamus saltuarius; assembly: GCA_025584915.1. Lineage (NCBI taxonomy): Eukaryota > Metazoa > Arthropoda > Insecta > Coleoptera > Cerambycidae > Monochamus > Monochamus saltuarius. The sequence goes on from CM046729.1 coordinate 16,772,781, forward strand.
TAAAAACAGACTAAACTACCACACTACACACTGCACAATGTTTACTAAGCGGACTTAACACTTTCTTGTTCTAGCACGTTTTGGACTGTACTGGACTTAATATACTGGAATAAAACAGAATCCTGTAATTAGTTTTACGATACAGTTTTATTCCAGACTATGATGTGACTTAATATTGTTTTGAAATTCCTAACTCCGTTGTTTATTAACGTAGGACTTAGTGCGATACCGCATTTAAAAGAGGACTTAATATTAACCTAACTTAATCAAAAAAAGCTTTTTTAAAAAAATTAACTTAATACACTTTTATTCTGGGGTACAGATATACATTAACTTTCCAGTAAGTTAATTAATTCGTCAGTGCTGTCTACATCACTATCAGTTTCAGAAATTTCTACAACACCTCCTGTCTATTTTCTTAAACTGTCTGCTGATACAGTGGCAGTAAAATTCTTATATCCTCTTACACCTTTTATTGCTGCAATTACATAATATCTATTATTTCCCAAATCGGCATGGCGGTTTTTCTCATATCCGAACATTAATAAATGAGGGGTGTAACCAGTGCTACTGTTGATAGTAGTATTCATACCCCATATTACATTTGGAAGAGCCTTCTGCCAGTCACCTTCTTTTTCGATGTTAGTGTTTAAGCCATTTAGGATCATGCAATTGTATCGCTCTACCTGTCAATTGGCTCTAGGGCAAGCAATAGCATTTAAAATATGTTTTACTTGATATTCTAACACAAATGACTTAAATCTTTTGCTGGTAAAGGCTTTTCCACGATCCGAAATAATTGTTTCTGGGGTACCAAACAGACTGAATAAATCATTTAAATGCTCTATGACTTCGACTGAATTTGTTGTTGGTCTAGCGAAACAAATTTAGAAAACGAATCACCTATCATCAGTATATATGAGTTACTCCGGTGACTTTTAGAAAATGGCCCCAAATGATCAAGGTGCCAAGTATGTAAAGGTTTACACGGTTTATTGATAGGGAACAAATGACCTTCAGATCGTCCATATTGGCCCCTTTTGTAAAATCCAAACAAGAAGTAACATTTTTTACTGTTTAAGAAAGGTATTTTAAGCTAATATGTATCAAATCTCCTACAATTTCTATCAATGATGTCATATGTATGTTCTCTGATACCAAACATTTAGGTATGCTAATGAACATCCACAGACAAAACTCTATTCAATAATTATCTAAAAAATTTAATATATTTACTAACCTCTGGAGTGGGAACTCGAAATTCAACCACAATAATTGAGATCTCACTTATTTCTGCGTTTCATTAGGATCGCTTCATCAGGTGGCCTCCTTTAACTTGAGTCAAATATCTAACTATAAAGATGATTATACCAATAAATTAAAATTATTTGAAATTGAATGTCAAAATGAAATATCGACAACGTCAAACTGATTAACTGTCAATGAATATCATAACAACCTACTAAAATAAATAAAAATTAATAAAAAAATTTACCTTTTATGTATAGTTTTTTCTCATATATTTTCAGGTATTAACAATATTGTGTGAAACTAACTACTCAGTGGACAAAAGCCCCAACCTGCGTTGAATTACACCCACAATATCTTAGATAATTATTGTATAGAGTTTTGTCTGTGGATGTTCATTAGCATACCTAGATGTTTGGTATCAGAGAACATACATATGACTTCATTGATAGGAATTGTAGGAGATTTGATACATATTAGCTTAAAATACCTTTCTTAAACAGTAAAAAATGTTACAAAAGCTAATAATAAGGAATATATGGGTAGATATTGTGGGTGTAATTCAACGCAGGTTGGGGCTTTTGTCCACTGAGTAGTTAGTTTCACACAATATTGTTAATACCTGAAAATATATGAGAAAAAAAAAAGTAACATCTGTTGATAAATCTGGTCATCCCCTTGACCCAATATTTTTCTTTTACAATAGTTTCACACTTCTTAAGGCCCACGTGTCCAATATCACCGTGATATTTTCTTAATAAATTAAACTGTGCTGACTTGGGAACAACAAGCTTAAGTTGAATATTTATCGTTTTTTGGTAAAAATTGTAACCAGTCACAAGTGTCTAGAGCAAAAACATTGGATATGGGGATTCTACTGAGTGCGTCAACGTGCATCATTCTATCACCAGGATCCCTCTTCTCGAAAGTACATCTAACTGCGCTACAGTCGCAGGCGCATGATTTGATGCTTCAAACCGCCGCGAAAGAGGAGATGAACATTGTGTTAGTGAGTGAACCAAACAAATCTATGACTAGTAGGAAAATGTGTTACACGGACGAGGCCAAAGATGCTTGCATCTTTGTCAAAAATCCCAACTTGAAGATCAGTGAGTGGGGCAGGGGCAGAGGGCATGTGTGGGTCAAGTCGAAAGAGCTTCATGTCGTTTGCGTGTATCTCCCCCAACGTGACAGAAGAAGTTTACGCATCCTGCCTACAGTCCATTCAGGACTCCGTGTTAGGGAATGCAGGGAAGGTACTGTTTGGCGGCGATTTTAATGCGAAATCACATATGTGGGCTCTGCAACAGAGGACAGGAGGGGTTTGCTGCTGGCTGACTGGGTGGCTTGCAATAACTTAACAGTGCTGAATGTTGGAAATAAATCCACTTTTCAAAGGGATGAGAGCAACTCAATTATTGATATCACATTCGCGACAGAGAGAGCAGCAGGTTTGGTCACTGGGTGGGAGGTGATGGACGAGGAAACTTTCAGTCTCCACAATTACATCAGGTACGAGGTGAGGCTCAGTATAAAGCCGCTGAGGCGAGAAGGATACGGAAAAGGAATTTTCTCGAGTGACAGTTTCTGCGAGGCGGTCAGAGGGGATCCCGCTTTTGACGAGACCATTGGCAACATAGAGGACTTTGTTTATCTACTCAGAAGGGCCCAGGATAAGGCAACGCTTCAAATTAGGTCGAACTTGCAAGATAGAAACGGTTACTGGTGGCGGATGATATCCAAGCGCAAAGGAGTAGGACACTGGCAGCCAGAAGGCTACACCAGGGCTAGGACACCAAATCGGATGACGGATGGAGACATAGGAAACCTCCGCGCTTCATATAAGGAGGAGAGGAGACTTCTGAGCAAAAAAAATAAGTAAAAGCAAATCAGACAAATGGAGAAAGCTCTGCGGCGATCTAGAGCAGGACATATGGGGAGACAGCTACAAGATAGTCATGAGAGCGCTTAAGCAGAACTATCAAAGAGTAGACCTGGATAGGGAGCAAAAAATAGAAATAGCGGGGACGTTGTTCCCGAAGGCGGAGCTTGTGGAATGGGAGGCGGTAGGCGAAGACGAACCACCGCTGGAGAGTATCACTTCTCAGGAGACAGCAGACGCAGCTGATAATTTGAAATGTAACAGGGCTCCGGGTCCGGATGGGATTCTTCCGGAAGCATTGAAGGCCTTTACGAAAATTAAAGGAAAGGTGGTAACATCTATGCTCAATAGAGAACTCACGCGGGGTTGCTTTCCAACACCATGGAAAAGAGCTAGGTTGTTGCTATTACCTAAACCTGGCAGGGATCAGAGCGCGGCAGGAGGTTTTCGGTCGATCAGCCTCCTTGACACCTTGGGAAAACTGTATGAAATTGTAATACGAAAAAGGTTAGAAACCGAGCTGGAGAACAAGGCACCATTAGATGTCATGCAATTTGGATTTAGGAAGGGTAGGTCCACGGTGGGGGCATTGCAGGAAGTTGTGAGATTCGTCGAGGATGCTGGAAGGGGAAGTGGACGGCACTGATCCTAATGGACGTTAGGAATGCCTTCAACATGGTCAATTGGGGTTTCATTGTGGAGGGACTGAGAACGAGAGGCATAGACAGCAGATTGGTGGGTTTGGTGACTAATTACTTCCATCACAGACGATTGGACATTTGCCGAAGCGCCAGCAGAGAGGTTAGTATGCGAGTCCCTCAAGAATCGGTGCTGGGGCCCCTGTTGTGGAATGTCTTATACGACGAGGTCCTAAGGATCGTAAGGCCGGCCGGAACAAAGTTCCTGGCATACGCAGATGACCTGGCAATAGTGGTAGCGGATCATGCGAACTGTGGATAGGTGGCTAGCCAATCGCGGTCTAGACCTTTGCACCGGAAAAAACAGAAGCAGTGATATTCAAAGCTAGGAAATTGAGAACAACTGGTTTTCACTTGAGAGGAAAAAAGTGGAGATAAAAACCCGTGGTAAAGTATTTGGGAGTGTGGTTTGACCGCCATCTCAATTTTGGAAGACACGTCGGGGAAGTAGCCAAGAAGGCTGAAGGAACAGCCATGGCCCTGGCCAGAATAATGCCAAATATCGGGGGGCCTGCATCGAAGAAGCGGAGGGCCCTAGCAAACGTAGTTGATTCGGTTATACTGTATGCGGCCCCGATTTGGGGTGGAGCTATAGGGAGGAAGAAATCTCTAGACATTCTAAACACAGGCAAATGATGGCATTAAGAGTTGCCATGGCATACAGGACAGTTTTCACGACCGCTGCTCAAGTGATCGCGGGTGTAATTCCAATACATCTCCTCATCGACGAGAGGAGGAGAATTATGGCTGGAGAGGCAGCGAGGAAAGCCGAGCGGGATATCACGCTAGCCAAGTGGCAGTTGGAATACGATCAGGGGGACAAGGGCAGATGGACAAGTAGAGTAATAAAGGAGCTAAAAGGCTGGATAGAAAGGAAACACGGCGAGACAAATTACTTTTTAACGCAGTTTCTAACTGGGCATGGTAGTTTCGGTAGTCACCTCTTGCGTTTTAAAAAGACACTACATGATGACTGCATTTATTGTGGCGAAACAGACACGGCCGAACACGCAATTTTTGAGTGCCCCAGATCTATAACTTGCAGAGAGGAAATGCTTATATGCTGCGGCTTTCCGATAAATGTAGACAACCTCGTGGTAACTGCGCTATCCAGCGAAGAACTCTAGGACCGCATAATGGGAGGCATAGTCAGGATTATGAAGATGAAAGTTGATGACATGAAAAGGGCCGAACGCGGTCGGAGATGAAAGGTGATTAGATGAACGAGGTCGGCCATATCCGAAGTAAACCCTCATAAGGTAGTTCCGGATGTGGTCGATGGAAACAGGAGAGGTTTTAGCCGGTAAGAGTCCGGCACTATCCAGCGGCATTAGACCCAAGCGCCGGATGTCCATGAAGGATTTCCCCTCCTTGAACGAAAAAAAAACCGCGCTACAGTCAGTAATTATTTTAAAACAATCCCCAACAAATAGACTCTAAACTTTTTTACTGACTACAAGAGCTAAAGTTTCTAATAGTATACGAATTTAATTTTCTGTAGTCTACACATAATCGAAAATCCATCGTCTTCTTTCTAACTAGGACAACAGGACTAGAAAAGCTTGAATATGATCTCTTATGATACCATCTTCAAGAAGGTCATTTCCTTTATCACGAACAATATATTTCTCTGATTCGGAAAGTCGATATGGTCTATATGAAATGGTTTTATCTGAACATAAATTAATTTTAAATTCTACAGCGGAATTATTATCTAATTGAAAAGTATCTGCAGCCAAACAACAAAATTTACTCAAAAGTTTAAATAGTTTTACCTTGTCATTACCTGATAAATGTTCACATTTAATATTTTCCACTTGTAATGACAATATATTGCAATTATCTACATCTGCTATAACCTCAATTTTTTTGGAACACTAACTTTCAAACCCCTCACTAGTATATCTCCCTTCTCCCAACATTAACGGATTAGGATTAACGCTCCAATTGGTAACGTTTAATGTTTGAATGGGCCCATTTATTACTCCACTCGGCACCGAATATTATCGAGAACCCGCCAGCAACTGCGCTTTGACAAATACAAGATCATCGATACTATATAAACTATTACACGCTTACATGTAAGACCTGGTATATGAATATGTTCAACAATTTTAATGGGTATTTTTTTCTACCTTACATATAATATTATCAACAGCTTTTATTTCTGCTTTCCCCCCAGAAACTACAAATGCCACTTGATTGCTATTTATTACAGGCTGACCGACAATTATATCATAGTCACTCATTTCTGTTACTACAAATAATAATAAAGTTACCATACTTACACTCCCAATATCAATTTTTAGTTGACTACAGCCCTTTGGCATTATTAACGAATTACCAAACTCTCTAATAATAACAGCAGTATTTTCCAAAATCAAGTTAATCTTTTTTGCTACAGATATATTTGCGACATTAACCTGGCTACCCGTAACTATATACCTATTGAAGCTTTGACCATTAATGTTTACAGTAATATTATAAATAGAGTTTGGCACTTGCCTTTGTAAAGTTTTGACATCTTTGACTTTCCCTTTGTTGTTAGCCCAGCATATCTCCACTACGTGCTTCACTTTGCCACAAGTTGTACAGCCTGCAGCAGAACTACTCGGCTTCTCCCAACATTCCTCGTCCAGCAAAGCTGCTCCACATGACCCATTTTACCACAAAGACAATAATGCGTTAAGAGAAAAATCTACAGGGAGGGCTAGTGGTGGTATAGCAGTGTTGTGCACTGAAGAAATGTCTTCATTAATAGTGGATGAATCCCCTTGGTGGATATTCTGTTTAGTTTTTATGCTGATTTTAAATTAATTATATGTAATGTTTATTTCAATCTTAGCTTAGATATTGTTAATATACTAGAATTATTCTATTTCTCACTTTTTAATGTTTGTAATAAATTTCATGATCTGGTCATTGTTATAGGGGGTGATTTCAATTGTCGCATTTCTGATAGAATCAGTCTTGATAAGACCATAAATACTAGAGGCCGTAAACTTTTAGAATTTATGAATAGTAATGGTTTTGCTTGCTAAATGGCCGAACTTTATCTGATAGACCGGGTCAATTTACTTTTATAGGCACTCAAGGTAGTAGCACTATAGATTTAGTTTGGGTAAACATTCAGTGTTTAGAACATGTCGATGACTTCCTTCTTCATACTGAAGCCACATTATCTGATCATCTCCCTATCTCTTGCTTTCTTAAATACAACGGTACAGTACCTCCCAGTCAGAGTACTTCGGTAAGTGCTGAGGGCTTTATAAAGTTAACATTTAAGGAAGACTTAGTTTTATCGTATAAAACTTATATGCGTAATTCTCCCCGTGTAATTTTTGTTCCAAATATCGAAGTTTCCTATATGAACTTTATCGAGATTATTTATGATGCTGCCGAAGTGCTCAACATTTCTAAGAGAGTACCCTTCTCCTATTCAAACCAATATAGGAATCAACCTTGGTTTGATTACGAATGCGTGACAGCCAGAAAACATCTTAAATATAGTCTTAAAAACTTCAGAAAAGCCCACCTTTCCGCAGCTTTAGAATCACAATACCTGGATTCCAAAAAACAATACAAGTTGCTGGACAGGAAAAAGAAAAAGTTCAACAATCTTATTATTCTAAAACTTTCTCATGCCAGAGACTCAAAAACTTTTTGGCAAACCATTAAAGCAGCTCGTGGTGATAATAATGTTAGCCCTTGCCTCCCAATGGAGGTATGGGAAAATTTTTACTCTTCAGTTTATCAGACTGTTACTCCGGAAACTGTCTATTACTTCGACGCCAGAAATCCCTATTTCGATAACCCTGTTACTGCAGATGAAATATATTGTGCACTAAATAGATGTAAAAACAACAAATCACCAGGTTCAGATCTAATTAGTTATGAGTTTATTAAATATCTGCCAGATAACTGGATATTATATTTGTGTTCAATTGCCACGGATTTAATAAACCAAAAAAAAAGGAAACGAAAATATATATACATATTGTCACGGATTTCCCAATCCGTCTTTTTCTTACTTCCAGAAAAACAATCCGTTAATTAATCACTTCTTTATTAACTACTGAACACTACTAATTACAGCTCAACTAAACACTTATTTAATTAATCGCTATCTAAATCGCTTTGATCTCTTTAACTAAACACTTCACTTCTGACTGTAATACAAGACTTATACAAGACTAACTAACTCGGCCGTCTATTCTTCTTTTATAGACCAAACGAATGTTCCAGGTATATTCTAGCATCTCTAGATCCATTTTCTCGTACGACTGGAACGCTTCTCGTCGTTTCCACGATTTTCTAGTAACGCCTCGATTCACGCATGTTGTTTGTTTACCAGAATGGCGTAGGGGCGATCGGGGCAATCTTAGGCAATTCGCGGTGCCACAGTCGTCGGTTTGGGAGTGAGTGGGGCAAATTCCGTGACACTGCCCCCTCCTTAGGACCGATCGTCCCGATCGGATACACCTCTATACGGGGACAGACGCTCCAGATGGACGACCTTCATCTTACTCCTGGGAGTCCTCTGTATCCGGTAGACGACATCATTGATTCTTTTAATGACGGTGTATGGGACCTCCCAACGGTTCTGTAGTTTAGGCGATCTTCCTTTCTTCCGCGTGGGGTTGTACAGCCACACCAGGTCACCTTGTTGGAATCCGACTGTATTGGCCCGGACGTCGTATCGAGTCTTCATGCGATCGCTCTCAGTCGCATTCGAGATCTGACTTGATCGTGTACGGCTGCTAGTCTTCGTTCTAGCTCATGGGTGTAAGTGTCTGGCTCTGTGGGCTGTTCCGCAGGACGACCAAATACCAAATCTGCGGGAAGGCGAAGCTCTCTTCCAAAGATGATCCTTGCGGGAGTCTTCCCAGTAGTTTCATGGACAGCTGAGCGGTAAGCTAACAGGAAGAGTGGAATGAGCTTGTCCCAGTCTGTTTGGTTCTCGTTCACAAACATCCTCAGATTGGTTTCTAGTGTGGCGTTGAAGCGTTCCACCATACCATCTGACTGGGGATGCAGTGGGGTGGTCCTGGTTTTTCGGATTCCCATAAGCTCGCAGACCTTTCGGAACACACCTGATTCGAAATTTCTGCCCTGATCTGAATGTAGTTCCATGGGCACACCAAATCTGCAGAACAGGTTGTTGACTAGCGCTTCTGCTACGGTTGTGGTCTCTTGATTGGGAAGGGGTATACTTCCGGCCATTTACTGAAGTAGTCCATGGCTACTAGCAGATATCGGTTCCCACTTTGGGTTTTCGGAAATGGGCCAGCGATATCAATGGCAATCCTCTCGAACGGTGCTCCTACGATGTACTGGCGCATTTTGCCTCTGGAACGGGTCTTCGGTCCCTTGCTGGCTGCACATACGTCACATTTTCGGCACCAATCTTCTACATCCGTCCTACAGCTCAACCAGTAGAAACGCTCCCTAATCTTCTGTAGAGTCCTATTGATACCGAAATGTCCACCCCCAGTACCTCCATGTACTTCCTGCAGCACTTCCTTGACCCGGGACCTCGGGAGTAGTACTTGTTTCTTGACCTCCGTTCCGTCATTGTTCTCCCATGCTCTTTTTAGGACACCGTCTTCCAACACCAAGGAATTCCATTGAGCCCAATAATTCTTTAATGTTGGGCTTTTACTGCTGACTTCAGCCCATGAGGGTCGGTTGTTGGCTTCTTTCCAGTCTAGTAAGGGCTTGATGTCACAGTCAGCTTGCTGGTCTTCCCGAATCGCCGCTGAACTCCAACTGTCTTCAGTTTGGGCTACTACTATCTTGCAAGGAACAAATGATATGTCCTCTTTTCTTTCGAGACTACTACAGTGTTTGTTGTTGTTGGTAGGACAAGGTCTAGACAGGGCGTCTGAGTTTCCATGTTCCTTGCCTGCCTGGGAGTCGCGCCATTGCCGATCCGCGACTGGCGCCCTACACTGCCCCTTTAAATGACCCGCCCGCCCACAGTTCCAACATTGAAGTGGGTCCGGTAGTTAGGCTGAATTTATCAATGGCCTTCTTCAGTGTTTTGATTATCTCTCTATTTGCCATCCTATTGCTATTATCACGGATGGTTCGCACTTTAACATATTCCTTGGAGGCTGCCGCTTGGGAGTCGCGCCTTTGCTGATCTGCGACTGGGGCCCTACACTGCCTCTTCAGATGTCCCATCTGCCCACAGTTCCAGCATTGAACAAGGCGATCCCTTCGACTATCAGATTGTTCTCTCTTCGGATTGGTAGTTGGGCTGAGTTTCTCAATGACCTCCTTCAACGTTTTGATTATGTCTTCATTTCCCATATTATCGCTGTTATCACTGATGGCTCGAACTTTAACATGTCTACCGGATGCCATCTTTGCTGCCTCAAATTCCAGTGCATGCGAAAGAGCGTCATTCAACGTTTTAGGTCTAGCAAGCCGTAGTGACTGCTGTGTTTCGCAATCTCTTAGGCCGTCGATAAACACTTGGATGGAGAGCTGGTCTATAAATTCGGACGGGGCTGTTGGATATGCCAATCGAACCAGTCGAGCAACGTCTGTCTCAAAATGTTGTAAATTCTCTCCACTCTGCTGGTGACGATTGTTCAATTGTGCCTGGTACACTTGCTGCAGGTGCTTATCCCCATATCTCATTTCCATATGCTGTTTCAGAAGGTCATAGTTACTCTGCTGCCCAGCAGGAACTCCTTGTAAGACGTCAAGAGCTTCCCCTCGTAGAGCAACTATCAGAGCAGTAGCTTTTTCACTATCAGACCATTCGTTTGCGGCAGCTGCTGCTTCAAACTGACGTAGATAGACATTCCATGAGACCTTGCCGTCGAATTCAGGAGGCTTCGTTTTTTGAGTTCGGAAAACAGGTCCTTCTGATTTGATTACGCCCTCCTTTGTTATCTTGTCTAATTTATGTCGAAGCTCTTCTCTGACCTGGTTTATTTCTTCGTGTATTTCCTGTTTTTGTGCTAACAGTTCTTCGTTGATTTCTTTTCTTTGTTCTACCAGTTTCTCTTCTACTTGTTTTTCCACTTTATGTGACTGCTCCTCTAGTTTTTCTTCTAGTGTGTTCTCCAATTTTTCTAACTTTGTCTGCATTTCTTTCGTCTGATCTCTCATTTCCTGTTGTATCGTCTGTATTTGATCTTTCATTTTACACCCTTGTTCTTCTAATTTCTTTTCTATTGTTTGCCCTTGTTCTTCAAATTTTTCTTGCATTGTTTTTGTCTGGTCTTCCATTTTATTTTGCATCGTTTGCATCATTTCTAACAGTTTCGCCAGTTGTGCATCCATGTTGACTTGGCTTCTAGTTACAGGCATCCACTCTATTTGAAATGTTCTAGAATGTCCAGTAATATGTTTGTAAATGTCACCGTCGACTTCCTTACAATGAAACGAGTGCAGTGATATGCCACACTTGGGTATTTGTCTCACTCCGGTATAAAGTTCTAGAATGTTCGAAAATGTCCTTCGCAAATAACACCGTTCACTTCCTTAAGTCACGACGAGTGCGGTGATATGTCACACTTGGGTCTTTGTCTTACTTCGGTAGAGAGTTCTAGAATATTCGAGAATGTCTTTCGGAAATACCACCGTTCACTTCCTTGAGTCACGACGAGTGCGGCGATATGTCACACTTGGGTCTTTGTCTCACTCCCGTACAAAGTTCTAGAATGTTCGAGAATGTCCTTCGCAAATAGCACCGTTCACTTCCTTGAGTCACGACGAGTGCGGTGATATGCCACACTTGGGTCTTTGTCTCACTCCCGTACAAAGTTCTAGAATGTTCGAGAATGTCCTTCGCAAATAGCACCGTTCACTTCCTTGAGTCACGACGAGTGCGGTGATATGCCACACTTGGGTCTTTGTCTCACTCCCGTACAAAGTTCTAGAATGTTCGAGAATGTCCTTCACAAATAGCACCCTTCACTTCCTTAAGTTACGACGAGTACGGTGATATGTCACACTTGTGTCTTTGTTTAACTCCCGTATAAAGTTCTAGAATGTTCCAGATTGTCCTTCGCGAATACCACCGTTCACTTCCTTGAGTCACGACGAGTGCGGTGATATATCACACTTGGGTCTTTGTCTCACTCCCGTACAAAGTTCTAGAATGTTCCAGATTGTCCTTCGCGAATACCACCGTTCACTTCCTTTCGACGAGACGAGTGCGGTGATATATCACACTTGGGTCTCTATTCCACCCACGCACAGGGTTCCAGAAAGTTCTTCCAACTTCCACTTAAACCCACTCACGCACAGGGTTCCAGAAAGCTCCTCAAACTTCCAGTTAAATCCCACTTTGTGGACAGGGTTCCAGAAAGCTCTTTAAAACTTCCAACCAAATCCCACTTCTGACACCAAATTGTCACGGACTTCCCAATCCGTCTTTTTCTTACTTCCAGAAAAACAATCCGTTAATTAATCACTTCTTTATTAACTACTGAACACTACTAATTACAGCTCAACTAAACACTTATTTAATTAATCGCTATCTAAATCGCTTTGATCTCTTTAACTAAACACTTCACTTCTGACTGTAATACAAGACTTATACAAGACTAACTAACTCGGCCGTCTATTCTTCTTTTATAGACCAAACGAATGTTCCAGGTATATTCTAGCATCTCTAGATCCATTTTCTCGTACGACTGGAACGCTTCTCGTCGTTTCCACGATTTTCTAGTAACGCCTCGATTCACGCATGTTGTTTGTTTACCAGAATGGCGTAGGGGCGATCGGGGCAATCTTAGGCACGGTGCCACAGTCGTCGGTTTGGGAGTGAGTGGGGCAAATTCCGTGACACTTATATTCAAGTAGTTAAAGACTATTTTGTTATTGTTGAGTTATTTTCTTTTCCTTTTGTCGGCTATTCTCAGGGTCGTTAATTGTGTGGCAAAAAAAAGGACGGTATGACTTAAAATCTATATTATGGAAGCAATAATAATAACAAATCTGAAGAAGTACTGAAGATATCAAACAGTACCAAGCTAGCAAAATAAAATATCAAGATTATAATATATTATAGACACATATATATGTATGCTTACTATTAAGAAGTAACCAAATTGTTGATGTAACAAGAATTATTGGGCGCCATGTGATTTTAATTAATTATTTACTGTAAGATATCGATTTTACACAAACGAAAATCACAAAAAAAATATACATGAAATTAGTAACTTCAACAGGTCTATTATAAGCAATGTTTAAATATACCTAATAAATACTGCAATTTAAATTATCTCAATAAATAGATACCTTCATATGGCCATACTTTGGTGCACAAAATATTTATATATATAAAGAAATTAGTGTATTGTTAGTATATTATACATAAATTTGCTTATACCTGAATAAATATGATTAAATGGAATAAATATGACATACACTACATCTTATAAGTAATATACGTAGACTAAACATAATAAAATAAATACGGATACTTCAGATATAGTTGGTTTGGATTTTAGGGAGAAAATGCTGTTTTCCTTTATTTAGAATTTTAAATTTCAAAATGGAACGAACTGACCTTTTGAATTTTTGACGTTACTACTACTGCTGCTGCTGGACGTCTGCTAGTTTGCCTCGAGCTGGTAAATTACGTAAGGCGCAGCGACACCTTCTGCAAGTCCTTACAAGTCCAAGGGATGAATGAATAAAGCATACAGAATGATCGGCTGCACAAAGATATCAGCTGCTTTCAGAAAATACTCAAACCCAGACAAATCTTGAAATATTGTCGTTATCTTGGACAAAGATATTGATATCGTGCAACAACAAGATATTGCTACTGTCTAGCACAAAAACCCTAAAAATCGTAACAAAAAAAAAATAGTACATAGAATAAAGTATGGTTGGATTAGGCAATATAAATTTACATACTTCTATTAGAGGGTCTATGGTGTCGTAATATCCTCAAAAATGGCTGTGAGAGAATACCACGTGAATACTCATTAGAGATAGATTCTTCACAAATATGGATTTCTCCAAAATCCAATAAATTAATAGAATCAAACAATATTGAGAAAAAAATTAATTAATCCCCGAAGGATAATTATCACCAAATATATATATATATATATATATATATATATATAAAAAACGCCAAAGGGTAGTCACGACCGACTAGTTGAATACCAAACAATTGTTAATTATAACAGGGCTTCGGTTTTGACCGAAGCCTGTTATAATTAACAATTGTTTTATATATATATATATATATATATATATATATATATATATATATATATATATATTATATATATATATATATATAACTTTTCTCACACTCGTGGTTTCTACCCACAAAGGACAAGACGGAAGTGACAAAATTAAAGAACTATTTCATATCCGCTAAGAACCATGACCGACAAAATCACAGCAAAAATACTAAATTTGAGGAGCTCATATATGTTAGACATAAGGACACCCCGTGAGAAAAGAGGATATTTTAAACTAAAACTTAAATATTACTGATTTTAATGAAGTGATCATAAAATGTGTAATTAATCTAATTTAAAGATTATGTAACCCCTTGTTATTTTCTATAATATTCGAAATAATTAATTTACTAGGCAACTATTCGCATGAAAATATAGCGTACGCTAATGTCCTATCAGCTGTGTGCTATTTTGAATATCACTGCTAGATTTGCACAGTAAAAAGAGTTTGACAAAAACTGAAACTATTCACCGTTCGTGATAAAATATAAAGAGTATTTTTGGTAGACTAACTACTAGGACAGAATTTTAAAATATAATATCTACGGGAGAAGTAATTTATGTTTCAGTAAATTCGATCACAGTAATTATTTATTATTTATAATTATTATTATTGATTATTAATTTAGGAAAAAGTTAACTGTTAGCAAATAAAAAAAAATGTGACACATCCCCCTTCCTCGGAAAGAAGTAAATTTTCTAAATTTACTGATCGCAATTAACAAATAAAAAGATGAAAAGGTAAAACAGAGAAAGACTGGAACTGTAATTAGACTGGAATGAATTGATTAATCAACTTATTCATCGACATTGAAATTAGCGGCTGGTTTAAGGTCTTGAACGTGCCATATTCCTTTAGACTGACCAGATGCGTTAGATAACTCGTATGTACATGAACCTATTTTACTTTTAATAATGAAGGGACCGATATATTTGGGACATAATTTTGCATTTATATAATTTAACGCATCTGATTTCACTTTATTCTTACGCCAGACTTTGTCACCAATTTGATAAAGCACTGATCTACGACGAAGATTATACACTTTTCGATTCTTTTCCTGCGCTTTTGCTAAATTGTTTTTGACATTTTCGTATAATTTACGAAATCCGCGAATACGTTTTCCTACTTCGCTTTCAAAGTTAGATTTATCTTCATCATCATCAAGTTGGTACGCATACAGGTCGCCAAGTTCAACATATTCTCGACCGAAGTTAATGTAATACGGTGTATGTCCTGTAACTTCACTCTTAGAAGTTCTTATGGCACATGATAAAGCAGGAAGATGTTCATCCCACTTACGTTGGTTGTCCTTTACGTAACTTGAAATCATTGTCTTAACTGTACCATTCACACGTTCGCACGGATCAGCCCTAGGATAATAATTAGCAGTATAATTAATTTTAGTGTGATATTTTTCGCGGAGTTGTCGGAATTCCTTGCTTTTTATCTGGACACCATTATCACAAATAAGACGCTCAGGGACACCGTACACAAGAAATACATTTTCTTCAACTGGCTTTGTAAGAGATTTAGCAGTAGCAGAACGAACGGGGTAAACGAGAACATATTTTGAAAAATAATCGCTAATAACAATAAGAGCGTGTGTGTTACCATGACTAGACCGAGGCAGTGGACCTATAAAATCGAGACTTATCATTTGCCAGGGCTTAGATATAATAGGCCTAGATCCCATTAAACCAGCCGGTGCTTTTAAATCTGGCTTCTGTTCTGCACAAACCCTACATAACTTAACATACTTTGTCACATCGGCACGCATCTTAGGCCAAAAATAATGGTTACGCAATTTCCAGTATACTTTGTAGGTACCCACATGACCTGAACGCACATCATCGTGATGACTTTTAATAAGTTCTTTACGTTTATCTTTCGGAACAACGATTTTCCAGCAACTGTTATTATCGGAAAATTCGGGCATATTACGACGAGTATACTTGTATAGCATATTATTTTCAATTCGCCACTATGGGTATTTATCCGGCTTTTCGTTAACTAAGCGTAAAATTTTATGATACCAGGAGTCAGATGTATTTGAGAAGTCAGCTACATTAATATCGGTAATCATATCCACAGATACAGGCACGGATCTAGAAAGAAAGTCCGGTACTACGTGTTCCTTTCCTTTGCGGTGTACAATGGTAAAGTCAAAGGGTTGCAGCCTTACGGCCCATCTTGCCAATCGAGCTTGAGGATCTTTAAGGCGATTTAACCAGATTAACGAACTATGATCAGTTACCACAGTAAAATGTGTACCCTCTAGATAGTGACGCAACTTTTCAGTACTCCAAATAACCGAAAGACATTCTCTTTCCGTGGTCGAGAAGTTTCTCTCCTGTCTAGTGAGAGATCTGGACAAAAAGCAGATAACTTTTTCCCCATCATCAAACTTTTGAGTAAGAACAGCACCTATTCCGTAAGCGGAAGCATCTGTTTGGGGTATGAATTCGCGTGAAAAATCCGGACATGTTAAAATAGGGGCAGATACAAGACAGTCTTTAATTGTTCGAAATGCATTATCACATTCGGGGCCAGGAAAATGATATATTTTTCTGAGTTAATCTTGTCAAAGGGGCGACGATAGAGGAAAAATTCGGGACAAAACGCCTATACCAGCTCGACATACCTAAGAATCTTCTGACCTCAGAAGTATTGGTAGGAGGTGGTACGTTTAAAATGGCTTCAACTTTACTGGGTTCTACTCTAAGTCCATGAGCATCTACAACGTAACCAAGATATTTTAAAGACGAACGACAAAACTGACACTTATATTCACTAAGTGTTAATCCAGCAGCGTGCAAACGATCAAAAACTTGTTCTAAAATTCTCAAGTGAGTCTCAAAATCAGGAGAAATTATAACTATATCATCGAGATAAACTAGCATATATGGTTCTAAGTCGGCACCTAAGACTTTATCTAATAGCCTTTGCCAAGTTGCAGGACTATTAGTCAAGCCAAAAGGCATTTTTAAATTGAAATAACCCTCTACCAGGGACAGTAAATGCGGTATATTCACGGGAAGATTCCTTCACGCTAACTTGCCAGAAAGCAGATTTTATATCCATTGAACTAATAAAACGAGCATCTCGAAGTCTGTCCAAAATAGCCGAAACGTAAGGAATTGGATATGCGTCTTTCTTAGTGACAGCGTTTAGGGCACGATAATCGACACAAAATCTATAGGAGCCATCTCGTTTGGGTACTAAAAGAACAGGTGAAGACCATCTGCTTTTAGAAGGTTCTATTATGTCCTGCTCGAGCATCTTCTTAAGTTCTTCGTCTATAATTTTTTGCTTAGGGGGAGACACAGAATAATAGCGTTGCTTGATGGGAGCTGAGTGCGTTACAATTTCATGTTCTAATACAGTAGTGTAACCTAAACCAGTCGCCATAATTTTGAATTTCTTATCTAGA
Organism: Monochamus saltuarius; assembly: GCA_025584915.1. Taxonomy (NCBI): domain Eukaryota; kingdom Metazoa; phylum Arthropoda; class Insecta; order Coleoptera; family Cerambycidae; genus Monochamus; species Monochamus saltuarius. The sequence goes on from CM046729.1 coordinate 16,790,272, forward strand.
AGAGTTTTTAAAGACTCTCGTTGTAAAGAAGATAAATCGTCACCGACCTGAATACTACATATGTTAGCAGATGGTTTAACCGAATTTTCAGAACTAAAATACCAAATATCCTTTTTAAGATCTGGGACAATTCCCATTGATATCCAAAAATCGATGCCTAAAATAAGACTATGAGGTGATTGAGGGACCACAAGAACATTCAATACTTTTATTGTATCTATAAGACAAAACGGAGTTCGGATAACACCTATACATGAACAGGATTGGCCGTTTGCCACAGTACAATTAATTTGTTTCTTCGTATCTAATTTTAAACCTAATCCTAACAAAATATCTAAGCCTGGTTGACCAACTATCGTATTACTAGCTCCAGAATCTAAAAGTCCAAGAAGGGGATAATTTAATACCGAAATTTTAAGAAACGGTCTTTGATCTTTTTCGGCGTGAGAAATAACAAATTCAAGCACTGCCCTGTGTCTTGATTCTTCATATAGGCAATTTGGTGAAAGAATAGCCGATTTACAGAAACCAGAGTCATTCACACGGCTGCTTGGAGACCCTAATTGGCGTTTCCCGAACAGGTAGCACAAGTCTTTATTGTAACTCCCTGTTTTCCGCAGCGGAAACAATGACTGCGAACAACGAGAACAAACGTGTCCCTTCTGACCACAGTTCCAACAAGTTACTACCGAAGTGGTATGTTGACCAGAAGTTAACGGGATAGGAGTATGACTGCTTTCTAATGCAGTGTCCGAAGACTGGGATTGAAAAGCGGCAACACGTGAATTTGGACGTCGATACTCTAAACCAGGTTCGACAGAATTTCGCGGATTTACAGGAGGAGCTTTATATTCTTGAGCGCTGATATTAGCCTCTTCAATTTCGCGACCTATTTTAATCAATGAATCTAAAGTTGTAATATTCTTACCAGCAATGGCCATTTGCAAGTGAGGCAACATTTTAGTCTTTATGTAAGTGATTCGAGTTTTCTCAGATGGTTTGTTATTATATTTGTTATACTCATTTTCTCTATTATCATGATCAAATTCTTGAATATTTCCTAACAATTCGTCTATTTTATTTGAGCAAATATTTAATTCTGATTTTGGGTCAAAAGTTTCCCTAACTAAAATCCCGACCGATCAATATGCTCATCGCGTAATGCTTCGCGCAACAGCTTACGTTTTTCTGATACTGTACCGGTACCAATACTTAATCCGCGAACACGCAGTTCAAAGGTCAACTCATCGTTTAATAATCTATTAACATCCATCTCGAGAAATATAGAAGTGCACTAAATAATGTTGATAATATTAAACTTAATAACCGATGCAAGAAATATGCAAATAAAAAGTACAAGCAAATCAAATGTGAATATATATTATTTATATATACTAAATTATTACGCTAATAATTAATTACTATATATTGTCTATAATGTAATAAGAACGGTTCCAAATAAGATTACTGTAAATTACGTGCCAATTTCGAATTTCCCCCCTTTCCTCCGGGAAAAGAGAAGCGACAAACGCAAAACCTAAATTCCAAACAAATCAAAATGTCAAGATTTCAATTTATTCTACGGGTAAAACATAAACTGCTAAACCTAATAAAAACAGATAATGCTTTGTTTTTATAATGTGGACTTCTATATATCGATTTTTATTCTAAATTCTTATAACTAACTGTAACTATTAATTTTAATGAAGAGGAAGTATCACACACATATTAATATTTGTAGAAAAATTGCAAAAAAAAATAAAGGAAAAAAACATTGTTATTTTAATGCCGCCTTTTCTGATTTCTGAGGAATTAAAATTTTGTTTACAAAAATTCTAATTAAAAATTCATATATAAGGCAGAAATGTAGAAAAATTGTTTATTACTATAACTATTAAATAATAAAATGAAATGGAACAGCAAGCAATGTTTTGGAAAAAAGTGAGTATAATTTCGTTGGGCGCCAATTTTGCCACGGATTTAATAAACCAAAAAAAAAAGGAAACGAAAATATATATACATATATATATTCAAGTAGTTAAAGACTATTTTGTTATTGTTGAGTTATTCTCTTTTCCTTTTGTCGGCTATTCTCAGGGTCGTTAATTGTGTGGCAAAAAAAAGGACGGTATGACTTAAAATCTATATTATGGAAGCAATAATAATAACAAATCTGAAGAAGTACTGAAGATATCAAACAGTACCAAGCTAGCAAAATAAAATATCAAGATTATAATATATTATAGACACATATATATGCTTACTATTAAGAAGTAATTAAATTGTTGATGTAACAAGAATTATTGGGCGCCATGTGATTTTAATTAATTATTTACTGTAAGATATCGATTTTACACAAACGAAAATCACAAAAAAAATACATGAAATTAGTAACTTCAACAGGTCTATTATAAGCAATGTTTAAATATACCTAATAAATACTGCAATTTAAATTATCTCAATAAATAGATACCTTCATATGGCCATACTTTGGTGCACAAAATATTTATATATAGGTATAAAGAAATTAGTGTATTGTTAATATATTATACATAAATTTGCTTATACCTGAATCAATATGATTAAATGGAATAAATATGACATACACTACATCTTATATAAGTAATATACGTAGACTAAACATAATAAAATAAATACGGATACTTCAGATATAGTTGGTTTGTATTTTAGGGAGAAAATGCTGTTTTCCTTTATTTAGAATTTTAAATTTCAAAATGGAACGAACTGACCTTTTGAATTTTTGACGTTACTACTACTGCTGCTGCTGGACGTCTGCTAGTTTGCCTCGAGCTGGTAAATTACGTAAGGCGCAGCGAAACCTTCTGCAAGTCCTTACAAGTCCAAGGGATGAATGAATAAAGCATACAGAATGATCGGCTGCACAAAGATATCAGCTGCTTTCAGAAAATACTCAAACCCAGACAAATCTTGAAATATTGTCGTTATCTTGGACAAAGATATTGATATCGTGCAACAACAAGATATTGCTACTGTCTAGCACAAAAACCCTAAAAATCGTAACAAAAAAAAATAGTACATAGAATAAAGTATGGTTGGATTAGGCAATATAAATTTACATACCTCTATTAGAGGGTCTATGGTGTCGTAATATCCTCAAAAATGGCTGTGAGAGAAGACCACGTGAATCCTCATTAGAGATAGATTCTTCACAAATATGGATTTCTCCAAAATCCAATAAATTAATAGAATCAAACAATATTGAGAGAAAATTAATTAATCCCCGAAGGATAATTATCACCAAATATATATATATAACTTTTCTCACACTCGTGGTTTCTACCCACAAAGGACAAGACGGAAGTGACAAAATTAAAAAAGAACTATTTCATATCCGCTAAGAACCATGACCCACAAAATCACAGCAAAAATACTAAATTTGAGGAGCTCATATATGTTAGACATAAGCGGGACACCCCGTGACAAAAGAGGATATTTTAAACTAAAACTTAAATATTACTGATTTTAATGAAGTGATCATAAAATGTGTAATTAATCTAATTTAAAGATTATGTAACCCCCTTGTTATTTTCTATAATATTCGAGATAATTAATTTACTAGGCAACTATTCGCATGAAAATATAGCGTACGCTAATGTCCTATCAGCTGTGTGTTATTTTGAATATCACTGCTAGATTTGCACAGTAAAAAGAGTTTGACAAAAACTGAAACTATTCACCGTTCGTGATAAAATATAAAGAGTATTTTTGGTAGACTAACTACTAGGACAGAATTTTAAAATATAATATCTACGGGAGAAGTAATTTATGTTTCAGTAAATTCGATCACAGTAATTATTTATTATTTATAATTATTATTATTGATTATTAATTTAGGAAAAAGTTAACTGTTAGCAAATAAAAAAAAACATAATGTTTAACTTGGTATTTCCAAGAGCTTGAAGTGACGTAATTATGAAAATGCTCCATAAGAGCGGTCCTAGTAATGACCCCGCTAACTTTAGAGGAATTGCATTGATCAATTGCATTGCAAAAGTTTTTATGCACGTCATACTTAATCGAATTAATCAATGGGTTGAAAATTTTAGTATTCTTCCGGAGTGTCAGTCTGGTTTTCGGAGGGGTCGTGGTTGTAATGATAATGTTTTTACTTTAACTTTGTCCATTCAGCTCCACTTAAGACTTCGTAAACGCCAAGTTTTTGCTATATTTGTAGACTTTAAACGCGCGTTTGATTCAGTTAATCACTCTTTATTATGGCAAAAGCTTTATAAAGTTGGATTGAGCTCAAAATTGGTCTTGCTGCTCAGAAATTTTACAGTAATGCTAATATGCGTGTAAAATCTGAAAATAATTTTTCATCTCCTTTCGATATTACTTCGGGTGTTCTTCAGGAGAAGTATTGAGTCCACTGTTATTTGCTTTATTTCTTGCAGATATAGAAAACTTTTATTGAGAATGGTGCACAGGGAATTAATATTGATAATTATAATGCGCTTCTTATGCTTTTTTACGCAGATGACCTCATAATATTAGCAGACTCTGTGATTGACGTGAAAAAAAATAAGGATTTAAAAAAATACACTACACTAAACCTGTTGACGGTAAATGCACAAAAACTAAAATTATGCGTTTTTCCGAGGACCTCACCATATAGCAAATGACAATTTTACTTCGATGATTGTCCTGTTGAAGTAACTAACCGCTACACATACCTCGGAGTTACCTTCACAGCTTCTGCACTCTTTCGTGAAATGGCGTCTTCTGCAGTTTCGCTAAACAAGCGATAGGCCCATTGATGTCCATAATGGCTAAAACCAAAATTAATTCCTGGTCCACTAGAATTCAATTATTTGAGTCATTAGTAGTCAGTACCATAACCAATTGCGCACCAACCTGGGCTCTAAGGTATACAGACATTCTTGAGCAAGTTCAAACTAACTTTATAAAAAGGTTGCTATTGTTACCACTAAATACTCCTGACTATGTAGTTAGGGTGGAGTGTGGAAGATTGAAAATAGTATACAATGTATTCAAGTGGACACTGAACTGGCTTGAAAAAGTTTTGAAAATGTTTGATTCTTGTCTTCCTAAAAATTTGTCTTAAGAGGCAGCTACAACTCACTAATTCGGATATAAGATATAATTGGGCCCTTCAGTTAAAAAAACTGTTTTTGTTTGTTGAAGCTGAGGACATTTGGAACAACCTCTCTCTTGCACTATTGAAAAGAAATACCAAAATGCTGCTCTCAAAATTCCGGGAAAAATTGTTTGTTAGCGATCGTAACCTTCTTCAAAGGACAACTTTTATGCCACTTTATAACTTCTTTGGTGTGACCTCTACAAGTCAGTCGTACTTAACACTGGGTTTACCCATTCAATATCTTAGGACTATCGCTCAATTACGAATGTGTAATAATATAATGATTAAATTTACATACAACGGTTCCACATACAGCATTAATCCGAACAACAAATGTACTATATGTAACAGAGATGAGTTTGAGACAATTGATCATCTCCTTTTTGGCTGCCCTATATATTTCTGTTTGAGAAACTGTGATTCGGTCTGCTTGCAAAATTTACAGGTCTTAATTACATCATTAGATAATTTAACTCGTGATTATGTTAGGCAGATTGCTAGTTACATTTGGAATATTTTGAAGTGCCGTTCATTTATAATAAACGAATAATATGTATATATCTGTAGCCATCTACTATTTTTTATTTTTTTACTTGCTCAATTAGCACTATTTTTTTTAGTTTTTCATTTTTTCTTTGTTCTATTTTTTTTGTAACAAAAACCTAGATATAAGATTTACAATTTTCAATGTAAAGCAGGACTCTTGCTATATGAAGAAATGTATTTTTCTTGTTTTGCAATAAAGGAATTGAATTGAATTGAATTGACTGCATACGGCGATTGATGTGCCCTTGGAGTTGTCCTCCACGTTTCAATGCACAGTGTCGCATTTTGTGCCCCACTTTTTACATAAATGACATCTAGTTTGGCCTAAATTGCTACCCTGGTTGCTTATAACTTTGTTAACCTTGATTTGGGGATAAGTTTAATTGCTTCTTAGTTTACTTAATAAACCGTTAGGCCACATCTTTCTATCAGCATATTATTCACATAAAAATAATGTAACATACTTTCATCTTGTTGTTTGTGTCTACTTAACATTTCTTTCAGCATATCCACAAAATCAGCATGAGATGGAAAAGCACGGGAAACTGCAAGTTTCCACTCGTCCCACGATAAATTATAGTTTTTAATCCATCATACCATACTTTTGCTAAACCAGTTAATCGTGACTGCATGCAAAATGATTTTGTTTCGTTATCCCATCCATTAATTACGCCTATTTGCTCGATTTTATGTAACCAATTTATAGCAGTTACACAGGAATTTTCTGGATCGAAGAGAGGCACTAAATCATAGTTTCCAGTATATTTTTGTGTATTATATATTTGGGAAAAATTGCCACTAACCTGTAGTACCTCATTCACTTTTTCTGATACCAGTCGGTTCATCTCAGAAACGCTGATAGTTTCTTCCAATGTGGCTCTTTTATTTCTTCTTGAAATCACATAGCGCCCAACTTCATTGTCACCAGTTTCGTCTCCTGAGTCACTCATGTATTTTTCTTTTCACTCGACTGTTTAATTTTTATACACAACACTTAACTAATTATCGTCACTATCTCACTTCTGAAATATTAAATCAGAATATTTATATTCCTTATGTTTTCTCTTCAAAACCAATAAATTCTTTTCGTATACAATTTTCTTTATCCACAAATCGAATTGCCAACGATAACTGTTGGCAACCAGATATGTCAGCAGTTTCGTCGGTCACGACAGAAAAGCTTGAGAATCATTCGCTTCATTAATTATTTATTGACGAATGGTTTTCCCACATATATCAATAATATTGTTTTGTATTTGCGCAGAGGTATATTTCTGCTTAGAATGATAGAAGTTTTTAAATGAACGTCCGAATCGCTGTCGCCACTTTCTACTCGAAAGTTCAACAGATTGTGAAAGTTTCCTTTATCTGACTCTTTGCCTCGCAAATAAATGTCATGAGAACCACAAAAGAGAATTGTAGATATTATAGGTTTAAGTTTATGGCGATTTTGTTCAATAAGTCTCTTTCATGACTGTTAATTTGTTAAAAATGTTGGCTCTACCGCCAGATGCAACTTCTGTAAAATTACTCGATTTGCAAACTACCTGCTTATGCCATTCTGAATGTTGATGAGACTTAGCGCTTTCATTAAAGTTTTTTATAGCTGTTGTATTCCTTAACTATAAACCTAAGTGTCCTCTCTTTACAACAGGTTTGAAAATTACACAAAATTTGCACAAGGCACCCTTTAGTTTTGGAGAATATACCATCCATTCGTAACCATGTGATTTTAAAGAATCTGTTAGCAGTAGAAGGTACATCATTTTCAAAATTATATTGGGCACTTGGATTAAATGGATTTTTTAAATAATCATATTTTAGAATATCCGGTATTATGGATTTATTTACAATTAAACCTGTCATTCTTATATAAAACTGATTATTCGTTTTTAGATGTCCTGGGTAACGGATCACCGTCTGTGACGTCTGTATCTGCTCTTATTTTTGTATTGTTAGCAGCCGATGCCAGTAAATGTTCTTCCATTTCACTGATCAAAAAAATCTATCAAAATATATGTAATTTCAATATATGATTGAAATTTTAAAGTTTACACGTGCTTACCTCAGTACCTCTGTTTCGAAATATTTGTGTATTTGACGGGACGGGATAGGACTTTGATACAGCGTCAAAGCTCGGCAGGATATGACGTTAAATGTTCTGTTTCTGCTCTAAAGTAGCTATAGAGTTAATTTGACTAGTAACGCATGCGCGCAACATACTATATTGAGAACAGCTCCAGGCTATGAGGCTTATGCCTGTAACTTGCAGGCTTGTATTTAGCATTTTTTTAGCTCCGCGCTCACTCATAATACGTATTACGACTACGTATTAAAAGAAAAAAAAAATAGAACACACAGCGCACGAATGTTGTCTACCCAAGCTATGTCTGAAAATTAGTTAATTTTATATTTTTGATAAGACAAAACTATTCAATAATACAGGGTGATAATACAAGGAAAGGTTTGCAAGAAAACATACGGATATTGGAAGCAAATATAAATGAAGAATGGATAAAGATCGAAAATGTCATACAAACAGCAAGTGAGAAAGTAATACCAAAAAAAGAGTTTGCAGGGAAGAAAAGATGTTGGGATGAGGAGTGTATAAGAGAGGTGGAGAAGAGAAATAAGCTAAGAATTAAAGCACTTCAGTCACTACAAGAAGAAGATAAGGAAAAATACAGGGAACAAAGACAAAAGGCAAAGAAAGTGTTTAGACAAAAGAAGAGAGCAGAGCAGGTTAAGAAAATAGAGGGAATGGAGCAACATTGCAAGAGGAAAGAAATACGTAACTTCTACAGAGAGATAAAAAAGGGAAAAAAGATAAAGAAGGAAGTAATATATGTGAGAGATGAAAGTGGCAATCTAATCGGAGAGGAAACAGAAGTGAGAGAAAGATGGAGGCAATACTTTGCAGATATGTTGAATGAAGAGAGTGTAAGGGAAGAAGAGGTGCACGAGGAGATGATACCGGGAAGAGAAGAGGAAGGGAAAGTAGAAGAACCTACAAAAAAGGAAATAGATATAATTATAGAAGCTTTAAAGAATAACAAAAGTCCAGGAAAAAAACGGAATAACAGCAGAGAACATTAAGTACGCAGGAGAGGATTTAAGACAAAGAATATACGAAGTGATACGAATGATCTGGAGAAGAAAATGTATGCTTGAAGATTGGAGAGATGCTCTGATTATACCAATCTTAAAAAAGGGAGATGCAACAGACTGCAGAAACTATAGGGGTATATCATTGTTAGATATAGGGTATAAAATTATGGCAACGTTAATAAAGCAGATAATAGAACCTATAGCAGAACTACAAATAGGGGAGGTCAACAACGGACCAAATCTTCATGGTGAAGGAAATGCTGAGTACATGCTATGAGTATGGGATCAAAGCAATGGTTTTATTTGTGGACTTCAGGAAAGCATATGATTCGATCAAAAGGAATAAACTAAGTAAAATTCTGGAACAATTTGGGATACCAACTAAACTGATTAGGCTATTGAAAATGACTTTAGAAAATACTAAATCCAAAGTACGAATAAAAGGTGAATGTTCGGAAGGCTTTACTATTGATACAGGACTGAGACAAGGAGACCCACTCTCAACGCTTCTTTTTAATTTAGTACTAGAAAAGGTCATAAGAGATAGTGAGTTGAACAGAGAAGGACACATATTGTTTAAAAGTCACCAAATAGTAAGTTATGCAGATGACGTGGCCATTATTGCTAGAGATAGTAGGGAATTAGAAGAAGTAACGAGAAAACTTGTGGAGGAAGCAAGTAAAGTGGGATTGCAGATAAATCAAGAGAAAAGTAAGCTTTTGAGAATAGGAGAACAAAAAAAGGATACCAATTTTAAATTGAGAACAGTGTATGAAGAGAGTTTGAAGAAGTTCAAGAATATGTGTATTTGGGGGCGCTAATAACAGCTAACTGTGATGAAGAACAAGAAATAAATAGGAGAATAATAAAAGCAAACAGAAGTTCGGCAGCAGTCAACCACTTATTGAAATCAAAAAATTTGTCCAGACGAGTAAAATTTAGAATGTATAAAACAATTTTGAGACCGACAGCGCTGTATGGTAGTGAAACCTGGGTTCTCAATAAGAAGTCAAGAGAAAACCTTTTAAGGTGGGAAAGGAAGATCTTAAGAAGAATTCTAGGTGGTAAGAGGACAGAGGAAGGCTATGTAAGGAGAAATAATGAGGAAATATATGAAATGTACCAGGCACCAACAATAGACGAATTTGTAAAAGCCAGGAGAGTGCAGTGGCTAGGGCATCTAGAACGTATGGAGGATGAAAGGGCAGTTAAGAAAATAGTAGGGAGTAAACCTAACTACAAGAATAGAGGTAGACCGAGGAAGCGATGGAGAGAGGCAGTGGCAATAGATCTAAGGGAGAAAAATGTAACGGATTGGAAAAGAAAGGCGAAGGACAGAATGGAGTGGAGGAGAATAACACAGCTCTGGGCCTAAAAGGCCTGTAAACAGCTTTATATATATATAATACAGGGTGAGTCAGTCATAATGTCATTAATTTTAAGAGGAGATAGGGAATAATGAGTATAATGCGAATATGTGATTAAAAAAAATCTAAATGCATATTTACGCCGAAAAAAAATATTTTCAAATCATTATTTAAACCCCCTTTTCAGACTGTCACTGACCGGTCACAGCCTTGGTCGGTTACAGCTCACAGTTCAACTCGATATCGACCTGATGCAATGTTGTCAAGTTGTAATATTTTTCTATATAGTACCTACCCACCTAGGTTTTAGACATCACAAATAAACGGTTGTACTGACTATTTTAGAATATCATTTTTTCTTGCTCAGTTCAACTTCAGCCAATAATAATTTAAAATGTTAATACCCAATAAAATCAAATAATACTAATCAAATAATTCTATTAAAAATTGCAAGTAACGCGGTCCACTCAGGTTTTCCCGTAGAAAATACGGTCCAATCAAACGATACCCGTACACTCGCGTGTCGATTTTTCTCTGAGCAAATGTAGCTGTTATGACTGCAACAAAACTCCAACGTGTCTAATAATAAACTGAGTAATAAACCATTTACGTACATTACATAAAAAACCTATTAAAAAACCTATACCCAATGGGTAAATTATTGAGAAGCTGAAAAGTGTTTCGTGTTTAAATACTAAGTACTTAATAAAAAACCATCGTGTTGTCGACAGAAAACTGTCCAAGACCGAAATGGCACGCCGCTAATCTAAGTTATCAAGAGTTAATCTTGACCTTGACCTACCGTATTATTAAGTCAATAACCTAGTTACCTAGTTTTTGTACTGTTATTTAACGACAAGGAGTAAAACTATTTTTTTAAATCTAGATACATGAATGAATTTTCCTTAAATATTGATTTATTTGTTAATAAAAACAAATGTAGATAATAAATAAATGTTTTCGAATGCTAGGTTATTACAGTTTAATAATTTTGATATTACGTTTTCACTACGTTTTACAAATAAATATGAATTTTTAGTATTACTCGATCGTAAGTACAATTAACCGCACACATAACCAGAAGTACAATTTGTAGTACATCTAGCCTAGAAATGTATTGTTATTTAAGTAGTATGATACTAACCTGTTTACAGCCCACATTTCAAGTAAAACTGCATTTATCCGTCCATAACACTTTATTAATAAAATTCAGTCGCATTTCGTAAACATTCTCCGTATAACACTACCATTTCCACATATTCGGAATTTGTAAAATTATGCGTTGTGAATTTACGCCAAATACGTGAGGTTAGACCGAAATAAACAAACTACTGCTTACTGCTTGTATTCTCTTCATCCCCCCCTCCAAATGTGTGGCATGATCTACAAATTTGAGGGGGAACAAATGCGGGAAATGCAGAGTGCCAAATGGAGGTAAATTTGAATAACACGCTGATGTGTTAGACGATATTATGTATGTAAATGTGGCATCCATGGTTAATACGGCAAGTCTGTGGCATTAGATTTTCGACGGTTGCGCCATCAGATAGTTCGTAGCGTACCAGGAGCGTCGTGTTACTGATTTTTATAGGGTGATTAGTTTATTTTTTTAAAAGTCGAGTAAAAAATTTATTTTTCGATTTTCTGCCTTTATTAGGCCTCCCGAATACGTGGTTAAAATTAATGACATTATGACTGACTCACCCTGTAGATGGCGCCTCAAATTTCCGCGGGAAATTTAATTTTAATTTATATCAGAATATAAATTTCACATGAGCATCACAAAACGGCACACGCGGCACAGTAAAATTGTGTTTAAAATTGCCTAAATGTTATTTATATCATTCTCATTTAAACGAGACAGGAATATATCGCCTATATGGAAACGATTTCATGTGATATATAAATAATTCAGCATCATTTTATTGTGATACGCTGCGTAGTGTCGAATCGTGACACTCAAGATAGGCCTTTATATAAAAATTTTAAAAAAAGGGAATTAAATAATAATCTGAAACGTACCCTTACTTAACAATTAAACATAAGAAAAATTATGTAATTCATTATATTGCTCACTATGTAATATGTATTTTAAACATTTATTTATTTGGAATACAACTGCCCAACAGTGAACACCAATTACAGGGCAGGCTGGTTACATAAAGATAAAGAACAAATATTTGTATATAAAAATAAAAAACATACAAAACATATAAGTAATACAAACAGAATAACAAAAACAGATTAAAAATCAAATAACAAAAATAAAAAAACAAGCTCAAATTATGTTAAAGAAAACACAGCAACAAGCATGTACTAAGGTTGCAATATAATAGTCTTACTTTTAAGAGCCGATTTATCAAACAGGTCAATCGAATCCTGCAAGGACATTTAAATCTTGCACATTTTATACAGTGGAGATAACAATAAAATATTTGTTTTCGTGATCGGAAGTCTAAATGTGTTACGATGTCGTGAATTTACGCGAGGCACATTAAATTCCAATTGTGGCTAGACTATCGACTCTGTACTCGGCTAATAATAAGTCATGAGGATGACCTATAAGTGGATAAAAACCATGAGCCTTAAAATAAACGTGCTTTAGAAATTTTATTTCAACGTTTTCTATCATGTACATTTGATTGCCATACATAAGATGCCAAACTGAGGAACAGTATTCTAATTTTGAACGTAATAAGGAAAAGTTAATATTATAAAGAAAGACTAATGTACTTTGCTTACGAGAAAATGACAAATATTGCACTTTTTAATATTTTAAGTTAAGATGATTCAGATTGCACCAGTCACTAATTCGTTCGAAGTTATTATTGTAATAATTCACAATGTGCAACGGTAGATACTGACCAGTAGATTTTCATATCATCGGCGAATGATAAGTACTTAACATCAAGACGTGAAGATATATCATTAACATAAATGTTAAATAGTAAAGAACCCAAAATTGAACCCTGAGGAACCCCGGATAATGCATTAAACTGTGGTGACTTAAATCCTTGACACTGGAGAAATTGTAATCTGTCGCGAAGATAAGACCCAAAGAGTTGACATAATTTACCAGAAACACACCTATACGATCAAGTTTTTCAAGAAGAATCTGATGGTGATCATTTATAGTTTCGTAAAAGAATATAGGCCCTACTATTCGCCTTCTTGATATCGCTGTCCAAACACCAACTTTTACGGGATGTAAACTGGTTTCTACAAATGTGTGAGGATTTTCTGCAGCCGAGGCTCTATAAGTTTAGCTATTTCGTCACCCCAGAATTATATTGTTCTATATCCATTTTTGGCCAAAATGACATAATGTAATCCATGAATACTAGATAATTAGCTTGAACTATATCCATAAAAATTACTTTTTAACAAAGCTCTACAAGAAAGTTTTTAGTAAATTAATGTACTATATCCACATTTTTTCCCAAACATAATATTATTATCTTGTCCCTCGAAATCTATGATAATTATATTGTTCCATAACCTCTAAGAAAATTATACTGTGCTATATCCCCTCTCAATGTCACTCCCATCACCCAGAACTATTTTGTGCTATATCCGATTAGACATAATATAGGAAAGCTCGATCGACGATCATTGTAAGTACAATCGTTTGCAATAATAATGACACTCTCTTAAAACAGTTTTTGAACGTCTGGAAGTTCTGAATAGAAATTTCATTAAATTTCTCTTGGTAAGTGAAACAACTAATAACTAATGTTAAAAATTTAAAGCAGATTCCAATATGAATACGTCAGAAGTTCAAAATAAATAGCAAAATTCATTTTAGTGAGTGTCATTAATATTGCAAACGATAGTACGTATGAATAATAATCCGACACCTGAAGAAATCCAAAACTTTAATAATCATATCGCACGTAAGAATTTGGGTAATCCTGAAAGAAACAGTGACTGGTGCGCTTTTCCAATGCGATAAAACAGTAGGAGTTATAACTTTTGATTTGCAAAATACATTTTCATTACCAAAAGTCCAATGCATCAAAGAACTTTTATAAAATGAAACTGTCCTGTTATAATTTTACAGCTCACCTCAATGTGAATAATGCTGTTTACAATTACAACGTAGTGTGGCATGAACTTCTCTGTGGACGAGCCGGTGTCCACATTACTAGTGCCCTTAGAATACTAAAGGAAATAGTTGTAGACAATCCTCAACTTAATACACTTATTTCATGGTCAGATAGCTGTGTGCCACAAAATAAAAGTTCGATATGTCCTTTGCTTTACAGAAATTTATTTGATTCAGGCAAGCAAAGAACATAAAAGTGATGGATCAAAAGTTCGGGGAGCCAGGCCATGGCAGCGTCCAAGAAAAATAAATAATTCTCACAGTTGCATAGAAAGGTATATAAGCAATGTAGAAGTTTGGTCCTCTTTAACTTTAATTCGTCTCCCCCTGTCAATGCCAAAATCTTGGAAACTTAAATTTAGAATAATCCAGATGACTTCTTGAGATTATTTTGACTATCAGTAATTTTCAGCCCGATATTCGTATAATTTAATTCCTTACACAGAAACGAAACATTTAATATATGAAAAGGGCACATTACGGATAAATAAAGACTGCTAAGCTCTCAAATGCCAGAAGAGGAAAGACAGTTCTACAGGGCTTTATTATGGGCCGCATAAAAAACTTATTTTTGTTCGACATCAAAATATCTATTTTTATATATTTTTAAGTATTAACAATATTGTGTGAAACTAACTACTCTGCGGACTAAAGCATACCTACATATTTGGTATCAGTGAGCATACATACGACTTCATTGATAAGGATTGTAGAAGATTTGATTTATTTTAAAATACTACCTACAGTAAAAAAAAATATATCTTGTTCTATATCCCCATATTTCTTTACCAAATCTGAAAATAAGGCATTTTGTTCTATATCCATTTATAAAAACCCGTTTTTATGATTTCTTATTTCTTATCTCTTGTAGACTAAAACAACTAAATTGTAACATTACTTCATATTTTGAGACACTTGTCTTAATTTCACATCTCTTTATAATATATGTGAATGTATGATCGCCGTACAATATTTAGACACGATTTCCCAAAAGTAGCAATTTGGCGCATGGAACATTATAATTCTGGGGTGACAATTTACATAACCAGATAAATGAAACCATGCTTCGTCAGTGGAAAATGATAAGTTCAATAATTTACGATTCATGTTTTTTTGAAACCATTCACAATAGTGTAATAGTCTTCTATAGTCAATGGGAAGTAATTCTTGCACAACAGTTACCTTGTATGGGTGTAAATGCAACCGTTTTTTAAAGCCCTGTGACTTGTTCCAACTGAAAGTCCTACAAATAAAATTTTTTGGTTATTAACTATAATTCGATACCGGTTTCAAGTAAAAATTTCAAAATTTATACATATATTTTAGAGATGCAATCTAAATGAATTTGTAATGAATTGTCGAAGGCAGTCTTTTCAAAACCTCCTGCGGATTGAAAGGACATATCCCAGTTGCGCGAAAGGCTGCAGCAATTGTCTTTTGTTGTCAAATCAAATTTTTCCATTAAGTCTTTGAACTAAGAAGAGAAAGAGGTTTTATGCAAAGTTTGGTCACGAGGATTCTGAATTTTGAAGTTCATAAGAATACCTCTCCATGTCCTTTTAAGCGGCGCGTAATCTCCGACATCCAAAGGTTGGGTAATGTGGGTGACATTTTTGGGCAAAAAGATGAACCTAATATTATTCCGTTGACACTCTCTTATGATGGAAATATTAAGGTGAGATGACAAATTATCCCTTATAACAACTTTTGTTCCTAAGTTTTTTTTTTGTCCAAGGAATAACAATAGTGTCAAACCAATATTCAAAAGTAAATAAATCGAACCATCCCGATTTCGATCTATTATACCGAGTCATTTTAGATCCACCAATCGTCCACTGATTATACAGTCTCTCCGCCTTATACACTGTATATGGTGGAAAAACTTCACCGTGACTGCAAACATAATGGATATTGATGCTTTTGATGTATTCAGTACACGTTCTGGGTACTTCATACCGCACCTAAATATGCATTTGGTAGACCCGGGATCGTTTGATAGATTCGTTTCGTCAAAGTTCAAAATGTTAGAAGGTGGAACATTTTCTATACTTTTCTGCAAATTTTGGAAATATTCTATCATTTTTCTTCAGATTTCTCGACACCTTTTTATATATTGGCAGCTTCTCTTAGACAGCCTGTTTTTATGTTGATCCAAAAAATGCAATACTCAATCATGGCCTGGCAAATTATCTCGGAATTTCCTTATAGTTTTTCCAGCTTGTTCCAAATATTTCTTGACTAGTACTCTGATATCAAAAGAAGTTAAAGGATTTCCAATTTAGCAGCGACGAGAAGAACGTCAACCAGGTGTCTCTTCAAGTTCGGTTAATTGTACTTGACCGCCAACAGTATTTGTATGTTTCAACTTTACTTTATTCCATAGGGTCTTCCAGGCAATGTTGTACCGTGCTGCAGCTTTCCTATAGGAAACGCCATTTTCCCGAACAGTCCGAATAGCATTTTCAATATCAGAATCTGTGTAATCTTTGTACTTCCTATTCCCTATTCTTCGCTTGTAGACGCGCCCCATAACGATTTAACCTGCAAGAGACAATTGTTACATAAACACATAGAATTATTACACAGAATATATGTAAAGTCACCCTGCTGAAGAAAAAAATTCATAACTTTTTACAGAAACGTTCTATTTATTTGAAATCCTAAAGTTGTGATCTACAATGGTTGTATTAACTAGTACATAGGCAGACAATTCCATATCAGCGACTATTTTAGAGTACGAATGCTTAGCACTTACCTCTTACGAATTCGTAATGAAATTAGCGCGTCGCACAAACGGCCAGAGCGGCGATCTGACGTACACTAAACTATTCCCGCCGTTCCGTGGCCACAAGTCAATATGTGACCTTGACTGCTGAGTAGCAAATATGTTACATCGTTGCCACATTTTTTAAATTTCTTATTTTGTTTCAATGTGCCGGTTTGTGTAAAGTCACCACTGAGTTGCAAAATAACACCACGTTACGGTATTAGACCTGTTCGACAGGAATCGCAGGCAACTTTACACTTCTTGTAATATGTTATTAGATTGTATGCTGGAATGAGCAACGTTATTGTCTGAGACTGTATTATTTTTTGCTCTAGCTTTAAAAATAGTGATTTAGCTTTATACATAAGACTACAGAATTTTATTTCGAATTCTTCGCCTAAAACATAATGATCTTCCGGATTTGTGGCTACACATTGAAGTTCATTTTGTATGTCGTCAAAATCCTTAATTATTTGCTTTGCCCGAATAATTCTTGGTTCTAGCCCCATATATTTAGCATCATTTATAGCTTGATCTAAACTAATTATGTCTTTGTTTAAAGAGCTGACATATTTTTCAAAGGTTGTTAATCTGGCTTTAACGGATGAGCGTTTTTTTTATTAAAGTTTGCTCCGACATTGTAAATATTTTGTTAAGAGTTCTACTCGTTTTTTTTGTTTGTTATTTTTTGACGCCCTACCGGTGCTTGAGTCTGTTGGCCGCCTTGGATGCTGCGTTGTTTTTCTGCTTATCGGTTCTAACACACAACCGGTGTTAGAAACCGCTTCCTTTGTGTTGAATGTTTTGCAATCCGTGCTCGTACGAGACCAATTGATGTTCAGGTTTAATGGACTGTATTGACTTCTTCTCTTAATTGTAGAACTATTTTATTTTAATATAAGTATACAATATTGTAACCTCTAAATTAGGTTATCGCTGAAACACGTCACGTAGACAAACAATCTTTATTGTCACTCTTGATAATAACAGAAATATCCTTCAAACCAATTTCACAACTGTCAACGCTTTACTTTAACGTTTTGTCACTCGAGTTTAATTGCTCAATATAAACTGACTGTGACAGCCGAATTGATCCGCTTATGTAGATTTTTAGAATTCTCGAAGCTTCTGCGATCTCCAGAACGTGTCGAGAAACAAATAGTATATAGCCTGGAAAATTCCGGAAAACGTCAAAATAAAGGTATTACAAAAATGATAATATCTAACGCAAACAGGAACATAATTAACAAACTAAAAAGGTAGGTGAGCCTCCCTCTTAGAACTGATCGTCGCGATCAGATTATTCCATTGTCCACATGACCTTCTTGATAAGGTGTCAAACGATCGATGTGGACAATCTTCATCTTACGCGGTGTAGAACTAACTACATCTATTGGCCATTCGCTACTCCATGCCGGACTGAAAATGTCACAGACACGAAGCGTTCTACATGCAGTAGACACCATTGAAAGCTGTCGACCTTTATCGCGTTCGGCCAGAAATGATATTTTGCGGTATAGAACTAACTACATCTATCATGATGATACCGCGTACTCATGGTCCCTTCTGTCGGGTTAGACAGACTAAACAGCTAGGATTATTCGTCGGATACCTTACCTATGGCATACTGATGAGAGCTAATAAGCTCGAAACCGGTATATGTCTGGTGGGCTTCTGACGAATGACTCTAGCTGTTGCTATAGGTTTTCCAGGTGTAATTCAATGCTGGTCGAGGCATTAGCCCGCAGAGTAGTTGTTTCCTGGAATTCCGTTTTTGCAATCTTCATCTTGGCTTGGGGATTCCTCTGGATCCTGTATACTACGTCATTCAGTCGTGACACGACGGTATAAGGGCCTTTCCACGATTTCTGCAGCTTCAGAGATTTACCCTTGCTTTTTTTTGGGTTATAAAGCCACACTTTCTCAAGCTCTTGAAACCCGCTGCTGTTGGCACGCAAGTCGTATCTGGTCTTCATTCTGTCGCTTTCTATTTTTATCTTCTCTCGTACTTCTTCATGTACCATCTTTATTCGATCTTTCAGATGGCTGCAATAATCATCTAAGTTTTCCTCGTGTTGCGGTCGATTCATATTTAGATCTATGGGTAGCCGCCAATTCTGTGCCGAAAATCACGTTGGCTGGTGTTTTACCCGTGGTCTCATGAATTGCTGCATTGCTGCTCGGTAAGCCAGTAAAAATGGAGGAAGACAGGTATCCCAGTTAGTCTGTTTCTCGTTGACGGCCGTTCTCAAGAAGTTCTCGATGGTGCGATTCCACCATTCCATCTGATTGCGGGTGAAGAGGTGTAGTTCTGGTTTTGTGAATACCTAGCAGCTCACAAACGTTATGAAACACTTCAGACTCGAGTATTCGTCCTTGGTCGGAATGGATCTCTCTGGGCACCCTATAACGGTGTCGTAAGAGACGAAAAATCCGCTCTAGGATTTTGTTCAGAAGACCACGCCCAGAAATCTGGATTGGCTAATCCAGAGCCTTCGCGCGGAATCGCGGGGTCGCGAATCACATAAATATCGAGCGTTTCAGAGCTCTGCATCGAGTCTAGGAGAAGCAGTCAGCGTGTGAACTTCGAGAGCATCGACTTAGAAGATTTCCGGGCTACTGTATTCAAAATTCAATCGTTACCCAGGTCGCGTACCTTTGGCAGTAATTATTCGAAAACAAGATACACCAAGCGCGGATTTGTCCGAGCATCAAGCCGACAAATTCCTAGCTCAAAAGAATTCGAAAGATATATAAAGGAAAGTAGGTCTTGGAGGTATAATTAGTCGCTACGGCGCTAATTATGTATATACAGGGTGCTATTACTTATATAGCACTCTAGTATAAAAGATATTCGTAATATACAAAAAGAATTCGAAAGTGGAGTTCTTTTTAGTATTTTCACTATAAAAACACAGGACCGTGTGTTCCGAAGCAAGAAGCCGTCCAAGATAGGAAAAACGAAGAAGTGTAAGGGTTAGTACAGCTCGAGCCTAAGGTTAGAGGAAGTATCGGTGCTGACCAACCGGTGGCTCGAAAACAGAGTGCTCTTACACTGAAGCAAGAAAACATCAGAGACATTGCACTAGGGTTGACGCCGGCGTCGTCCTTACGTTCTCAGAAGCACCAAGACAGTAGCCTTCCTTTTCCAAGACAGGTGCGGACAAATAAGTCGCCTCGAGAAAGTGGCTGGCCCTCTTTCCAGGAATCATACAGGTGTAGACTCTTAAAAACCACATAGGGAGGCAATAAAGTGCCATCAGCAGATCCGCATATCATCACAGTAGTGCAGCTTTTCGAATGGTTCATAACCTTTTCTGGGTTCACCCCAAGTCTGTAAACCCCTCGTTTTTTTCCAGGGTCGTCAGAAAGATTCGACTCGTCATAGTTGAATATGTTTGAGCTTGGAAGATCTCTGATAACGACTTCTAAATTATCGTAGAACGCATTCAGAGTTTCTTTAGACACCGCCGCCCTCGCTCTTTTTATGTTAGTAAGTAATCTTTGTCCATAAGAGTCTTTCTGTCTGTTCAGAAGATTATAGGTCCAACCAACACCAGGAAGATTGTTCTTGAATATATTGACAATTTCGCCTTTCCCGTCCAGATAACACTTTGTCATCATCCTTATGTCCATAAGACTTAAGGGGAAGCCTCAGTCTCCACATTTTACCGCTGATTTAAGGATTGCTAATTCCTCGTCTTCAGTAAAAATCGTTGGGCGACCTCGTCTGTTTATGCGTTTTCCCTTATATTTATTATAAAGCATTCCAAAAGAGATGCCAAATTGTCTTGAAGCTTCTCGAATTGAGCACATACCTTCCACCACTGCGTGCAATGCGTTTTTTAACTTTTCGGAGATATAGTCAGCGTATTGTACATTGATCATGCGATCAATGATACCCTACAGCTTGATCAAAGTTACTCCGTGAAACAAAAACATGTCTACAGAAAACTATTTACTCCGATTTGAAGTGAACATTAAACATACTTCTTAATACATGACAAACTCGATATAGGTAGGATCATAGTCAAAATGCAAATACTTACCTTTGTTGGTATGAAGTTTCTCAGCTTAAACAAATGAAGCAAAACACGTGCAAATGATATAAAATTATCGCTGAACACATACGTGCAGCTACGACGCTCGGAGTGCCTCGACTAGTTGCTGTGACTAATGCATTGGAAGGCTACAAAATTTCAAAGTCGTACTAGGAGAGGTGGCGGGGCAATAGCGAGTTACATATTTTGTAAAGTTTCGATCAAAATATACCCCGTATTTAAAGTATTCCCATGTTATGGTATGTCTTCTTCATCTTCTCTGGAAATTATTTCTTGATTAGGCGGTTCTGTTGGCCCGTGCACCGTTTCATCTTCTTCTTCGATCATTTGTTTTTTACTTTGGAAATTATCGAGACCATCTTGTAGTGACGTTAAATAACCGATAATTGGTAGAATTGTTGTCATATCCAAGTAATATTAATTTCTTGCTTTTAGGCTTTACATTTGTACGTTTTTGTTCAGGTACATGAGTGTACGCTTCACTGTCAAAAATTCGAATATGCTTCAGGGTCGGTTTTTTCTTATACTATATTTCAAAGGGGGTTGTGTTTGGAGGCTGTGTTGAGGGTGTGCGGTTTAAAATATACACGGCAGTATTTACTGCTTCGGCCCATAAATACTTGGGTACCCTTGATCCATGAATCATCGATCGTGCACTTTCAACAAGTATTCTAATGTCTCTATCCATGCGCCCATTTCGTTGCGGTGTATATGGTGCAGTCGTTTCTCACTGTATACCCTGAGAATTAAGGTAGTTTTTAAATTCTCGGTTACAATATTCGAGCCCATTATCAAAGTGCAAAAATTTAACTGGTCTACCAAAATTATTTTTGAATATTTTTAAACAATCAGGAACATCTGTCTTGTTTTTAATGAAGTTGAAAACACGATAACCGGAAAGTTCATCTTTGAATGTAACAAAGTATCTGTTATCGCTCACAGATGACGTGTCCGTCGATCCACATAGGTCACTGTAGATTATTTCTCCTGCCTTCACTTGTGTTGGTACACGTTCTATACGATTAAATGGTCGGCGACATATGCACATCTATCACAGAAAAAATCTTCGGTGTTCTTGAAATTTACTCCGCTAACAAGTTGTTTGTTTACCATCTCTTTCAGGGAGTTGACTTTTACGTGTTCTAGTCTTTCATGCCAGACCTGAAGACTGTCACCTGTGGTTGAATTAGCATTTATGACAATAGTGCGGAACAGAAGTTTGTATAGGTTGTTTGATTCGCAAACATCGCTTGCTACAAGATCATTGTGCATGTAAATCTTGGCCTCATTATTTTCTTTTACAATTTTCATTCCTTTGTAAGCTATATCTCCTTCAGAAAACAGATTCTTTCGTAGATCAGGGATGAAGAGTACATTATTTACTGGTTTTTAGGCTTTCACGGCCGGTGCTATCATTGGATACATAGTGATTTTCCGGGTTGTTATGTCGTGACGTCGGTAACTGATAGCGGTTAAAACGCACATCCCTAGCATTAGCCGGGATTATTTTACCTGCCCTGGTTGTTCTCGGGCTAGGCTCTGTGGGAGACATACCCGCTATCGGTGTATCTGGCTCGCCCATATATTAATTTCGGTTCCTAATGTTGGTATTACGACTAATACGGTCGGAACCGTTCCTCGGATAATGGTAGTTCCGTTGTTGTTTGGTTTTCAGTAAGGGTAGCTACGTTCTCCTCATACGAAATCCTTCATCACGGTTCATGTTATTCTTACTTGAGAAGCTTGTTCTGTTAACTCATTTACAAACTAGTCTAAATACTCCTCTTTGGTAATTCCAAGTTCATCTAGGTTATCCTGTAGAGAAAGTCTTAGTAGAAGTACTTGATCCCTTTGCCCTATCAATGATGCTGATATGCCGCATATTTCTGCAGCTAACTATATAGTTTGAACTATCCACCCTTTCTGTCTTAAGCCTTCTTGCCAAGCTTCAGCTCTATAATAACATCTGGATCCAGCGGCAGGCATGCCATCAGGTCTTTGTTCTGGAGGTGAAAATCTGTCTTGAAATAACAATGCATTGATTACGGATTACCAGTTACCGAGGTACGGCACAACAACCCGGAAGATCACTATGTATCAAACATTATTTATTGTTGCGTTGTACAATTTTCCCTCAATGAGCTTCTGAATTTTGACGGTTCTTTGACGGTAAGACTTTCATTATTGCCCAAGGCTACAGTTGACGTACAATCTTCTTCGAATGTGGCAAAATAATCACGTCTATATGTCATGTGGCAGAAACACTACTGTCCATAATCCATGTTTCTTCGACAGGTCATGACTCATTATTCTCTGTGATGTTATATGCTACCTCACGACTGGAGCCCCCGGTATTTCTTCGCAATGTGGCCTCGTTTTCCACAGTTATAACAATAAATTGTGCTCTTGGTATTGCTTGATGAGGACTAGGTCCACCGATAAATGCTGAAGATTTCCCACCTTTATTTTTATTAATTGACACCGATTTTTATTTAATGACACCGCAACTAAGGTATATTAGTTTCGACTTCTTTGTAGGAGTTTAGGCTTGCCTCTTCGTCCAGCAGTCGTGTCGTCTTTGTTATGGTTTGTTAGTTTCGTCTAAGGAAACCAGTCTTGTCATACATTCGTAAATTTTTCTGGTAGGGTGCTTAAAATCTTAGTCATTACAGCTTTGTCATTAAGAGCGTATCCTGTCTCACGAACTTGTTTGGCTAGGCTTTTCACCTTTGATACATGCTCTGCTATACTGTCACTGGAGTTCGTCTTATATTGGTGAAACTTCTCATGTACTATCATTTTGTTTGTCTCGGACTTTTGTTGATATATAGCATCTAGTCTTGATAAGACTTCTTTTGAGGTTGTGCAATTTTCTATAATTGCTATTGGTTCAGGTCCAGATGTGAGTGTAAACATTGCACAGTGGTATTTTTGCAGCCATGTGTTTAAATCAGCCGTAGCAGTTTCTTCTTGTTTTGGAGTTGAAGCATCCACTACCCCATAAAGACCTTTGGCGCGGAGAGCACACATCATAATACCATTACACTTGTTAACAACAGCTACATCTATTTTGTCCATCTTCTTGTCGAGCTTGATTCTGTCGAAGCTAATGGCGTCGGCGTGGTTTGTGATCGAGAACTTGTCTAATATAATTTACTTCTCTAATCAGGCGAATCCTGGGCCCATAACCTGTTAAAGCTTTGTCGTGGATCTTCTTAAATTATAATAGGTGTTTTAACAGTTACGTCGGGAATTGGTGGAACACTTCTATCCAACTCCTTCTGCAGTGATCTTTTGACAAGGACCTACTTATCCTTGGAAATTTTCCCAAGGGTTGTTCCTATTAATAATGGCAACCCTAAGATGTCCTAGGGCCATCTCATTATAAGTAGTGGCGAACAGAGCCTGTTTAGCCCTCTTATGTTTCATCGGAGTGGTAGCTGACTTGTCTATATAATAAATTTAATGAGTGGTGTCTGTCAAATCATTTAATTTTAAATAATAAAACAGTTTTAATAAAATTTAGAATATTAAATCATCCTGATCCAGCTTTTCACGCGACAATAGAAAATTTTAATTTTAGTATTTCTGAGTCCACAGTTTCTCGGAACTTTCCTCGATTCGTCACTGTCGTTTGATATCTGTATTAATACAATATGTGGGTATTATGCTATCTTACAACTAAAGAGCATATTCACGACTGCAGAGATCTTGAATGTGTATTATGCTATTATTTATCCCCACTTAACATATAATATTACAATTTGGGGTAGTGCGACTTCATCAAATCGACTCTTTATTCTGCAGAAGCGAATACTAAGGCTCATCTTTGGTCTTAAAACTAGGGAAACGTGTTCAGTGTATTTTAAAATGTATAATATTTTGACAGTACCCTCGATATATATTTATAATTGTTTACAATACACACAAAAAGAAAATTGATAGTTTCTTCATAACTTTCAAAAAGAAATTGAAAGTCCACTTATTTAATTTGTGCTGTTACAAGGTAGAAAATTTTTTCTCTTAATCTTTATAATTGTCTTGTATTTTTTAAAAGTATTTGTGTGTGTCATTACTTTTATGTGTGTTTATATATTTTGTCTGTTATATACACAAATTATTGTGACGTTTCCAATATCATGTTATTATGCTGTGCTGGAATAAATATTATTATTATAATCCGATGAAGTCTCCGACCTAATCCGACCATTTTGGAAAATGGCGTTCCATGTGGGTGTCCTTCCTTCTTAGAAAGTGGTTTTGCCTGAGAAGGTGGCACACCTTGCGGGTGTTCAGCATTGACGGCTCACTTTTTCCTTGGTGGCGTGTCTCGCGCAGACGCGCACCAGACGTCGGTTGCACCAGAGGAGTATATGAGCGTTTGGAGGGAGCCGCAATCGCCTCTTCTTCCTGCTCTTGGCTTGAGCACCACAACTTTTTTCTCCTGTTTGGGGGTCAGTTTGGGACGATTGCCCCGGCTGTGGTGAGCGTTGCCGCTCTGCTGCAGAATGTTAAAAGATGTTAATATTCTTAACAAATAAAACAGTCTTTTAATATGTCTTATATATCTCTCATAATATGTAATAAACGGAATTATTTAAGAATTGAAAAATCATTATTAGTAATCACAAATATATGTTGTCCCCTTTTAATTGCTCTTAGAGTCACCTTTTTGTGAAATTGTGTTGAATCGATTTCTGATATATCCGGAATTTGCGGATATACGAAATATCCTTTTTCAACTCCTTTTTTTCTTAACGCATTAAGTGTTAGTTCTTCGTCAGAAATTGTTCGATTTTTCCAACGTAAAAAACTCGTTTGGCCACGGGAAATTTAGCAGTTATGTAGTCTCCTGTTAGAAGATTTTCATAGTTTGTATCTTGTAATGATTTCTTCTGATGTGTTGTTTCAGTATCAATTGAAGTTTTTATTAGTTTTTTGTTGCGATTTATTTTACCCCGTAGTTTGCTCAGTTTTTATACAAATGGGTTTAGGGCTTAACTGATATAAGTAAAATTACGTTTGAATGCGGAATATTCTTCTTAACACATTTGAAAACATATTTCTGATAGGCGAAAGTTCAAAAAGTGTTGTGTGCATTCAAACGTTCCCGCGGTTTTTAAAATAACTGGAAAACATGTCAAACATCAACAATTAAACGTACCTACTACTTATGTGAAAAAATAATCACCGCGAGCACTCTCACATTGTATCTGGTGGTCAACTAAAAAGCCTAAGCAACGGTACCATGGGTTATTTATCCCCACCAATTACAATATGCGCAAAAATTCCTGAAAGTAACCATGTGATTCACTTTACCCTATATGATTCACTTAACTCCGTTTGACGGTACCTTCTTCAGTGGTATCTACCCCCGTGACCAAATCGTCTACATAGAAATCTTGAAGTAATGTGTTTGCTGCCTTTGGAAAATTCTTCACTTCTTCCTGTGCTAATTGATGCAGAGTACGTACAGCTAAAAATGGTGCTGCTGCTGTACCATGTTACACAGGTCATATTATATACCTTTATGTCATCGTCATGGTTTGTTTTCTAGAGTACCTTCTGTAATTTATAATCTTCAGGATATATTTGAATTTGTCGATACCTTTTTTCAATATCTGCCATCATGCAATATTTATAAAATCTTGAATTGATTAACAATGAAAAATCATGTGTTTGAATATTTGGACCTACCATCATGATATCATTCAGCGATTTTCCAGTTGTAGTTCTTGCCGATGCATCAAATACTACTCTGACTTGAGTTGTTACATTTTTTTCCCTGATTACACAGCGGTGTGGCATAAAATAACCAGAATCTTGGGCTTGAGCTTCATCCAAAATCATATATTCCAACTGAATGTATTCTTGCATAACATTTCAGTATTTTTTCCTTAGTTCTTCATTATTCTTTAGCCGTTTTTCAATCGCTTCGAATCGCTTCGTAGCTGTCAACCGAGAATCTCCTAATTCTGACAAAGATTCCTTGATAGGTAGTTTTACCATAAACCTTCCCGACTCGTCTCGCTTAACATGTTGTGTGTAGTGCTACAAGCAAGCTATTTCTTCTTCTGTGAGGCTTGGCCTCCTCGCTACTTCTTCCAGTTCCCAAAACCTTGTCATTTGCAGTTGCAGTTGAATTTGTGATGTGTTGCATACGACTGCTGATCCCTGCGGTATTGATAAACTTCCAGAAACGATCCATCCTAAGGTGGTTTTTTGCAATACAATTTGGGTGTTAGGTAATTTGATTTGTCCAATACATAACAAATTCCAGAAGATGTTTGTTCCCAATAATACATCTATTTTTCCTGGTATATGAAAAGATTTATCTGCAAGTGTGACATTTTGTGGCATATCTATTGAAGAAATGTTAATTTTTGTTAATGGAATGTTTTGTGTTATACGAGGTAAGACTAAAAATGACAAATCTGCTGTAAATGCATTTATTTTTGATTTTATTTTTGCCCTTGTTTGTTTTGTAGCTACAGGGTCCGGCAGTCAAACCTGACGGTTTTGAGTGGGGATAGGTAGTGGTGGGGACGTCTTGTCGGGTGTGGATGGTCGCCATGCTGTTCACCTTGAGCGGAAGTTCAGTAGCAATGGAGCGTTGGACCGCTGAACACCGTGCGTATGTTGTTGAGACTTTTTTAGAAATAATGACTCTGTGATTCTAACACAAAGGAGTTTTCGTATCCGGTTTAATGTTCCTCCTCGCGGTGCGATCCCTTCTCGAAACACAATTCTTCTATGGGTTCGAAACATTCAGAACACTGCTTTTGGAACAACAAGAAGGAGAGGAGGATCACGTCGAACGGTTAGAACACCTGCTAATATTGAAGCTGTTCGACATGCTGTTGAACGGAGCCCTCGTCGCTCTGCCATTCTTCACGCCCAAGCTCTTCGGATCTCAGACCGGTCTGTAAGACGTATTCTTCATGACGACCTAAGCTTCCATCCTTACAAGATTGCTATTGTTCAAGAGTTACAAGCATGTGACTTCGAAAGAAGGTTGAATTTTGCTCAAACCATGTTAAGAATGATCGATGAAGACCCTGGAATCATTGTTTTGAGTTCAGACGAGGCTCATTTCCATCTCAACGGAAGTGTCAACAAACAAAATTTTCGATATTGGGCTCTAAGAAACCCACAGGAACTTCATCAGCAGCCTCTTCACTGTGAAAGAGTAACTGTCTGGGCTGCATTGTGTAGGTCAACAGTGTTAGGGCCTTATTTTTTTGAGGAGAATGGCCAAACAGTGACAGTGAACTCAGCGCGTTATGTTGCCATGATCCGTGACTTTCTCATCCCAGAGTTACGTCGTCATCGTATCCCTCTCAGGAGGGTCTGGTTTCAGCAGGACGGAGCAACTGCCCATACCTCTCGGGCGTCCATGGCTCAACTCAGAGGATTTTTCCCCGGTAAGCTGATCTCGCTCAGGGGTGACATCGAATGGCCGGCACGTTCTCCCGACTTGTCCCCTTGTGACTTTTATCTATGGGGGTACCTCAAGGGAAGAGTTTATGTTGACAGACCAAATAATTTGAACCAACTGAAGGAGAACATTCGGCGAGAAATTCGTGAGATCCCGCGCCAAACATTGGAGAGAGTCATGACTAACTTCTCCAGGAGACTCGTACAGTGTAGAGAAAATGGTGGTCATCATTTAAGTGACATAATTTTTGCTACATAAGTTATTTCTGTGCTTTTTTATTATGAATGTTAAATTTCCAATTCTCCTCTTTACAATAAAAAAATAATAATTAAAATATCTCAACAACTTTTTCATTTATCCCATTTCAAAAACCGTCAGGTTTGACTGCCGGACCCTGTATATTTACTCCCTGACTAATACCAAAAATAGGTAAATTAATTTTTGTAATTGGTAATTTATTTGATACTATGTATACAAGAATAGTGTCCCATTCCTTGACAGATTCACCTAGTACTTCTAATGACCTTGTATGCTTTGTTATTGTGTCAATTAAATGACCATGTGACTCCTTACTCAAAATTTGATAATCAAATATTGCCGTCAAGTGATTATTTATCATGATTTTTTTTATTTTTATACCTTTCTGTAAGCAAATTCCAAGCTACTGTATAATTTGCATCAGAAATTGCAATTGATTCTATAGTTTGGGCTGCTGGACCGATTAATGAAGATCTTAAGTAATGAAATTTTTGTACGTTTGACATGTTAGGATTGGTATCAATAACTGCATTAAATATGTCATAGAACAGAAGGCATTGATCAAAAGAACCATTGAATTGAGGTAAATTTATTGTTAGAAATTTTACATTGCGATAAATGCTAGAATCTATGTTAGCATGACTTACGTCTGGATTTCCTTGTGACTTATTTTCATCTGCCAAATACCTATTTGCCAATGATATTGTCTTAAACTACAAATCTTCGATTGTTTTTCTCTCTGCTACATGATTTCCTTCATCCTCCATCTCCTCTATCTGTCCTTGTATATTGCCAAAGTCGTCACACCAACCTTGTGCCGTCTGTAAACGTACAGACAATTGGTGTATATCCTTATCATTTTCAAAATTCTTAACATATTCATCAAATCTGAACAATTAATTTTTTATTCCATCCCTGTTTTTTATTAGATTTCTGACCTTCGCCCTTTTGCTAAACTGAATGAATGGAATGTGTTTTTTTGTCTCCCGTTTTTTTTTTGCTTTTTAAGATAAAAAAAAATAGGTATTGCCTTTAAGTTTAATTTAACTGTATATGTAAATTTAAATAAAGATTTTGATTTAAAATGTGTAATTATTTAATTTAAATTGAATTATGTAATTCCAACTACCAACTATCCTTAGTATACTCACAAATAGAAATAAAATTATTTGGTGGATAAAAAGTGGAAAGTAAAGGAAATATATAGGAACAGACTCATCAAATTTCAAATTTTTCTTGATGTAGGTGCAGCTATCTCTGACGACTTCCTTTGGATGTAATTTTGTGTCCAGGCAGGTTATTCGGCTTTCGTTTTCGACCTGTTGAATCGCCCATGTGCTTCCTAGCTTCCTTAACCTCTTGTTTGCTTGATAATTCTTACTTCCGGCTGATCCGGCTTGGCTGAAGTGAACAATGTATTGTGTTAGGTTTTTAAATGTTTATTAGAGGACTGTACATAATTTATAATGATATCAAATATGTGTATTAACAATAATTTTGTGTAAAAATGCTTGTCGTATCGTATCGCTCGAGCGATTGCAGAATGAATAATGTCTCTGACCTAGTGCTGGTGCTGGCCACAGATCACGGTGACTGTATCCCCTCCAGTTGGGAATGTTGGTTGCCTACCAGTTGGTACCGTCTTCTTTTTGCTTTCTGGCTCCTCATATCTCCTATTTTTCAAATATAAATATCTACCCATTGATAATTTTTTTGCTAGTGGTTAAACTTTTATATTATTTGTATTGTCATTCTTATTCTCTTCCGTTATACTGTCGGCACTGGTTACTCTCAAATCTTCATTTTCAGTATTTATACCAGTTTCTTCCATATGTGGCACTGAGGATCCTAAGTTGTTTTGCGAAGTGTTGAAAGATTCTTTATGACCTAAAACTTGGTCAAATTTTTCAAAATGTTCCCAAGTGATACTTCCTTCCCAATAATGTGTTGCTTTCTCTTGTTTAAACGATAGGTATGTAGCAGATTTCTATGTAAATCTTTCTCCATTGGCAATCTAATTTCAATTAATAATGAAGAAGAGTTTTGTGTCCAAAGACATTTTTCATCTACCAATACAGAGGGCCCTTGTTAGCTTGTCATTGACTCTTTCTCATTGGACATTACACAATTTTTCTCTGCGCGGTGGTGAAATTTTCTCTAAAAAATTAAAGGTGCATATGAGTCTAAGGCATTAGAAATAAAAATTATTTTAGTGGAAAAAGTTAAATTACTTATTTACATATATTTTAATACATTAAGGGGCATTTAAGAGTCAATTTAATAATTTTTTTGAGGTCTAAAAGCCAAAAGAATATGTACTGGATATAAGCATTTAATCTTCATATCTCATACATCGAAAAATAGTTTGTAATGTCTTACCTTCCCCCAAAATATTTAATAAAGATGGTGAAACAAATGTAGTGAATTCATGGTTCTGGTAATTAAGAGTGACCTGTACCATACGGTTTTCATTGCTGCGGGAAGTAGTTCTACTTTTTTGTCCAATTTCCATAATGGACAGGTTGAAGTTATTGTAGTTTTAACACAATATTCTACGTTTTCGTATAACATTGATCTGAAAGCATGATATGGTATAATTTCTTTTTAGGCAAATAACAGTAATACATAGCATTTAATAAAATTATCTGTTATAAAATAGCTAAATTGACGTTAAATAAAATAAATAAGAAGTTTAACCTTAGTTCCTATATAAATAACATTTCTCACAACGGAAAACTATCTAAGTCGAACGTTGGATTGATGAAAGCCACGATGCATCCATCGAGATTGTTCGATTCATTAAACAACGTGCCTGTTGGAACAACTACCGATGGATTACTGAATAAAACCACGGGTTCTCGTGCAGCCTTGTCACTGTTGGCACAGTAGATGGATGAAACATCATAAGGAATGCGATGCGATTACGCAACGTAAAAATTTCATCGCATAAGGCATCGTGCGAGACTGCTCTGATCAGACTTCGAGTAAGACATGGATCGCACAACACGGGTCCTCGCATCAAGAAAAAACCGAAAAGAAAGTACTGGGTGTATCCATTTCTAACTATTATGAATAACAATGGAAATCAATTAAAAAGAAAATATGAGGCATTGAAAACCGATGAGGCGAATTTTTTCGATTACTTTAGAACGAGTATAACAAGTTTTGAAGAACTATTAAGACTGATATCTCCTCATATATAAAGGAAATACATTTTTAGAAAACCTATTGAACTCTGGAGATGCTGGGATTAACTATAAGGTACGAAAAAACATTTTATAATTTATGTATATTCTTATTTTTTTAAGAAACCATTTAAGAAAAGTCATAATCAGATTGTGTATCATTTGTCGAATTTGTTAGGTCTTCTTCGAAATTTAGTGAATCATCTTGGCTTGGACCATTATCATGGCTTGGTGTCTGTGGAGACGGCGTTGACGGTTTGTAGGCACTCTGAATGGGCGTTTGAAATGTTTGATACCCACTCTGAACGGCTGTTTGATACCCACATAGATTTGTTTGGTAGCTCTGACAACGTGATGGCTGCTGTAAATCACTTAATATTTGTAGGGCGCAACTTTGAAAAAAATAGAGCCGACTCATTCAATTTTTCCAGTAATAAAAGAAGCCTTAAAAAAAGATAAATGCCTACTTTCAAGTTTTTCTAAGGTGGTTAAAATATGTTTCTCCAATTCATCCACTTTTCATTGTGCGGTACAGGCTGGTACCGTGAACTTCGTTTGCTGGCTTTGTTGTTTTGATGTGCTTGTTCCTATTTCCTCATCTTCGATACTTTTTTATTCAAAAACAGTAATTGGTTGTAGAGATAATACTGTATTTTTTTTGTCCCGGATCTTATTTAAATATTATTGAATGTCATTTTCACCATTGATCGAGTGACATTGCTAGATTTGTATATTTCATCTGTTTTTGTGAAGTCTGTCAATTCAGTTTTATTTTCATTTACATGTCACTTAGTTTCATATTAAGTAACGACATCTTCCAGTTATAAAAAATTCATCTAAGATAAAACAGTAAATCTAGTTTTCTTAATTTGTTCGGTCACCCTAGATTTGTCAAAATGTTCATAATCTTCAATAAAGTCACAGAATTATTATAATCGAGACTATTTTTTAAAACAAGTCCGTCAAACATTACCACACACACTACCGTTATGTTTACTCCATTTTATGCACTTCCTCTTTTAATTTCTCTGTTAACTTTGTATTTACGCTAGTTTTTAAATTATGTATTTTTAACCAAGTGAATATAGTTGAAATTCCAGGTAGAACAAATATTAAAGATCGGAACATAAACTTATAGTTAGCCATTTGTACAATAACGATAGAGACCACTGTTTTTCTTCTTTTGGCCATTTTACCATTTCTGGACATGAGGATTAATGTTTTAAAAGACGGCGCGGCGATTTCCTCTGTAATAATGGCTTAATCACATTTTCTCTTGATAAGGCTCTACACTTTTTTTGAGGCCTGTAGCTTAAAGTAGTCTTCTTAAACAAAGTTTTCTTCAATTGACTTATTTCTTTTTCCTTGTAGTTTCTACAGAAGAGTGCACACTACACACTTTTAGTATATTCGATGACTTTTCACTGCTTATCTTATCTACTGTTGATGTAATGATATCAGATGGTTTCGATAATGTAGTTAAGTTTCGTTCTGTTTGATCCATAAGTACGTACCTCAACAGTCTTAACGACTTTTAATTCTGTGTACGTTTGATGCCCATTAAGTATTAGTAATACAGGATTACTTTTCAATGCTTGAGTATGAAGTAGGAAATGGTCAAACCATTTCTCAAATAACTCTAGTTCATTCTCATTCGGAGGAAAATTATCATAAGTGGAATTAAAATACTCGCACTCATACAAATGACTGCCGTAGATAACTCCCCACGTTCGATAGATGTGATAGAACCTGCCTAAAACAGGCAGAAACAGAAAACTGCACCTAACGGCAATCATTTTGATGGACGAATTTGCACTGTAGTGTTCCCGTTTCATCTATGTTAAATATTCTTGAAGGGAGAAAATTATGTTTTACTTGAAGAGGTTACAATATAACGAAATACGTTAAATGCCTCTTTACTGGGTTTTAGTAGTATAATATACTTTTTCTAGTTCATGTAGCAGCTGTTGCTTCAAGAGTTAGAAGTGACAATTAATTTATTTTTAAAAAGGATCGCAACACATTTGCCATCCGACCGATATAGTTTCATTAAAATGATGAATTAATTTTATCCCTGATTGTAAGTTGATATGCAAGACTTCCAATATTTCGTGTTGTTAATTCATACATCATACCTTCTATGTTTTTGTACTCAACCAATTGTTTCTCTAGCTCCTTTGAGAACGTTAATTTCCTACTCCCAAATTGTTTTGAATGACCCAGCTCCTGTCATTTTATTTTTAAATTGCTTTTCTAAAGTCTACTTTTGCAGCTTTTAAATAACCACAGGTTCCACTTATTAACGCCACTAATGCTACGGATGTTGCCTTTTCTGATCAAGATTGCCGGTTAAGTTTTTTATACGTGGACGACATTTGAAAACAATTAGAAGTCTATCTACGTTCAATAGAGGTAAAACAGAATACTTATCTTTCTAATCCGATGCAAATTTCCTCGATTACGTATATTTGCATTTAAATTTTTAAACCGCGCAAAGAATAGGTGCTCAAGAGCAATTTCAATGACAACACTCACTAGCTAACGTGTCTAAATAACATAGAATTCAGTAACAAAAGATATCCCAAATACAGATGAAATTTAGTTGCTTTAAGCTCGTTACTCGCAGCCAAGAAATTTTTGCCATTCCCGGAATAGATATTTTTGCAAAGACCGTGTCGTGAAACAAATCGCTTCAAAGCGTTCAAGAAGGCTTCAGTGCTAAGATCAACAACTGCTTCTATATGGCGTGCCTTAACATACAAATATACAAAGATAACACTTTATTATTTTACAATTTCGAAATCTGCCATCTTTAATGTAAAATGGTCCAGCATAGTCCACGCCGCTCGTATAAAATGCCCGCATTGGTTTAACACGCTTTTCGGGCAGGTCTCCCATTTGAGGATATTCAAATTTAGGTTTTACCTTAAAACAAATAACGCATTTGTATAAAATCTTTTTAACAGTGCTACGTGCCTTTAAAGGCTAAATTTTCTGTCTTACAGCCACTTATGTAGCCCGCGTGAAAATTTCTTAAATGTTCGTTATTAATAATCAAGCAAGTTAGAGGATGTTTACTAGCCAATACAATAGGATGTTTTTGCTCTACAGAAATAGTTGAATGCGACAATCTCAATATCTCCAACGCGTATTATGCCTTCACAATCAAGAAACGTGTTTAGTTAACAGTGAGAACCGCAAAAAAAATATCTTGATCAATTAAATCTGTTGAATGGTCTTTGATTCCAGTATATCGTTTGTCTTTATATTCCGCGTAATGGACCAACAATCCGAATTTTTGACAAGCCATGTGGGACCTGACCACCACAACTGAAGTGTTCGGGACTGAACCCCGCAAAATTTTATCTGGTGGGTTTTTCGAGGACCTAATATGATCCAGCAACCAAGATCTGTTATTCTTTGAATTTGCGCAACAAGCAAAGGTTTTCCATCCATTTGATGGAGCCGATATCCAAGCGATGACTATGTTAAACTCGCACCAATACTACATGCTACTTAAATTCATATATAATTATTTTTTGTGTTAGTTGTGCCAAAAGAACAGCACCGCACAATTCTAATCGTGGTAAGGTTAATGTTTTAAGTGGCGCAACTTTAGATTTAGCTCGCAACAATCGAGAACATATTTTCTCTGATGAATTTATACTTCGCACATATAAGCAAGTACCGTACCGGTTCTATATTAAAATATTCTTAATATCACGTATAAGCTCTTTACTGTCATGAATCGTATCCGCGCCGGTAATTAAATAATCGACGTAAAAATCTTGTAAGATGGCATCACTCGCTCGTGGATATTTCTCTTTATTTTGTTCCACCATCTCGTACAAACACCGAATAGCTAGAAATGATGCTGGTGACGTGCCGTATTCAAACGGTAATCTTGTAAAAACTGATGTGAATTTTTGCGTCAAATTATCTGTTGTAAATCACGTTGTGAGTCTATAACTAAAACTTGTCTATACATCTTAGCTACATCTGCTATCATAACTATTCTGTGACAGTATGTTTTCTAAACCGTACCAAAACAGAAAATAAATCTTCTTGTATGATTGGCCCTATCATCAATATGTCATTCAATAAAACGTTCGAGGTCGTTTTACACGATGCATCGAATACTACTTTTAACTTAGTACTTGAGTCTTTTAATACATCGTGGTGCGGTAAATAATATGCCGTGTCACCGTTTGTTAAATCGTCAGATATTCTGGTCATGTGGCCAACCATTTTATATTTATTAATAAAATTCGTTATTGTTACTTTAGTTCGAGATTTTTTTCAAATTCTAAAGAACCCGATACATTAAAAGTTGGATGCATAATAATGATAACTTTTTATGATACAAATTATGGTGTGATTTAATGATTGCGTCCACTTATTAGAAATTTTTGTGACTATTTGATCAACACCAGTTACCGATAAACTAATTTCACTACTAACCAATTCCAATTTTTCAAATAAATCGTGCGTTATGAAGTTACTCTGCGATCAAGAGTCGAGTAATGCTCTACAACAAATTTTACAGGTTTTGAAAAGGTGTTTTTCTTGTTTACTGGAGCTGTGCGTACTTATAGACGTGTTTTGATTTTCGATTGTTACAGGCTACTGCGAATTAGACGTCATATGAATATCTGTCGCGTTACTAGCCGACCCTTCATTCTCAAAATGCAAAAAAGTTCTGTTTACCTTGACACCTTTTACAACCGCTTGACCTACATTCTGTTCTAAAATGCCCTGACCTTAAACAATTTGTAGATAGCTTAAGTTTTTTCACCTCCGAATATCCATCGTTTATCTGTAACCTTAAAAAATGTGTACAATTGTATATAAAATGCTAACTCTTACAATATGCGCATTGCGGAATTTGATTTGACGTTGATGTTAAAGAACGTTGCTCAAATCTTTTTCTGTTAAATGATTTACCAGAAATTTTAATATTACTAGCCGATTCTAAAATTTCCAATACGTTATACTGCTCTGTTAAAAAACCTTTGATATCGCTTATTTTTGGCTCTGTAAGTTTAGCTGAAAAGGCCTCCCATTCTCGTTTTGTAATAATGTCCAACTTTGTCGTGATTAAATGAATTAAGAAATACAATCCCAAGAATCTACAGCTTCTCCCAAATTTTTTAAAGCTCTCAAATATTAAACTCATGCAAAATGTACGTAACTCAGTATATGATTCTTTCGTTAAAATCGCCATATTAAAAAGTGAGGCAACACATAATTTTCGTTCGATACTTCCAATGAGTCAATAACTTGTTTTGCATTGTCTTTAAGTGCATCTCTTAAAAAATGAAATTTTTGTACACTACTTAAACTTTTATTATTATCTACTAACGCCGAAAACGTAACAAAAAACCCTGGCCATTCGTGATAATCGCTCTAAAATGTTGGGATTGATATAACCGGTAATTTAATATCAGAATTATTCGAGTTATTGTTATTAGCACAGCCTGAACCTGAGAACTTGTTACAACCCTACCTACTGCAATTAATTTTCGTGCCTACGATACAACTGTAAAATATCATTTTGCGAATGTATCTCTGTATTTTAATTGTGTTTCAATCGCATCTAAATACTTTATTTTCGACTGAATTACATTGAAGTCCAAAGTTGATCTATCTTTTCGAGCCTGAGTTCTAATTCAAAAAAATTGTCAGGATCAAATTCATCTACGTACTTTCCTAAGAGATGGAAAAAGGCCGACGTCATACTCATCCCTAAGCTAGGTAAGAACCTAACATTCCCCTCTAGTTACAGGCCCATCAGTCTCCTGCCCATGATGAGTAAAGTAGCCGAGAGGGTGATCCTGACCAGACTGCACGAGACCACGGAAGAACTGCGCATCCTCCCGGGCGAGCAGTTCGGGTACCGCCGTGACCACTCGACGGAGCAGCAGATTGTCAGGTTAGTAGAACTTGTTTCCGCAGGTTTCAACACCAGAGAATCTACCGGAGCAGTCTTCTTGGACGTCGCCAAGGCCTTTGACAGGGTCTGGCACGATGGGCTTATCGTAAAGATGCTCGACTTTGGCTACCCTGTCGGCCTAGTCAAGCTGGTGGCGTCCTTCCTAAGTGGCAGAGAGCTGCGTGCAAAGGTGGATGGGGCTCTGTCCACCTATCGACCCATGGAAGCCGGCGTCCCCCAAGGCGCAGTGCTGTCTCCGCACCTTTTCAGTATCTTTACAGCGGACTTACCCAGGACAGAGGACACTTCCGTGTGCCGCTACGCCGATGACACCGCCATCTTAGCCCGATTCTTAAACCCGAAAATGGTGACGAGGCTACTCCAGAGAGCGCTAGGCAGACTGGAGGACTGGTGTAACCGCTGGAAAGTGGCGATCAACGCGGATAAAAGCCAAGGTATGATGTTTTCTCGTAGATACAGAGCGCAGCCGAGAGGCCGTGTGACGTTCAACGACGAGGACATCCAGTGGACAGACGAAGCCAGATATCTAGGGGTGACCCTAGATAGAAAGCTGACCTGGAAGCCACACGTCGACGAAGTGGTTCGCAAAGGCAAGTTCGTGAGGGCGAAACTCTATCCGTTACTCCATAGGGATAGCCGACTGAGCCTTGGCAACAAGGTAAGATTAATCAAGACTGTTTGTAACCACAGTTGACGTATGCCGGAGCAGCATGGGGATACGCAGCGAAGACGCACCTGAAAAGAGTACAGGCCGTCGAGAATGTCGCCCTGCGTTGCGCGTCGGGGGCCCCTTGGTTCGTCCGCAACAGCGACATTTGCCGGGATTTGGGATTCACGCCAGCCCTGGAAGCGATGAAAGCGCAAACGGAGGCATCCTTCGCACGCGCAGAAGTCCACAGCAATCAACTAATCCAGGCGGCGGTGGATTACCGACCCGATGTGGCCGCCAGGTACAGGCGGCCAAGGTTTTAACTCCTGGACGCAGGGTAAGTTAAAACATTTCTTCTGTTTCAGCACCGCCAAGGTCAAGAATAGGACTAAGAAGAGACTTTGACTTTTCCTCACCCTACCCCGGAGCCTGCCTAGGCGGGCGCCGTTAGTTAACGAGTCGGCGAAGACTACACAACGGCAAAGGCGTTTAGAGCAATCAGTTTCACATCCTTGCTATTCAAAACGATGGAAAGGATTGTGAACAGGTATCTCGTGGATAGGGTGTTGATGAGACACCCGATCCATGTGAACCAGCACGCTTATAGGCGAGGCAGGTCCACGGAGACAGCGCTAAATAGTATTGTACATAAGGTAGAGAAGGCCCTTCAGTACAAGGAAGTCGCATTGGCCATGTTCTTTGACATTGAGGGTGCCTTTGGCAAGAACAGAAACTATATGCGACTCACTTCAGGACCGAGGCACACCGCCTGCTATGGTCAGATGGGTGAGATCCGCATTGGAGGAGAGAAGAGTCAGTGCAACTATGGGAAACTGTCACAGGGACCTGGGAGTGAGGGGTGGCTGCCCGTAAGGTAGCTAGCTGCCTTTCGCCACACCTATGGTGCCTGGTGATGGATGGTCTCCTAAATCGCCTTACTCAAGAGGGATACAGGGACACTCAAGCCTATGCCGACGATGGCGTGGTTTTAGTGGTAGGCCGGTTTCTGGGCGTAGTATGTGCAGGGAGCTTGTAGGATTGTATAGAGATGGTGTGATGAGACGGGTCTCTCGGTCAATGCAAGCAAGACTGAGTTGATTCTCTTCACAAAAAGGAGGAAGATAGAAGATTTCAGGGCCCCAACTATGTATGGGAAAACCCTTACTCTAAGTAAGGAGGTAAAATACTTGGGTGTAACCTTGGACAGTAAGTTGTCTTGGGGGCCACAGATTGAACGGGTTACCCGGAAATCAATGGCAACCTTTTGGCAATTAAGGAAAGTAGTAGGCAAAAACTGGGGACTCAACCCAAGGGTACTTCACTGGGTGTACACGGCGGTGATCAGGCCGAGGCTACAATATGGGGCCTTGGTCTGGTGGCCGAGTGTGGGCCGGGTGACTGTGGCCAAAGCGTTGTCGAGGATCCAAAGGCTGGCTTGCTTAAGTATTACAGGGGCGATGAGAACAACCCCAACTGCTGCCCTGGAAGTTTTGCTGGGGTTGCCACCCCTCCCAACATGGATTGTAAAGGAGGCGATGGCGACCTACCTGAAAACAAGGGATGCAGGCTGCTGGAAGGCAGAAGGTCGTGTGGAGGGTCACGCTGCTATAGCCTTAAGGGCGGAGAATGAAATTCCAGTATGAGCTCTGAGGGTTATTGAAGCTAAGGATAAATTAAGGTTGGGAAGAAAGTATACCACTGTTTTCCCTTCGAGAGAGCAGTGGGAGAGGGCAGAAGACATGTTTCCCCCAGGATATCTGATATGCTATACAGATGGATCCCGGGTAGGGGATGAGTTTTCTGGGGCAGGAATATATCTGGAAAACCTGGACATCCGGCAGAGCTTTTCGCTGGGCACACACTCCACGGTTTTCCAGGCGGAGGTTTTTGCTATTTTGTTGGTAGCAGGCAGGGAAGAAGTAAGGAATTGTGTGGAGGAGAAAATCTTCATCTACTCTGATAGCCAGGCTGCACTCAGGGCTCTTAGCTCTCCGGTGACTAGATCTAGTCTTGTTCAAGAGTGTGGAGAAGCCCTGGAGTCCCTGGCCAGACAAAGGGAGGTGGAGTTGTTCTGGGTTCCTGGCCATAAGGGAATCCCTGGTAATGAGACGGCTGACTTGTTAGCTCGTCTTGGATCTGAGGCACCTTGCCAGGGAGCCGAACCCTTTTTGGGAATTACGCGAGGTAGTATGAATAGTGCCCTTAATAAATGGGCCTATCAAACACTAGGAGGGAATTGGAGAAGGAACGGGGGATGTAAACAGGCCCACGACTTCTTCAATGAACCTAATAAATCTAGGACGAAGTGGCTGCTGAGCCTTAGTCGAAGGTCCCTGAACCAAATGGTGGGGGTCCTGACAGGCCACTGCAAACTCAGAAGGCATTTGAATTTGATAGGCATAGAGGAGAGTCCCGTATGTCCGGAATGCGGAGAGGGGGAGGAGACCCCTATCCATTTCCTAGGATATTGTGCGGCTCTTGGAAGACTAAGATATAGAATCTTTGGCACCGAGGAGCTGCAAAGGGAAGAGATGAGGGGCCTACCATGGACCAGGATCCTGGCGTTCATTAGGGCGGCGGGTAGGTTCGAGGAAGGCCGAGGGCGCATAGTGGAGAGGTGATGGGATGCCAGGGTAGGCAAAAAGGGCCCATGTGTGGCCTAATTGCCAGGCTAAGGCCGACCGCACTTACTACTACTAACGAGTCGGCGAAGAAAGAAGAGAAGACAGAAGATAAGCCCTTGCCGACGGGACTTGCCAGGACAGGATAAGGTTCCTCGAGCCGCCGGAATCGGCCGCAATTGCGGTCGAGGCTGACCGGAGAAGGGAACCCACCTCTACGAGGCGTCCAGGCCTACAGCGATGGAGTAGGTAAAGAGAGATAGTCCCTCTCGATCCCGCTCATCCGAGGTCATTATCCTGCCAAGGATATTGGCGCGCGCCACTTACTTTCTCATTAGTCATCTCAACCAACAAGAAATGTTTTTTATATATTTATTTATCTACGTGCAAAATACCTACGTGAAACTACTATTTTAACTGACTTATAAACAAATATAAGGAACGTGAAAGAAGGGGATTACTGGGGATTTTCTTCTCTGTGTTTACAAACTACAACTGCTGAACTGCTTCGCCGCCCGTAATGGCTGTTACTCTCGATAGTCGTATTTGTACCTGTTCGTAATGTTTTGATGCAATCGGTTCGAGGGACCAAACTATGTCGGGTTAATTTTCTCTTCGTGCGTGAGGTGACAATAAAGTTGTGGCCTGTATATATTTTTCACTGGTTTTATTGTACTAAATAACTTATATTTTACAAGTGGCGTCGTAACTAAAATATGACTTTGCACGAGCCCTTCTCTTTACACACTGCTCGTTCCCTACCTTCTTTCACATTACCTACTCCTCTCGGGCAGCGTCCTCTACTGGAGAGAAACAACACAATACCTGCCTCAAATGCAGAACACTACAATGAGCTAAGCAGACACATTGCTTTATCACAGACCTAGTGGCATCTGATCCCAAATTCCGAAAAAACATATGATGCTCTCCATCTATTTTTTATTCAATTTACAGAAGGGCCTTAGTAATTTTGACATAAATGGCACAAATTATTTGAAAATATGTCATTTGTTATATTTTCTAGAATGTTTTCTTTATCTATGTAACGGTCTCTTGGAGAGGGAGCATTTCAATAGTTCCTTATTTAAATTTGCGTTTCCGCAAAATACATGTATGTCTGCCATATCATCTGCTTATTTATAAGTTGGGAACAGAGGTTATACTTGTATATATCAATATTTACCAAGTCGGTTATCGACTCCCTTTTTACTCATTTTTTATAAAAATTATGACTTAGGCCCCACAATTATAATTGCCTTTTTGAAATACGTGATGGATTACTTTTGGTTGCTACAACTGGCTCAGAAGACAACTTCATAAGTTGTCTTCAAGATTATGAGGTAAGTAATACTGACACAAAATTTTTAAGGTAGAAATTTGTTTCTTTTATTCATTTTGCCGAATGGTTTTAAATAGAAGAATTAATTCCTTTTTGAATATATCGACAACTGCCAAACAAAAATGATTTTCGTGTTGGTTATATGACAAAAAGATAATTTTATTTTGTATCTGAATATTTTTTAATCCGTGCATAAGGTATATATTTTTCAAATTGAAATTAATCAGTTGAGTTAATAATGTTACAGTCAATATTTTAAATATGGGATCGAAGTTTGTATTGAGGCAAGTATCTATAACAAAATTCGCTAACCATTGTTTTGATCGAAGAAGTTTAAAATCAGAACTTGTAATTTCACTGACATCTCAATAAATGTTCTTGTAAAATTAATAGATCAAACGACTTACCTGAAGGAAGTTCAATCTTGATTTTTCGAGCAACTTCATCGAAACTGATTACATAAAGTACTATACAATTTTGCTGCGGATCGAGCACTTTTCATAGGATGACTTCGGATTGGGCAGTTCCATTGTGCATGTGTTCATTATAATTTCGATTGTTTGGCATAGTTAGCTCGGTACTGGGTGTGATATGGAAATGTGGTAGGGTTATAATGAGGTTCAACGAAGTTACTCGGAAAATCAAGATCGAACTTCCTTCAGGTAAGTCGTTTGATCTATTAATTTTTCTTCGTCTCCTTCATTATATAAAGTAGGTGTTTACAGAGCTTTTAGCTAACCACTACAATTAATTAAGACTTTGATTTTCTTGACCAACGAGCAGTTTTATAAATCAAATCAAGGTTTTACCTCTGCTCGGAAAGTTGCTGATATCTTTGTCCGCTTCTTTGTAGTACATATTTGATCCAACAACTTATTATCTGGCTGATGGCTAGATGGAAAGGTTGTATGTGCGTTAGAAGTAAAGTTTTTGTTTGCCCTCTAGCTGTTTGTGTAGTTTCCAAGTAATATATGAGGGTCGAAG
Source organism: Monochamus saltuarius (assembly GCA_025584915.1). Taxonomy (NCBI): domain Eukaryota; kingdom Metazoa; phylum Arthropoda; class Insecta; order Coleoptera; family Cerambycidae; genus Monochamus; species Monochamus saltuarius. Next base: position 16,833,796 of record CM046729.1, read on the forward strand.
CAACACAAAGAGCTGGATTTTGTTTAAAAATGGCAAAACTAGGTTTGGTTGCAATTTGTTGGGATCCGTTTTAATTTTTTGAGGAATCTGTATTTCGATTTTGTTCTCGCACATAAATACTTATGTTATCTAATGAAATTTTTGCGAGTGTTTTGAGATCTGTGAGCAGTTATAAGGTAGTTAATTTTAGCGTCAATTGTTTTTATATCCAGTGAGGTGAGCGGATTTAGGCTATCAAGGTATTTGAGTACTATATGCGGGTCCCAAGTAAGTAGTAAGTAAGTTTATTCAGGTGCAAGTAAACAAGTTCAAACATTGGACATATTTTGAATAGACAAAAAAATAAACGTAGGATGAATCACACCTAAGTGAAACTTGTGTTCTGTGATTCATTCCACTAAAAATAAAAGCACATATTAAGTATTCTATAAGCAAAATATGAGGAAAGTACAGATAAGACAGGTAATGTGTTATCAATAACCAGACAAATACATTAACCAAAAATAAGTTCAATCAATACATAATCTTCAGTTATAAACACTTTTAATTCTCTCTTTAAAACTGACTTGTATTTTATTCTTTTGACAATATATTAAATAATTTAGGACCCAAGTAGGATAAGAATCTCTGGGTGTGAGTTTTTTTTACATCGAAGTATATCTGTGCTAATATTGGTCATTAAACGAGTATTATGGGAATGGGAAACATGAGGAATATCAGTCCTAAATACCCTTAGGAAACACTGATAAATATACAATTCTATAAGTTTAAATACAATGGCTTCTTTGTACAAAGCTTCTGTAGAATACATTCTATCTTTTATTTAATATAATTTTTAATAAGCTATTTTGTACCACATTTAAACTATGCATCGATGATTTATATAAACCACCCCATACAGTTATACAGTATTTCAATATAGACACTGCCACTGTCATACATAATAAAAATATGTTTTTTATCTAGAATATCTCTTAATTAGTAAAATTTATAAATAAGTTTTCTTAATTTTTTTAACAGTATATTGTATGTGTTTAGACCAGCGTAAAAACTGATCAATCATTATTCCTAGAATTTACTTTTTGGATGGTAGGACATGAACAATTTGATGATGTATAAGCAATGAACCTAGTTTTCTCCACATTTAGACTAAGGAGACTACAACTCAACCAACTAAATTTAAATATTGCAAGTTCTGTTTCAACTTTATTGTATACCTCAGGTCAGTGGTCTCCAGTAAACAAAATAGTTGCGTCATCCGCATATGAGATTACTGTTGCAGTGGTGTTAGATAGTTTAGAGATATTGTTTATATATATATATATAAAGCTGTTTACAGGCCTTTTAGGCCCAGAGCTGTGTTATTCTCCTCCACTCCATTCTGTCCTTCGCCTTTCTTTTCCAATCCGTTACATTTTTCTCCCTTAGATCTATTGCCACTGCCTCTCTCCATCGCTTCCTCGGTCTACCTCTTTTTTCTTGTAGTTAGGTTTACTCCCTACTATTTTCTTAACTGCCCTTTCATCCTCCATACGTTCTAGATGCCCTAGCCACTGCACTCTCCTGGCTTTTACAACTTCGTCTATTGTTGGTGCCTGGTACATTCCATATATTTCCTCATTATTTCTCCTTACATAGCCTTCCTCTGTCCTCTTACCACCTAGAATTCTTCTTAAGATCTTCCTTTCCCACCTTAAAAGGTTTTCTCTTGACTTCTTATTGAGAACCCAGGTTTCACTACCATACAGCGCTGTCGGTCTCAAAATTGTTTTATACATTCTAAATTTTACTCGTCTGGACAAATTTTTTGATTTCAATAAGTAGTTGAATGCTGCCGAACTTCTGTTTGCTTTTATTATTCTCCTATTTATTTCTTGTTCCTCATCACAGTTAGCTGTTATTAGCGCCCCCAATACACATATTCTTGAACTTCTTCAAACTCCATCTCTCCATGCTCTGTTCTCAATTTAAAATTTGTATCCTTTTTTTGTTCTCCTATTCTCAGCAGCTTACTTTTCTCTTGATTTATCTGCAATCCCACTTTACTTGCTTCCTCCACAAGTTTTCTCGTTACTTCTTCTAATTCCCTACTATCTCTAGCAATAATGGCCACATCATCTGCATAACTTACTATTTGGTGACTTTTAAACAATATGTGTCCTTCTCTGTTCAACTCACTATCTCTTATGACCTTTTCTAGTACTAAATTGAAAAGAAGCGTTGAGAGTGGGTCTCCTTGTCTCAGTCCTGTATCAATAGTAAAGCCTTCCGAACATTCACCTTTTATTCGTACTTTGGCTTTAGTATTTTCTAAGGTCATTTTCAATAGCCTAATCAGTTTAGTTGGTATCCCAAATTGTTCCAGAATTTTACTTAGTTTATTCCTTTTGATCGAATCATATGCTTTCCTGAAGTCCACAAATAAAACCATTGCTTTGATCCCATACTCATAGCATGTAGTCAGCATTTCCTTCACCATGAAGATTTGGTCCGTTGTTGACCTTCCCTTTCTAAAACCTGCTTGATACTCCCCTATTTGCCGTTCTGCTATAGGTTCTATTCTCTGCTTTATTAACGTTGCCATAATTTTATACCCTATATCTAACAATGATATACCCCTGTAGTTTCTGCAGTCCGTTGAATCTCCCTTTATTAAGATTGGTATAATCATAGCATCTCTCCAATCTTCAGGCATACATTCTCTTCTCCAGATCATTCGTATCATTTCGTATATTCTTTGTCTTAAATCCTCTCCTGCGTACTTAATGTTCTCTGCTGTTATTCCGTTTTTCCCTGGACTTTTGTTATTCTTTAAAGCTTCTATAATTATATCTATTTCCTTTTTTGTAGGTTCTTCTACTTCCCTTCCTCTTCTCTTCCCGGTATCATCTCCTCGTGCACCTCTTCTTCCCTTACATTCTCTTCATTCAACATATCTGCAAAGTATTGCCTCCATCTTTCTCTCACTTCTGTTTCCTCTCTAATTAGATTGCTACTTCAATTCCTCACATATTACTTCTTTATCTTTTTTCCCTTTTTTATCTCTCTGTAGAAGTTACGTATTTCTTTCCTCTTGTAATGTTGCTCTATTTCCTCTATTTTCTTAACCTGCTCTGCTCTCTTCTTTTGTCTAAACACTTTCTTTGCCTTTTGTCTTTGTTCCCTGTATTTTTCCTTATCTTCCTCTTGTAGTGACTGAAGTGCTTTAATTCTTAGCTTATTTCTCTTCTCCGCCTCTCTTATACACCTCATCCCACCATCTTTTCCTCCCTGCACACTCTTTTTTTGGTATTACTTTCTCACTTGCTGTTTGTATGACATTTTCGATCTTTATCCACTCTTCATTTATATTTGCTTCCAATATCCGTATGTTTTCTTGCAAACCTTTCCTTACCTCTTCTTCATACTTCTTTTGGGTTCTCTCATTTTGTAATGTCGCCATATCTAGTTGTCTTTTTTTCCTTTGTAATCCTTTCCTTTTAATAGGTTTTTTTTATCTTCAAATCTATCCTTACTAGATAGTGATCCGAGTCTATATCTGCCCCTCTGCATGACCTAACATTTTTTATTAAGCTTCTGTGATTCTCATCTATGCAAACATGATCAATTTGATTCGAATATGCTCCATCCGGAGAGGTCCAGGTCCCCTTATGTATGTCTTTTCTCTTAAAGAATGTGCTCATTATTTTCATTTTTGTTCTTCTGCAAATTCAATCAATCTACGCCCATTGTCATTACTCTCTAGGTGTTTACTTTCTGTCCCTACTATACTTTCATACATCCTTTCTCTCCCTATTTTTGCGTTTGCATCCCCTACCACCATTCTTACTGTGTTTTTATTCAGCTTTCCGTAATTTTCTTCTAGCTTCTCATAAAACTCATCTTTTTCTTCTTCTGTTTTTCTTCTGTTGGCGCATATATATTTAATATCTCTATGTTTATTTCTTCTCTGATTTTAATCATACATAACCTATCTGAAATTGCTTCAAATTTAGAAATTTTATCCCTCAAATTTTTATTTACTAAAAATGCTGTTCCGTATCGCCTTGTTTCGCCTCCGCTCGTAAAGAATAAATAATTTTCTAATTCCCATGTGTCCGTCTCCTTTATATGCGTCTCCTGTATCGCTATTATGTCCATTTTGAATTTATTTGCCTCTCTTTCTAGGATTTTTAATGATCCTTCCTCATTTAACCCTCTTACATTCCATGTTCCCATTCTCATTCCTTTTTCTTGATTTGTGTTTTCTTGCTTTCCGTCTTTTTCTGTCTTCCCCCTCTCCGTCCTTCTAGCTTCGTTCTGTATTTTTTGCTTTCTGTTCCTGGTTCTATTTATGTCGTTTCCTTTTCTCATAACCGTGTCCATTGCCAGCGATCTTTCTTTTATGTTGAGTGATATATCTAGTTTTTTGCTTCCTTTTTTTCTAGCCTGCTTGCATCATTATTCCACTTCCAAACCTCATTATCAATTACGAGTTTTTGATATCCTACTTTTGCTACCTTTCCTTCCATCCTCACTTCTTTGGCTTTTATTCTTAGTTTCCTTTGAATTTCCCTTTCTTTTTTGCTCATATCATCGTTAATATAGACTTTGGCCGCTCCTATCTCCTTTAATTTACTTTTATTTTTCATTATCCTTATCTTGTCCTCGAAGTTTTTTAATTCTACTAAAAATACATTAACTCCTATTTTCGTTACCCCTTCTGTACCAATCTCCATATGCATTGACTTTCTTATAAACTCTTCTATCTGTCCTTTTAGCTCATTTTGATCTAAATTTTCTCTAATTTGTAGGCCTTGCACCACTATATTTTTCTTCCTTTTCTCTTTATCTATACTCTCTACTCTTTCTTCTACCTCTCTCATCTTATCCCTAAGCGCCTTATTTTCCTGCCTCATGTCCTCAATCTCTCCTCTGAGTTGTCTTATCTCCTCTCTATATTCTTTCTCTTCTCTTCTCACCTCTTTTACTTCCTGTGTTAAGCATTCCAGCATTCGCAGCACCTTTTCCATGTTGTACTCCATATCCCCTTTCTTTACTGGCGAACGTGCTAGTTTTTGCTGCAACTGAATACCTCCGCTACTTCTTCCATACTTCTTTTCTTTCCCTCATCTGTTCCACTGGCATCACTTTCGGTTTCTATTTCAATTTCTTCCTTTCTTCGCTCGGGTGTCCTTGTTACCCTTTTACTGACCACCGGTTTTTCAGTTTTCTTTATCATTTCCGACACTACTGGTTGCCTATCTCACTTGACACCAGTTCGCTAAACTACCCCAGTTATTTCCTTCTGCAATACGTCTTTGCACTACTGGTTGCCTACCTAACGCGCGTGACAGAGCTGTCCTCGTCGACCGATCGGAGACTCTCTGTCAAACTTTGTAAGCAACACTGAACCTTATTGATGACCTACTTTCACTAACCTCCGAAAAATTTCTGTCTTTCTTTTACTTTTACTCTGTTATTTCCAAATTTTCTTATTTGACTGCTTGCCCCTTTCCTGCACCACCAAAACTCACACTATTTGTATCCCAAAAATAACTCGGCACGGTTCAAATTGGACTTTAATGCCGGAGCACTTTTGCGACACGTACATACACTAACGAATTGTTTATATAAACTAAGAACAAAATAGGATCCTGAGGTACGCCCATAGTAATCGGTAACGAGCTACTGTGTACTTGATTAGTTTTAAATTGATATCTATCTGTTAAATAATTTTTTGATATGTCTAATGTGACCTCTAATACCAACAACCTCCAAACGTTTAAACAAAATTTTGTGATTAACGGTGTCAAATGCTTTAGCGAGATCGAGAAAGACGGTTAAACATTTTTTTTTGTTTATCTAATTTATTAATAATGTCATGTCATAACGTTTTGCCCATTATTAACACAAGGAAAATTTTTGTTGGACCTCAGCATGTCATCGACTTGCCATTTCTGGAAGATGCATGTTGCTTCACGTGCTTGTGAGATTTTTTCCTTGACGAATGCAAATCTCACATAAATTTTCAGGTGTACAGGTACACTGTAAAATAATACACGTGTTAATGAATATTTTGCCTGTAACTATTGAAAAAAAATATATACTAGAAAAATACCAAACATTTTTGAGTATCTGAAACCAGCCATTTATTTACTGATCAAAAGAACTTACCTGAAGTTCGATCATAATTATATGAGGGTCCAGTCCGAAAATATTACACAATTGTTTACAGTGTAGTACGCGTTTGTTCTACTCCGAGCACAGGGTTTAAAGAGTTTCAAAACCGGTCCTGTCCAACTGGCCTTGATCACATTCCGTTGTAGCTCTCATTCTCATTGTTTAAAGTGTTTATGTTTTACGGCAGGGGAACTAAGGGACGGGCGGGTGTGTAATATTTTCGGACTGGACCCTCATATAATTATGATCGAACCTCAGGTAAGTTCTTTTGATCAGTAAATTATATTTCGGGTCCAGTCCTCAATATTACACAATTGTTTACAGTGTAGATGTTTAAAGAAATTTGCCGTAAAACTTAGTAATAAGTGTAGTGGCTTTGTTTAATTTAATAAGCCACAAACACCACAAAGTGTTGATTTCATACATTAACAATAACTGAAATGCAACTTTACATGTAAGTTATTATAAACTAGGAAGGAAGAAAATGTAACATTAGTACATCTAATGTAAATCAAAGAAGCTGTTGCGTAGGGTTTGTGTAACAGTCAGGTATTTCTCAATTGACGTTTATACACATAAGTTGGGGTTAGCTAAGGTAACCCTAAGCAAGGCTAAGATGAATTAGGACTCGATGTTTTATCTTAGTCTGGGATGAGTATTGTCAATATTGAAGCAAATGATTTCGCCTTAAGTGAGAGCCAATATGATTACTAACTTACTCGAAAGAAATTCGAGGGTAGATTCACAGGAATCCTCTCAGTATTTCAGCATCTGCTGTAGATTCAATGTAAAATTATACCAGGGTTAAGGTGGTCAATGTCTAGAAACATCTTTCGAGAATCTTTTGATGTGTTGATTGTCTTCTAGTTTTCTTGAAGTAATGAATGACAGTGCCACTCAAGGTAAGTTGAGCACTGATTCGCCAAACAGGACACAATACAAGATCACTTTCGGATCAAAAACTAAAAGATCGGTAATTACTAGTTTTGTGAATAATAAATTGCCATTTCCACAGGGGAACGATAAGGATACCTGTCAAGTTTTCCGTAAAAAAATTCTACAATACTCGTAGAATAAATGCAAAATGATGGCATACGAACCGAAATTTTCTAATTAACCGTAAATACATCTGGCTTTTAGTCCAGGATCTCATAGCCAGGAGATATATCTTTCTATATTTATAATTATTGCTTGAAGCTAATAAATCAATTTCTATAATCCGACTCGAAATATCATTGAAAATCTCTGAATGAATAGATCACTCAGTTTCAAATATTATCACGAGAGTAAATGTAAGATGCAAATATCCGCAAACTGCTGGCTTCGCCTCATTGCCAAATATATTCTTAATAAGGCATTTAGTTTGATACACTACACATGTTGTTGACATGACATGTTGTATTGTCAATTCTTGTTAGAATCTAACAATTTCCCATATAGCCGCATATTGTCGGCAAAAACATTTCAGTTCAAAAAATATATCTTGAAATTCCAAGAACTCATTTTTACTGCACGAACTAAAGTCCACCATCCGTGTGCGCTATCTCTGCAGCAATCAGATAAACTGGCGTCACTAGATCATTGCAACAAGTGTAACTGTTCTAGCCACCACTGCAAATCTAAAATTATATCTCAGGAAATAGGCATTATTGTTGAATAATTTCCAAGGTTAGCTTTTAGGGTTATATATTTTGAATGATATAATTTTCTGTGTACATGAAGCTAGACTTCACAGCGAGGCAAGCAGAGGTTAGCAAGCCATTAAATTTGACAATTAATTTTTTTTTTTTAATTTGTCAGGACAGTTTCCTAAACTTTCTAATTTTGTTCCTTTCGAATCGAAAGGGAACTCCAAAAACTTACGCCTATTCATGAGGGTTTAATAAAGAAATAGTAAATTGCACATGCCTACGATATTTCTCTTTGTTTCCACCCAAAAGCAGAAAATCAACGAAACCAGTTGATGCATGTTATTCCTTGAGAATGTAGTCTGTACAACAGGTTTCGTAGGTTTAGTAAAGGTAAATGACGCTGATGATAGCTAAATGACAGACAAGCAAATTCGTAAAGATGTGCATCAAATTCGAATCGCAGGGGTTTCCTGTGTTTTTAATAATAATAATAATAATAATAATAATGTTTATTTTCATTAAAGAAACAGTAAATATCTACAATATACAATACAAGGTATATGAAACTTTTATAAAGACTTGAGATCTTACATGACATGACAAGAAAAGAAACATAAGAGAGAAAATAAACCCACAAAAGTAAACTTGTGCGTGGGTTAATAATCCAACAAATTATAGTTTCTACCTAGACATTAATATTCAACAGAGAAAAAAAAATACAAGAAAAGAATACAAAATTAAAATAATACATATTTAACTATAAAAACTAAAGTTTTACAAAAATCATATATAATATCAGATAGTTTCAAAAGGCTAAGGTTAAGGGAATATATATATATCTTTTTCATCAATCCATTGATGAACCAACTTTCTATCAATTGTTGATATCCACTTCCTAGTTCTAGTTTTAAAGAGCATTCTGGAATTAATAGAGACAAAATCATCAGGAAGTAAGTTAAATATTTTAGGAGCAAGATAGGTAAAACAACTTTGTCCTATAGTTTTAAATTTTCTTGGAACATTCAATACTTTTTTATGTTTACTGAATCTCGTGTTTTGAACATGTAATACACAACAAGAATCCTTTATACATTTAAATTGTTTCTTTAAGAGACTATGAATATACAATTGTCTTAGATCAAAAAATCCTGATAATTTAAACAGTTCATCAGTTGAATAAGTATAAGTTTTTCCATATATAATTTTGATAATCCACTTCTGAACTGACTCTAATTTTTTTAAATAACAGTTAGCTACACTACCCCAGACAAGTATCCCATATACTAATAATGATTGAACGAGTCCATGATATAAAATTCTTAGTTGAGGTATTGTGCAAAACCTTTACAATACTTAAATTTCGGCAACAGCACTCTCAACTTCTTGATAAGAGAATCGATATGTATATCCCATCGTAGATGACAATCAATGTAAGTGCCAAGATATTTTATGCTTGTAACTGGAGTTATTTCAATATTACTGTTACCATCAGAAATTCTAAGGTTACCGAAGTTTGGCATATGGGAAGTTAAACTAGTAAAAGATATATAATTAGTTTTTTTGTAGTTAACAGTAAGCAATTTTTCATTGAAGAAATCAAAATTAATTTTAAATCTTTTTCAACTTTAGTTTTCAATTGAATCCATGAAGAATCTCGATAAAAATAGCAGTGTCTAAAAGATATTATCTCTCCCAAAGATGGCAATTCAAATAAACTATTAATGTATATAGTGAATAATATAGGCCCTAAGACAGTACCTGAGGTACTCCATATTCCACTACCTTACTTTCGCTAATCGAGTTACCTATTTGTACACATTGTTTCCGATTACTTAAGTAACTAGACATAAGATCATGTCCCTTACCCCTGATACCTATATCCTCCAAAACTGACAATAGATATGAATGAGAGACCGTATCAAATGCTTTGGCTAAATCAATAAAAACGCAAAGTGCTGGTGCCTTTTCATCCATAGCACTATAAATTTTTGATGTTAGAGCAGCCATTGCATCCTCTGTCGACACACCTGCCTTAAAACCAAATTGTTTATTAGAAATTAGATTATATTTATCAATAAATTCACACAATCTAACTTTAAGAATCTTTTCAAAGATTTTGGCTATACAAGATATAATTGAGATAGGTCTATAATTAGAAGCTACCAATTTATTACCTGACTTATAAATGGGTTTAATAACTGCTACTTTGAATGCAGTAGGAACTGTCCCTATAATTAAACATTTGTTAATTAAATATGTTAAATGTTTTGTAATATTGTCCAGTGAAATTTTAAAAATATCAGCTTTTATTCCATCAATCCCTGGCTATTTGTTTGATTTAAGTTCTTTGATAATTTTTTTTATCTCATCATCTGTAGTTGGTCTGAGTACAATTGAATTAGGTAATCTTCTATTTACTATACATTTAAATTTAGGTTTATTTATAACATTAGCCAGATTTTTCCCAACATTAACAAAGTAATTATTAAAACTATTAGCAATTTCAATTTTATCGTGCGTTACATTACCATTATCTGTAATTATTGCATTAATATCAGATTTTTGTTTATTTCGACTTATATTATTTATACAATTCCACAAACCTTTAGAATCACTACTACAATTATTTAATTGCTTTTGAAGATAATTATTTTTAGTAAATTTAATAAGATTATTTAAATTATTTCTATAATTTTTAAATTCAGTACAGAGGTCCTTATCATCTGGTTTTTCTGCAGTTTTTGTATAGTTTGTTCTTAGTTATAATTGAGTTAATGAGCCCACTAGTTATCCATTCTTCTCTTTCAACTGATTTCTCTTAATTTCTACAGTATGACTACAAGATTTAATAATACACTGCAACCTTCCAACAAAATCACTTACAGCATCCTCAATATCATCATTCAAATAAACGGATTCAAATTTTTCAGCAATTAAAATTTGATTTAATTTCTTGTAATTTATATAAATTTTAGCCTTATTAGTGTGATTCAATTCACTATTACTTTCTTCTTTATCAGAACGTAATAAAATCTGCAATATCACCGAAAAATGATCTGTAATACTAGATTTCATGACAATAGGCGCGAAATAGTCAAGTGATAATTTGGTTTTAATAAAAATGTGATCGAGACAAGTTTTAGAGTTACCATAAATTCTTGTGTATGTATTTACAGCTGAAATATAGTTTTTTTCATAAAGTACATTTAAGTATTCTCTACTGTATTCACTGTCACCAAGAATATCAATATTAATATCTCCCACTATTATGCTCGTATCTAAAGTTGATTCATCTCTATAATTTTCCAGAAAACTGTTCAAATCAGTAATGAACTGAAAGGGACATGTGGAAGGGGAACGATACATAGCAAGAATTTGAATTAATTTACTATCTAGATTTAAAATAATATTTAATGCCTTAACCATACCAATATTTACGACTTCATAATGATAATTAAAATCAGTTTTTAATGAATAGGCATCTTTGAGATCCATTTTTGCTGCTTAAATTGCTAATTGGAACTCCAATCCGAACTACTGTCCAGGTGTCCTCCATTTGAAATGGCTAACCCGCTAATAATATATTAGGCACGAGTTGACCAGGAACAAGATTTGCAAATTGTTTATTTGTTCAATTCTTTTTTCTTCAAGCATAAAGTTGCTTGAAGCTGAACAGGTATGTCGAGAAAAGGTAATTTATATCCTAGCAACGAATCCAAGACAATCGAACTGTCACACCTGGTTAGCCATTGGTCATTAAAATATTTGTAAACGACCTGCATAGAAAAGAATACTTACTGATTCTATTTCTACTTCTATCGCAAATGTGCTTTTTAATTATTGGTTACAATCCTCGCCCCGCTTGACATGCCGGGTGTTGGGCATTTTAAACACGATTTTTGTGGGAAAACTATTAACAGTGGTGCCCCTTTTGTTAGAATGACAGAATAATTGGAGGTGCTGGGTAACAGAAATTCTTTGCTAACGTTTTATAAGGTTTTCACAAACTTTAATTTCCCAGACTGAACTGACCCAAAAGGATATTCAGCTGAGGTAAGCACGCATCAGAAATAATCTTGATATTTTTTAATGTCGGTATTATTACGTCCTTCGTCGTAGAAACACGATAAAAAAAATTCTTCCTAAATCCCATAAGGATGAAAGCAAATCAGTTTTTTTTTTGTCAAGATTATTTAGAACAGTGGAAACACTTTTTCTCAAAGTACATAACCCTTTCCTTAGTTGATTCTGAATCTCTACATGAGATGAATCAATCAGTAATGGGGTAGTATTTTTATGAGGCGATCATTATCTCCTGCTTTAATTTGGGAGAAATTACATTTGTAAGGTTTATTGAAATTTTATAATTACCGAGAAGACAGTGTCTTTTTTTTAAGTCCGTTTTAAAGAATAGCTCGCCATCTTAGGATGATTTATTTATGTAATGAAAAATCGGTATCTTTGTCTTTTTTGGGATTGTCTCCCATGATATTGAGAATATCATCCAACAAGGATGGTAATATCTCATCATTGTGAATAACCAGTGCACCAGGATTTCATTCATTTTATTAACATAATAGATACTCCAGCCATCAGTCACTAGATTAAAATCTGCGCTGTAAACCAGTCCTATGCAATTTTAGGTAATTGACAAGCGATCGTCCACATGTATCGTATGATATTGAGAATATCATCCAGCAAGGACGGTAATATCTCATCGTTGTGAATAGCCAGTACACCTGGTTCTTCATTCACTTTATTTATTAGTACAATAGATGCTACATGCATCAGTATCTAGATTAAAATTCGAGATTAAAGCCGGTCAT